>OY755040.1:107285504-107715504 GCA_963576565.1 Aspidapion aeneum | reverse complement strand
AGGTAAACCACACAGTTGACAAGAAGATCAACAAAAGTTTTGAAAACGTAGAATTTATTATTGAAGTTTTGCAGTCAAATGTTTCTGGCAGCGAATGCGACGACGACGATGAGGTTGAACAGGACGAAGTTCTAAGTTATTCTAAAGCGCTAGGTGCTGTTAAAATTGTTTCAATTTTTTTACAATTTTCTGATAATATGTCTGAGGATATTATGCAAGCATCCTTGAAGGTTGAGAAGCACATAGAGAATATGAGAATTGTATTGACAAAATAGAAACAAACAAAAATAACAAATTTTTTTACGCAATAAAAATAAGAAAAAGTATTTACCTATGTACAGCGTGTAACATTTTCGATGGGATTAAATGGGAAACTCGGTTATTATTAAAGATATCGATTTTCTTATTGCACCTTACCGTGCTCTTTTTTTGAGCCCTTAAAAATGGTGTAATCAGATTTTTGCTATACCCCGTGGTTTAGCTAATACAGGGAATTTTTGAAAAAATTAAATTTAATTTTTTTATGATAAATATATCTCAAAAACTAAATAATATTTTAAAAAACTGACAACGTCGTTATTTTCCTTTATAAAAGTTGCCATAAAAAGGTTTTTACAGATTAAAAATATTTCGCAAAATAAGCGAGATACAGGGAATTATTAAAAATGCAATTTTTTTAAAAACTCCCTGTATTAGCGAAACTACGGGGTATAGCAAAAATCTAATTACACAATTTTAAAGGGCTTAAAAAAAGAGCACGGTAAGGTGCACTCAGAAAATCAATATCTTTAATAATACACGAGTTTCCCATTTAGTCCCATCGAAAATGGGACACGCTGTACATGTATGTATTTTTAGTATATGTATAGAGATTTTACCATTTTTTAGTTTAAGTTTAGGTGGTTTAGTTTTAAGTGTTCAAGTGTAGATTAGTTACCATTCTATTCCAAATTAAAAATGTACGTTCTAACATAATTTTTTAATTGTGTTTTTTTTATAACGCGTATAAAGTACACATTTTCTGGTCCCTTGAGGGTGCGTTATAACCGGAGTACACTGTAGATAAATTAGATTTAATAAAAAAGTTATCTAATTATACGTTAGCTGCAAAAAGTAATAATAAAATTGTTTGCTTAAACTTTATTATATCAACAATGATGATAAACTTAATTTTCTACTCTTTTAAATTCATTAGATAGTGTATAGCAGAAATCAGTCTGAGCAACTTTTTTAATTGCGAAAGTTTTCAGCCCTTGGCACGGCGTTGTTTATCTCTCTGTGTTTACTTTAAAGCTTAATAATGCGAGAATAGAAAAGCAATTAAAGCGAGCTGCTTAACCTTTAACTTTAAAAAAATTCTAGACAACATCAAAATCAATATTTTAGGCCTACAGGGATATATTAAATTTGCTTGGAATAGATTCTTTCATTACTCTCATTATAAAAATAAAGGGTGAGCGAAGTATTTTGCTGGAGAAAAAGGCTCTGAACCAGCTCAGGGCATTGCATAAAATGGTTCATATACAGCGTTCTATCTAGGGGTAGGATTTTTCTATGAGCCATAAAGATTGCATGGGAGAACAGAAAAGCGTATAACTAACGTTGCCAGATTAGCGAAAATATCACTATAAGCCGCTACTCGGTTTGCGAAAGGTCATCTGAGTCAGTTTTATTTAAATGCATTAAACGGGGTGGGTCACTGACATTATTTCTAAATGACGTTTTCATTAAAAACATTTTATTTGAAAACATTCTTTACGTGTGAAAATTTTTTCGAAAATGTTTTTTTCGATAACGTTTATTATAAAATGAAAATTTTGTTTAAAAAAAAATCTTATTTCCTGTCTTTCTTTTCGAGTTCGAAATCGGTGTTATCCTAATTTTTGTGAATTGATACTACTCTAACCTGTCCAGACCATCCTTAGTTATCATTTCGATCAAACTGTCTTCAAAAAAAGCTTGTTTTTAAAAAACAGACAGTAACCCAAACGGGGTGATAAACAACCAGAATAATAACTTAAAATTCGGCGTTCCTTAAAGTAAATGATTTAGTTAATTTAAAGAATTCAATGAATTAAAGATGAAATAATTAAAATAATAATTTTCACTTACTTCTACAAACAAGCAGATTTCTAAAGTGTTTCTGGTTATTCATTTTTATCAAATAATAATTGTCGCCCCAAACAATTGTTTCAAGTTGATACCTTTGGCAACGCTGGAGCGCTTTCAACGGGAATCATGCGTATCCCGGTGTCTTATTAATAAATGCTATACTCTATCTATTTTGTGTCCTCTTATAGAAATTAAGCCCCCTATATGTGGACTTGTTCACGCGGTATACGAAAACTATGATTGGAATGGACCGTCCCAACTGAGACTTGATCGTTCATCGTTACACTTCAGTGTCTTAAGCCCTGCTTTTTTTAAACAATCCGCTCACCGCGACACAAACCGTCGCACAGTGCGGACAAAAATAGGGTTTTTGGACAATAATCAATATCTTTGTTGTTTTTCAAAAAAGTTAATTTTTTTATAGGGTATGTGATAAAGTGTAGTCTAAAGGTTAAAATAAGTAAAACTTTTAAAAATATATATATATGTCATTTTATTTAAAATATTAAAAAAATAAATTAAAGTGCATTCAGTTTAACCTACAGTTACGTTAAAAATAAAAATCAATTTAGTTTTGTGTCAAAAATTAAACTAAAATTATTTTTTTTATTCGGATTCATGGGCGTAGTTAGGAAGGCTTGGGAGCCCTTCCAGAAAAATTAAATTAGCAACCCCAAAATACACATTGCACCCTCAGTTTCTTGGTTCTTAAAGATAATTCTAAGAAAGCTGTTTTAGGCCGTCCACGACTCGGTCCGGGTACGGCCTCTGATTCCGAATCTGTATTTTTTGATTTTTCTGAATCCGTTTTATAACAAAATTTCTTAGATATAATATCTTTATTTAACCATTCGAAATAACGGTTTTGAAAAAAAAAAATGTTTTGTCCCGATAGCTACTATTTAAAACTGAGACTTTTGCAAAAATTTAATGACGCCTTATTTAGAATTTAGTTATTTTTGTCAGAATATTCTTCTAAACCCAACAAGGGTTGAATTTTTTTGAAAATATTTAACACCTTCAGATTTTCGTGAGAGGCCACGGGATAAAAAGTGATACTTTATCCCTAAAAAGTGATACTTTATCCCTAAAATTTGTGCTAAAAAGCGCACTTTTGATTCAAAGAAAACAAGGCAAGGCTTAACATGTAAAAATGCAGTTTTGAGCTTTGCTTTGCACAAAAAGCATACTTTTTATTTCTATGAATCTACAAAAATATTTTACGGAACTAAATTCTTAAAAATTTATGTGTATTCCGTATTTGAGCAGGATCTTCCAAAATGAGGCTCAAACAAAGTGGTAAAACTTTTTACGACTCTGTCTGTACACTATAAATTCTTATTGCCTGAAATGAAACCGGTGGAATCCCTTATACGTACTTCTTACGCGTCGTTGAAAATATTGAGTTTACATATAAAATTTTCCGGGCAAATGAATTGCATAAAAAATTTCGAGCCGACTTACAGGATGGTGTAAGCAAGAGCAGCAGTAATCTAATCATTACAATCGAAAGCGGTTTATCCAGTCTACAAGCAAAATATTAAATTATAAACTAAAAAAAAATATAGTTTTGCCAATCTAGAATGCAGATTACAACTTAAAAATAGTATATAGTATTAAATTATTTAAAATAATAAATAATAATACAATCCTGTTCGCAAACGCAGCGTAGGACTGAATAGACCTAGGTACTATACATTGAGATTCGTGGAAATCTAGGTAAAATGCATCTTAAACATAATAAAACAAAAGGTATTGTGACAACCAAGAACGTAAAACATACAGTTTCACGTAACGAAATATTTTGTACATGGCACGTAACCAACGAATTTTGGAACGAATACTTTGCAGATAAAATCTTTAACCAAAGATATGTTAATTATGCAAAGGAAAATGGACGGCTCTCATAAAAACCGCCGTGTTAGGGCGAGAGTGATACAGTGGAGATCAAGACCGAGAATGAAAATAGCGATATTACACGGCACTTCAAACGCACTCCTTCCTTCATCCTCCAAACTACGCGTGAGCCTCGAGATAACCTCGACATACGTGCAACCGCTAATACCTAAACCAAAAACGGAATGAGAGAGCGAAGTTTGTTCTTCACCATCGCCATAATTTTCTTTCCTTTTATATAAAACCTTAATATGGCGTATTTAACTGGTTCCCGGAGTTTAATTATTTTTTACTAAAAAGGCCATTAACTAAGGTTTGTAAGGTACAAAGAAGAAGAAATCCGGCTCGAAAGACCAATGTTAGGGCGAGAGTGATTCAGTGGATGTAGTTAGCTGGATATTATGACGAATGGGGATCATGGACTCACATGCATTTTTTGTCTACTAGCTCGCGACATCCATTCTTCTTTTGACGATATCTAAGGCTTTCGACGTGATTTTGTTATTTAAGACTTTTATTATTCTGTTTTGTCCTCGTAGGAGAGTAAATTTGTAGGGTATTTCAATAAAAAGCTGCAAAAAGGGTATATTTTTTTTTATTTGGCATGGTAGTAGCTAACATCAAATGCTAAATTTTCAATCGAGGATCCCCTGATTTCCGACATCGGAATCCAAGATGGCGGCTGCCAAAGTTAAGAAAAAAAAATGAATTCCCTGTTTTAAGACAAATTCAATTAATTTTGATAAACTTACTTTAAGTGGGACTTACTTAATTCAAAAATGTAAAAAAAATTACACCTGTCACTTTAAAACAAAATGGCGGCTATATTTTAAAAAAATCGTTTTTCTTTAATATTTTATTAATTTTTTGCGCGATATTTATTTTTAATACCTCATATTAAAGCCACTGACAAGCTCTTTAAACCCAATGAAAAAAAGTTATTAGTTTTTCAGCCGACACAAATATGGCGTTTAATATGTCAAAAATAAAAGAGACCTTTATAACCTGTAGACCAAATTAAATAACAAAAAATTTTTTTTTTGGATTTTATCAATAGTAAGCCAAGTTCTGTAAAAATTTTTAAAAAATTACAATTTGACATTAAAAATTTTAAGATGGCGGCCGAAGTTCAGATAAAAAAGTTATTTTTTTGTTCTTGTTTGACAGAACTAGTATTGCCATGTTATTACATGATATACGATATATTCGATTTATACTAAATAGGGGTCGCCGATTTTAAATATTTCATCATAAATGACACATGTCTATTATTAATCAAGATGGCGGCGTTCAAAATATAAAAACAACATTATCTTCTTGGTTTGGTAATTTTTTTTACGAAGATATGTAGTTTTATATTACTCTTAATTAGCTTTAAGTCATAATGTACAAAAATAATATAATTTATTTATTTTTTAAAGATGGCGGTCGAAAAAGTAAAAAAGAAATTTAACAAAAAAAAACTGGAAAAAATAAGACATCTCGGTAAACAAAACACAGATATTTTAAAATTGTCAAAAAAGTTGACATATGTCACGTACCGGGTGATTTGATTGAATTGACCATATTTTACTTAATAGCTATCTCCGTTAATATTAATCTAATAGTAATGTTTAAATCAGCAAAGTTAAATAATTTTTTCTAAATCATCAGAATCTGATGTCAAAAATGACATATGTCATACACTTGTCAAACGTTTGACATATGGTTTATTTTTTAAAATAAAACACCCTGTATATAATTTTTTTAGTTGATAAGACTCGTTATTCTGATTTCAAAAATATATAATATGTTGACATTTAGACCAGCCGTTATTGAAATATTTGCATTTTAATAACCTAAATAAACAATAAGGATGTTGCCATTTTGTTAATGAATATAATTTTTAAAATGCAAATATTTCAACAAATTTTTGAAATCAGAAAAAGGAGCCCTATCAATTAAAAACATTATATACAAGGTGTTTTATTTAAAAAATAAACCATATGTCAATAGTTTGACAAGTGTACGACATATGTCATTTTTGACATAAGATTCTGATGATTTAGAAAAAATTATTTAACTTTGCTAATTTAAACGTTACTGTTAGATCAATATTAACGGAGATAGCTATTAAGTAAAATATGTCAATTTATTCAAATCACCCGGCACTTGACATATGTCAACTTTTTTGACATATTTAAAACATCTGTGTTTTGTTTAACTAGATGTCTTGGTTTGCTCAGTTTTTTTTGTTAAATTTCGAAAAAATAACCAAAAATGTTTTTTTTACTTTTTCGGTCGCCATCTTTAAAAAATAAATAAATTCTATTTTTTTTGTACATTACAATTTACAACTAATTAAGATTAATATAAAACTACATATCTTGGTAAAAAGATTTACTAAACCAAAAAGGTACTGTTGTATTTATATTTTGACCGCCGCCATCTTGGATAATAATAGACATATGTCATTTATTATGAAATATTTACAATCGGCCACGCCCATTTAGTATAAATCAATATATTACACGGCAATACTAGGTGTGTCAAACAAGAACAAAAAAATTACTTTTTCATCTGAACTTCGGCCGCCATCTTAAAATGTTAAATGTCAAAATATAACTTTTTATAAATTTTGACAAAATCCGACTTACTACTGATAAAATCCAAAAAAAATTTTTGTAAAAATTTAATTTGGTCTACTGGTTGTAAAGGTCTCTTTTATTTTTGACAAATTAAGCGCCATCTTTGTGTCGGCTGGGAAACTTATCATTTTATTTAAGCAGGTTTAAAGAACTGGTCAGTAGCTTTATTATATCGCACAAAAAATAAAGAAAATATCAAGGAAAAACGAATTTTTTAAAATATAGCCGCCATTTTGTTTTGCAGTGACAGGTGTAATTTTTTTTACATTTTTACACTTAAAGCAAATTTATCAAAATTAATTTAATTCCTCTTAAAACAAGGAAATCGTTTTTTTCTAAACTTTGGATTCTGGGGCCGGAAAATCGGGGATCCTCGAATGAAAATTTAGCTCTCGTAATTAGGTTACGCCAAATATAAAAAAGTAAACCCTTTTTGCTGCTTTATTTTACAAATTTACTCTACTATCGGACACGGTTTGATGTATAGATATTTTCAATAAGAATTAATTTTTATCACTTTTTTGGGTTGTACGTTTTTTACACTTTAACCTCTTTTTCACACGTATAGATATTTTAACTAAGAATTAATTTTTACCACTTTTTTGGGTTGTACGTTTTTTACACTTTAACCCCTTTTTCACACGGCGAAGGTTGTTGCCGAATTGTTCAATTTTCTCGCACACACGCAGTTCCCTTCGATGATAAGGAGAGGGGAAGAGAAAAGGCAAAGAAAAAAATCGAGTACAGCCGCATTTCAGCGCGGTCAAAGTTAAATTAATTACAATTTTGGAGATCGCACTAAGCAAACAAATTTTATTATAATGTTATGTAAAAACTAAAATAAAATATTGATTGTCAATAAATATGGATGAAACATGCCCAATTTATCCGCTTTCCACCTCATGGTAATGAATAAAACCGAAAAACTTCCGCTCATCTTTTAAGAGCTACTGTCAATAAAATATTATAAATAGAAACAATCATGTTTAGTACGTACACAAATTCATGAATAATGTCGTAACTAAAATTTTTAGGATAGAAATTTAACTCAACTTGACAAAAATGCAAGGTTCTTCCATGTTTTGTGTTCACCACACCTACTCAGCACGAGTTTATCGAGAGTATTGACTTGTAGGTATTCTTGTAATGTTTAGCTTACTGTGCGAGGATGAAGATACGATACTTTGTGTCAAGAACTTGAATTTATTTTGGTGTATCTTTCTCGCAGGACCTCACTATAAGTGACCGAATTAAATTCAGAATTACCAAGTCGAAAACCCGCATTTCAAACCTTTCAGCCAATATAATGAAGTATTTATTAATGCACCCTTCTTTTATCAATTGAAAAAAAAATAAGCTAAGAATCTTCGTTGGTGCCAAATCACGTTATTATCCTAAATTACCCCAATCTAGAAAAGTTTTTTCAAGATTATTCATGAATCCGGGTTCACCAAAGAAAATTTAAGTGCCTTTCTCATACCGAATTTTATTTCACCTTATATAACCTCGAGCATCAAAATATACAGCCAACATAGCTGTGTGTTGGAAGTGTACAGCTGCGAACATGAAAAAACTTGCTACATATACTTTGCATTACCGTAAACGGATAAAGGGTCCCGTAGGAAATGTGTGTGTAGCAAGACTATACTTATAAAAGAGTTTCGCGGAGAATTTTTAAATTGTTATAAGTATAGAATATGAGACTGGTGTCATAAATGAAGCCATCATACTTGTTTTTGTTAACGTGATCTCTCTTCACTTTCCTCTTTGGTAAGTATTTATTAAAAGTTTTGCATGTCTTAAACCCTAAAATAAAATAGTCATAAAAATGTTCCATTAATTAGTCATGCGTCAAATAATGGATGTGAGGTTTTCCGTAAGGTGCAGATAATTTTATATCACACAATGAGTCGTTTCGGCTTACGAAGTCGCTCAGCACCTCCAAGATATTTTATACATGACTGCTTCTCATTGTGTCTCCAAGATTTGCAACAGCAAGCTTCTGCTGAAAGAAGCTATTTTATTGGGAGTTAGTTGACTCACTCCTTT
Organism: Aspidapion aeneum; assembly: GCA_963576565.1. Classification (NCBI taxonomy): domain Eukaryota; kingdom Metazoa; phylum Arthropoda; class Insecta; order Coleoptera; family Brentidae; genus Aspidapion; species Aspidapion aeneum. Next base: position 107,706,820 of record OY755040.1, on the reverse strand, counting down.
AGGTTATAAAGTGTCTTCCTCGAAGTACTGTCGCCTTCTACGAAGTAAGGCTGAGCAGATGTTTAAATAGATCTCTGGTACGCTACTGCAGGATCTTTAGTTATCATCGATGGTGATAGTTCACTAGGCAGTGTCCGGTGAAGAGTCCCACCTCTAGTCTTAATTCGTTCCTGTTTATTACAGAAGCTGTTTAAACTTCTTTGCTGATATGGTGATGAATCATTTAGTCTGTCTCAAATAAGGCACCAACTGATTAATTTTCCATAAATTCAATTCTTTTATGTGTGGGTGACTTTTCATAGCCCACGAAAGGGGGCTGTGTTAAAATATTGAAGACCCTTTCTTTTCGAGGCTATCTGCTTCTTGATTTCCCTCAATGCCCTGATGTTCTGGTACCCGCATTAAGGACAGTCATCTACGATGTCGTACAGCTTAGTTTACGATTATGGTTCTTAACCCACATTAGTATAATTTTAATGCTTTGAGCTACACGTTTTAAGGTCTGTTTATACTTCCAGACTAGCTTTGATACACATTAAAGAATCTTTCTAGCTCTTAGGGCCACTTGGCTATCCGTGAATATGAAGATATGCTTCTCTTTAAGGCCCATGTTTAGGCACTCTTAGGAATATAATGGGTTTATTGCCCATTAACAAAAAGAGTTTCAAATTTGGACTGCTGTGCCCAAAGCGTTATTTGCTGGTGGGTTTGTTAGTTTAGATCTTTTTAGTAACCTCAATATACGTAAATGTACTTTTTCGTCGTTTGTGTACAAGTGGATTGCTTTTCAATCCTTAAGGGAAATAATTACAGACATTTTTAATATTTAATAGCAATCTTAATCTTCGTATTATTTGCAAGTGAAAATGATGTGTAAGGCGACATCAGTCGTGTTTAATGTTCTTTTTAAGAACTTGAATTGGAGTTTTCGTAAAGCTTCGTAGCGCTCAGTGAAACCGAATTTTAAAGAAGAAGAAACCTCTAAACCGTCGGCAAATCATTCGTTTTAATACTAAATAAAACTAAACTTAAACTGTAGAATAAAACTAGCATAAAACTGTCTGCACTTCACCCAATTTAGTTCCTTCTGTAGTTTTAAAGCAGATTATTTTATTAGGCTTAATTTTCGTTAAAGGTTTAACCAATTTTCTTTGAGTTTTGTTACGTTACAAAGTTGTAAGTGTGGGAAGTAAATGATATAATCTGCAGAGGTTCAGGTTTCGTTAAGGTAAAGCTTATTAAAATATTTCAGATTTAAAATATAAAAAGTATGGTCCAGATATTTCAATTTTAGTATATACTATTTTTTTTAAATTAAGTCCAATTAAATAGATGTATTTGATGCCAGAAGTAACCCCCTTACTTAGAAAGTACTTGATGTTATTCCAAGAAAATTCATATGCCTTGAAGTATTATTTGTTTAGTTTTCACTTTAGGCTGTGATGAAAAATTTATGTAATTTAAATATTATTGCCTCGTTTGACAAAGACAGCGTATCGCGTTTCTAAACTGAAACGAAGTACTGAATATGATGTTACAATGTTAAAATTTTCCTTTCTATAATACACAATCTTGAGATTCTCGCAGCATTTTACTTATAACAAAAATATCTGCTAAAGAGAATTCGTTGCAAAAGTCTTAAAATATGGAAGGAAAAGGCACATGGTGCTGCGTTTTCCTAATTTAATCTTAAGCCTCGAATCTTGTTTCGGCGCAGAGGTTCAGGTTTAGTTATTAGATTATTTTCTAAAAGCGTCAAAGGAATACTCTGCTCGTAACCTTTTTATATCTATTTTCCAAAATCTTTAAGACATTTTTATAAAACTTTTTTGAGGAAAGGATGTTTTTATTGGGATTATAATAGATTACATTATTATTTTTTAAGAGCTATAAGCAAAAGGAGAGTTAGGTATCAGTGTATTTGCGCTTAATTGATAAATGCTCAAAACTTGCTTTTATTATTTATTATTATTATAACGGTCCATTTAGTTTATGCTAGGACCATTTTTTAATGGTGACGCGACAGCTCCAGTTATTTTTCTTGGATACGGTTATAACGGTAAAAAACCTTGTCTGCAGAAACTATATCGGATATTTTCGGCCAATACCTCTTATCTTCGTAAGTAAATTTTTTCTCATGTTTCTGCCTATCTTCCTTAACCCTGTTTTATAATTTATAATAAAAAAAAAACAATAGGTTATGGTTACTAAATATACCTTATGATAGTTGTTAAAAACACTTTTTAAAAAATGAAAGAGTTAAATAACTCTGCAGCTCAGTGTTCTAGCTGTTGGTTTCGCCCGATAAATATTTTTGTGGTTTATCGGTTTCTATTGCTTACCACGAGGTCATATAGATTTAGTTTTTAAAAACAAATGCTTCTTGACTCATTTTTCTCCTTGCCATTGCGCGATATTCCTATATAAGCTATATAGTATGTTAATATAGCACAATGCGATCGTTCTCTGATTCAAAACTCACTGGTTACATTAATAAACAAATTACTTTACATTTTCGCTGCGGTTTATAGCTTTTATTTACAAAAACGAATTGACCCAAATATTAATATGTATTTTTCTTTTGTTGCAGGTGAGTGGAGAAAAATTTAATATTGTTAAAGGAATTTAGGTAAGTCCTCAACTATTGTACAGAGATGGGTTAAAAAATATCGCCGCTTTGAGTTTCATGGATTAATTAAGTTAATAGAAATGTAGCACGATTTGACTCGGACACCAGAAAAGTGCGATCGAAATTACTTTCTACCTGATTTTATTCAACAAGGGATGCATATTTACCAAGCTTGCTTAAATTTGTGTCCCTAAAGATTTGAATTTTTAAACTTAGCTACGAAAACTTGTTTGATTTTTAATTCACGGGTATTAAAATTTACGTTTGTTACTAGTTATTTGACTTAAAACACCACTGACAGACACCGACGTCGTAAAGGTGGAAAAAACACAGCACAGCGTGCAGTTGTCGAAGGTCACGTTATGGAATTTTTCGCTTCATTAATCTTTTCATATATCAGTATAGCAGTTTATTAATCGCCTGCTGATATTCTGGTTTCTCTCGTATTTTGGAAGATTATTACTTTTGGGTGTAGACGATTTTGTTTTGTCACTACAAACGTAAGATGAGAGACAAAATTGTCTACTAAACTGTGCAAGGGTCTCACGTGAACGAAGCAGTGTTCTGAGGAGTTCCATAAAAAAAAGCAGTTAACTGTGGTTACTTATTAGTTGTCCATTAGATCTTGGACCTCTATGAGGATAAACTTTCGAGCAACCGTTCGGAAAAATATCAGAGAGACAAAACCTTGTACACCTGCTTAGCAACGAAAACTTTTTTTTGATTTACGGGTACTAAAATGTACTTTTATTATTATTTTTGAAACACAAAGAATGTACATATATACAACAATAATTAAGTAACTTCTTAAATCACAATAGGTGAAAGCCAGCAACTTAGATGGCTATAAACTAACTGGACCATAATATCTGTTCTATGCCTGCCATAATTAATAAAAAATATTTATGTTTGTATGAAGACAATGGTCCGGAGGCATTATTGAATGTTTGTATAACGTTATATTTTTAGTCCATTTTAGATTAATTTTGAATTTAATTTAGTTTGGATCTAATTAAATTAAATTGATAGCAGGATCCATTCAGTTTATTTTTCGACTTTGTCTTGGACCTTTGTTAAGGTAATATTGGCTTCCAGGACCAACATGGCAACATCTTTCAACGCTTTTTTTTTATATATTTATATTTTTGTACATTTTGCTTTTTGAAGGATGTCGTCAACTCAGCAAACAAAAGCAAACTTAACATTTTTATTCTTTCGGACCTAAGTAAACTTTAAAACAAACCACAAGCGCGGTAGACCATAAAGTCACGAGTGTATTTTTAAAATCTACTTGTTTTGAAAAGAAGGCCCGAGTCGGTTTCCAAACTTACAGTACTTTGTGGATTTACTGTGTCACATTAAAATTTTGTAGTTTAGGAGTGATTTGCCTCTGTCCCTATTCTTGGAACACATGGCATCGAGGACTATGTTATGAATTCAATGCCACGGCAATCTAAGAGCTACACAAAACTGTATTGAGATGTATCGGAGATCTGCACTGTTCTTTACACAAACCGGGACAATATACCTTTACAAATCATACCGAAGCCTCCTGTAAGGGTCTCTGTACCCGAAATGGAAGTTTGAAAGGAATGGAAGTGTGTACCTTGTACCCAGAATGGGCTGTTTTGGTATTCCAACGGCTCCAAAATGGGTGAGATATCTGAAGCAGGGGTATACTGCAGAACCACAGGAGCGGAATTTCATTTTTCCCTGGGCAAGTATGCCACTGTTTTCCAGGTATACTTACACCATTCTGATGTGTGGTTATAAAAAATTTGCAATTTCTATGTCGAGAAACTAGCTAGAATGGGTTCATCAGATGATTTAGTGAGGCCGAAACCCATGGTGGGCATCGCAGAGTGTCTTACCATGTCGACTCTAAAATGCGACTTGAACAGGCGCTCTGGGAAGACGCGGACGGAATGAGACAAGTCAAGCTCCTTATCGCGGAGGTGGGCGTCAGCGTGAGGTCTTTTCTCACACTCGGGAGAAAAGACTTAAAGACTGGCAACAGGGCTTTTAACAGGCCATTGTCGCCTTAATAAACCCAGCATTTTGGGAATCGTTGAGACTCGGAGTGTTGTTGGTGTATGAAGGACAAAGAATCCCTTTTGCATATTCTAATAGAGTGCCCTGCATTAGCTGCGATAAGACTTGCTTTTGGGAAGCTGGGTGCTTAGCCCTAGCGATATTAGAAAGTTTCAACGCAGACAAATCTGCCCCTTTGCCAAGGTTGCGGGTTTTCAGGGCTGACACAGTGGATAGTGGGGTACAGCTGACCCAGCAAGTGCATGGGACTTTTCCGCCCACATAACAGTCATTCTTTTAGTAGTTGTCTTCGTTTTTGAGTCACAACAGAATTTACCTTAAAACACAAGGATGACAAACAAAGTTTTTTCCTAAAACTCTGTGTAATACCTGTTTTACACTAACAATTAATAATTGATCGATTTTTTCATGGTCATAAAGTTTGAGGCTTTGCTACAGAATAGCGCCCTACAAAATAGCGCTGCTTCAAAATAGCGCGGCCACAAAATAGCGCTGCTACAAAATAGCGCTGCTACAAAATGGCGCTAACAAAATAGCGTGCATCAAAATAGCGCCTTACAAAATAGCGCTGCTACAGAATAGCGCCTTACAAAATAGCGCTGTTACAAAATGGCGCTGCCACAAAATAGCGCTGCTACAAAATAGAGCTGATACAAAATAGCGCGCATCAAAATAGCGCCTTACAAAATAGCACTGCTACAAAATAGCGCGCATCAAAATAGCGCTGCTACAAAATAGCGCGCATCAAAAACGCGCTCAAAAAGCATCATTAAAAACAGCAACTGTTTGACTAAGGGATTTCTTTCTAACATATTAAAAAAAAAAAAAAACTTCCCGGTCTTCTTTCTCGGGATCCTAGCGGGTGTGAAACAAAACTGAACCGAACCGAACTGAACCGAATCGAAGTATCGGTAGAGTTCGGCTTGGTTTCACAACCTCTAGGATGCCGGTTCGGTTCGGTTTGGTTTCACACCCTCTAGGATCCCGGGAAAAAGTCAGGGAAGTTTTTTTTTTGAAAATATATGTTAGAATGAGGTTACCGGGAGAATAGCGCTCATCAAAAACGCACTCAAAAAGCATCATTAAAAACAGCAACTGTTTGACTCAGGAATCTCTTTCTAACAAATTTAAAAAAAAAAACCTCCCTTACTTCTTTCGCGGGATCCTAGCGGGTGTGAAACAAAACTGAACCGAACCGAACTGAACCGAATCGAAGTATCGGTTTAGTTCGGTTTGGTTTTACAACCTCTAGGATGCCGGTTCGGTTCGGTTTGGTTTCACACCCTCTAGGATCTCGGGAAAAAGTCAGGGAAGTTTTTTTTTAAATATATGTTAGGATGAGGTTACCGGGAGTGGTAAGTTATAAGACGCTATTTTGAAGCAGCGCAATTTTGATGCGCGCTATTTTGTAGCAGCGCTATTTTGAAACGCGCTATTTTGATACGTGCTATTTTGTAGCCGCGCTATTTTGTAGCAGCGCTATTTTGAGGCAGCGCCATTTTGATGCACGCGATTTTGTAGCAGCGCTATTTTGTAAGGCGCTATTTTGTAGCAGCGCTATTTTGATGCGCGCTATTTCGTAGCAGTGCTATTTTGTTGGCGCTATTTTGATGCACGCTATTTTGCAGCAGCGCTATTTTGTAGCAGCGCTATTTTGTGGCAGCGCCATTTTGAAGCAGCGCTATTTTGTAAAGCGCTATTCTGTAGCAGAGCCAAAGTTTGAACTTGAATTTAGCAATGTAATACAGAAATCGACGTCAAATAAATTCTCGAATTTCTTTATGGATTTATTCACACAATTAGAAAATCTCTAATTTTTAACTAGTTTGAAGTCTGTTTTCTTTTCTACAAAAGCAGCAACAGTTTGTTTGGATTTTGATTAACCTTTTAATCACAGAATCACAAAACATTTATTTATGAAAAATTCCAAACAAATTACTGCCAGGAACAAATTACTAAATATAAACAAAACCACTCTTAATTATCTTCTCGTATAAAATAGACGTGTCTCGGCATTTTTTGAAATTTTCTACAGTCCTCGAGAAATCCTGGGTAGAACCTTTTAAATCGGACACCCTGTATATACAACAATAATTCTGTACCTTCTTAAATTACAATAGGTCAAAGCCAGAAAATTAGTAGAAGGCTATAAACTAACTGGACCATAATATTCGTTCTATGCCCGACATAATTAATATGAAATCTTTAAGTTTGTATGAAGACAATAATAGTCCGGAGGCATTATTGTATACCCTTATATTTTTTGTCCTTTTTAGATTAGTTTTAAATCTTGTAATGTAATTTAATTTAATTTGGATCTCTTGAAAGTTAATTAATTTGGACCTCTTAAAAGTTAACATTTCGAAGTTGTTTTGGATCCTCGTTTAGGTAATATTGGCTACCATGGCCATAATCAAATATAAAATAAATGGATAATAGTAGTAGTGACATCTTCCAAAGCTTATTTTTTATTCTCATTATTAAATTTTTGTACATTTTATTTTTGATCTTTTTGATGGGTGTCGTCAGCTCAGCAAACAAAATCAAACATAACATTTTTATTCTTTCGGACCTAAGTAAACTTTAAAACAACCCACAAGCGCGGTAGACCATAAAGACACGAGTGTATTTTTAAAATCTACTTCTTTATAAAAAGAAGGCCCGAGTTGAATTTTTCGCACTTTGTGGATTTACTGTGTCACATTAACATTGTGCATTTTGTAATTTAGGAGTGATTCTCTCCGTCTAACCGCACTCACTTCTTTAGTCATACTATGATGCTATCCGTGTCGTTGTCTAACCTAAGGTAAATCGCTTAAGCGCACCCACTTTCCTGCTCCTACCATGATGCTGTCCATCCGTGTCGTTACCTATCCTGAATAATCAAATAGTTACTGGCAAAAAATTCTCATCAGCTTCAGCTAGATCAGATCAAGCTTTCATGTTGTGTGGTCCTTTGGAAAAACCGATTAAGTAGGCTGCGTATGGACCCCTCCTGCTGAGGTGCGTTTGACAATAAAATGCGAGGGTCAGGTAATATTGATAACGTTATCGAAAAGACGCAAATTACCCCAGGTAAATATCACCTTATGGTTTTTTTTTCCAACGCATAATGACGGTTAACCTATTTTCTGGATTTATTTTCTTTAATTAAATTTAGACTGGCTAACCGCACTTACTTCTCTAGTTATCGTATGATGCTATCCGTGTCGGTGTCTAACCTAAGCTAACCCTCTTAAACGCATTTATTTTCCTGCTCCTACCATGATGCCGTCCGTGTCGTTACCTATACTGAAAACTAAAATGTTGAGTGGAATGGATTTTCGAACGCATAATGACAGTTAACCTATAATCTGGATTTCTTTTCTTTAATTTACGTTTAGACTGTCTAACCGCACTTACTTCTCTAGTTATACTATAATGCTGTCCGTGTCGTTATCTAACTTAGGCTAACCCGCTTAAGCGCACCCTCTTTCCTGCTCCCAGCATGATACCATCCGTGTCGTTACCTATCCTGAAAACTCAAACGGTTTCTGGCAAAACATTCTTATCAGCTTTAGGTAGATCAGAACAAACCGGTTAAGTAGGCTGTGCATTCACCCCTCCTGCTGAGTTGCGTTTGAAAACAAAAGGCGAGGAAAAGGTAATAGGTAATTAGCCTTAGGGATTTTCGAACGTATAATGACGGTTAAACTATAATATAACCGCACTCACTTCCCTTGTTATACTATGATACTGTCCGTATCGTTATCTAACCTAAGCTAACCCGCTTCCCTGTTCCTACCATGATGCCGTCTGTCCGTGTATGTACCTTACAGTTTTTGTTATTTTATCAAGATTAAGGTATTTACTGTTTTTTTAACTTTCAGATGTTGTAGCCTTGCCAGGGAAGGAGGCTGTGTCAAAAAGGTTTTAATAATAAAACGGTCCAAAAACAAAGCAAAAAACAGGAAAAGTCAATTTCGCTATTTCTCAGCTTTGTTATTGTTTGATATTTGTAGCCTGGAGATATTTCGTTTTGATATTTCTTTCCTGTTAGTGTAAGCGAATAGCGCGGTTTGGGTTAGGAACACTAACAGCTTTTCTTTTAGAAAATGCAAAGTTATAGTACACTTTCTCATCAGATATGTATTTAGAGAAGAAAATTTGTGTCAGGCCTATAATCGAAAAGTAAAAAAAATAAATAATATAAGTTTTATAAAATTTTATAGAAAAACAACAACAATTGTGTAAAACAACAAAACCGATTTGCTCATGTTTTTGAAAAAAATTTAGGTTTGTCAAAAATGGTATATGTAAAAGTAACACCTCGAATGAGGAATAAAAAGTGATTTTTTTATCTACAAAGTGCGAAGTTTTATTGCAAATTCTGATTAGTAGTGATTAGCTGTTCTGGCGGTCTTTCAATCATTTATTATTGTGTTTCTTGATATTACAAACCCTGGCGTATTTTATGTAGACGTTAATTAATTAATCAATCAAAGCGGTTTCAGCGGAGCAAAAAATTTCAGTATGAGAATAATTTTTAATATTGGTTTAAGTTTGGTTGAGTCGGATTAGTCGAGTTGGCAGAATAAGAAAAATGGTATAATTTTGGGGTACTAATTTAACTTTATGCAACAGTTAGAGGGGTTTGTGAAGATATTAAAAAACTATGATGGCCATTTCAATGTGGTAGCTTAAACAAGGTAGCTACTAAAGTTAGGATTCTAAGTAATAAGCTAAAAGAAGCAGACTTAAGAGTACTATAACGGCCAAGAGGGCATAAGAAACCAACCTTTTTTTCTTTCTCTCTGCTCTGCTTTCTATTTCTAAATGGCAAGTGTGAACTTTGCCTTTTGTTGCATTTTCTTTTTTATTTAGGATTAAAAAATAATTAGATTGCTTGAATTAGGGGAGAGAACAATAAAAACAAAATAAACTAATTTAAACAAAAAATAAGTATTTGGGATTTTTTTTTAAATGTAATTTTAAAAAAAATTTACTAAAACTAAAAATTATAAGCTTTGTCTTAGAGAGGGAAGGGGGCTGGGCCCCTCTGCCTCACACCCCTGCCACTGGATATAAGGTATATAAATGCTCTATTAGAAAATAGGCATAAAATGCTAGTTGTCTTTGCACCCGTAGGTACTTACTAATAAAGGAGTTAAATCTGCTAAAGTAGCGCCCCGGAAAATAAATGAAGCCAAAACAAATAAATAAAAACAGACTAACATCTAAATTTGTCAAATTTAATAAGAATAATAACAATAAAGAAAACTCAATCGGAACTCATCCTCAAAAAATTCTGCCAGGTTGTAAAAGGGTCTATTAGAATTCTTTTTAATTTTATTTTAAACAGCTTGATGGAGCCAGCACATCTAACATGTATTGGAAAGTGACTAAAGATTTTCCTTCCCTCGTAAAATATTAATTTTTGTTTTTTGGGATAGGAAGAGAAATATTGTTTTTTGTTTTGTAATTCGATTTGTTTTTTCCCTAGGCAAGTTTTTAAACTTTTCATATAAAAGGCTTCATGTTTGTTGAAACTAATAGTATAGTGTTCTTAATACAACATAAGTTACCTATTATAGACTTGTTATTATATATGTTATATGAAAATATCCTGCCTACACTTAGAAGAAACCAGAACCTTCTATGAAACCCGAGAACCTTCCAGATAAGAAGCTTATTCTGCTGACTTGCGTTTCCCATGAAATAAACAACACGTGCATTCAAGCCGAATCAGCACTTTATTTCTCAGAACCTTTCAAGATAAGAAGACCATTCTGCTGACTTGCGTCTCTCACGGAATAAACAACACGTGCATTCCTGCCGAATTGCACTTTAGTTTAAGTCTAGAATATTAAGGAATTATTCCATTGCTTAATCAGCACATTTTCTTTATATAAACTCAAATCATTGTAATGTTAAGTCATTCTCTTTAGAATCGTTCTTAAGTACACGTTCAATTATAACGTTTAAGTCCTATATTGTATTTAATCAAAATAAAGTTTTTTAAAAAAGTTAAAAGTAAACTTTAAAGTATAACATTTGGCGCAGTCGTACGGATAGTTTAACACACGCGAAAACACGAGTATTCTAATTCGCGAGTGGTGAAGCTCCAGCTCTTTAAGCTATTAAGAATCTACAGCAACCAAGAAGTTACACAGCAACCAAGTAGTTACATAAGCAACCAAGTAGTTACATAAGCAACCAAGAAGCTAGACAGCAACGAACCAAGCGTCCTCGCAACCAACGGATACGGAAGGAACACCTAGTGAAGCCCCTGGTAGCCGAACACGTGGAGACAAATGGTCCAGCTAAAGCTTTTGTGAGTAAGACAATTAAATCATCACGTTTTATTTTTTTTTTTCAAATAAGTTGATATTTTGAAAAATCTGTTCGATTTTCTAACACTGACTTTTACAATTTTGAATTTTTAAGAAAATTTTTTTCAATTTAAAAGATGTCAAAAATAAAAAATTTAGTTTTAAGAAACAAAACCTAAGAAAAGTTTTAATTTAAATTTTAAAATACGAGAAATCAAAAACCATCAAAAATGACTGAACCTCGTAATAACCAACCAGCAAACGTACCAGCAAACCAACCTATAGTTGAGGTTGAACCTTAGCGTTTATCGGAAATTTTCTCAATAATCCCAGAATACGATGGAGATCAAATATTTTTAGGAACTTTTATCAATGCTTGCGATTGTGCTTATAACATGGCCGTCGGAGATCAACGCGATTTATTGGTCATACACATTAAAAATAAATTAAAAGGAAAAGCCGCACAATTGGTAAACTCTCGAAATCCTCTTTCTTGGATTCAAATTAAACAATTATTAACAACATATTATGGAGATACGCGAGACCTTTCTTCATTAATTCAAGATCTACAAAGACTCAAACAACAAACAAACGAATCACCTTTAATGTTTTTCAATAGATTACAAGTTATGAATTCAAAAATGCACGCTTGTATTCAAAAATCAAATTTAAATATGCTTCAAAAAGATGCACAAATCCAAATTATAGATTCTATGGCATTAAATACGCTTTTAACAGGATTAGAATCGCGCATAGGTCATATTGTCCGTGCTAGCAATCCAAAAGATTTACTTGAAGCACAAGTAAGAATAAGACGCGAACTACAACTTTCATATTTTGAAACACAAAAAACTCCAAACCGACCCAATGTTTCAAATAATCCCATACAAAATAGACAAAATAATTTTCAATCGCGAAGAACAGCTTCTCAACCACAAAAATGTTTTAAATGTAATCGTTTAGGTCATCACGGAAGTGAATGCCGTACTTTTGTACAGAGACCCCCGGTCTACACAAATCAAAATCAACAATTTAACCAAAATTTTCAAAGACCCAATTTTGCCCAAAATCAAAATCAACAATCTAACCAAAATTTTCAAAGACCCAATTTTGCCCAAAATCAACCAAGCACCTCTAGAAATTTTGTACCACAAAACCAACAAAATAATTTTAGACCATCAGTAATTCAAAGAAATCCAAATTACAATTCCCCACAACATAGAGCACATGTAGTAAACTATTCTGATGAATATTTTAATAATTTTGACAACTACGATCTTTATGATCCAAATTTTGAAAATTTTAACAATTTTGACAATTACGATCCTTATGATCCAAATTTTGAAAATTTTCAGTATGAAAATCAGTTTCATTACGAAAATGAAATCTCACAAGAATTTTCGAATAATCTTGATGAACAATATGTAAATGACATAAGTCAATATAATTTTAATCAACCCAGAATATATCAAAATTTTGAAAATCAAAATCAAATTTTGCCACTAGAAACCCAAAATTTTCACATTACTTCCAATCAAAACCATCCACCCCAATCGATTCAAGAAACAGATACCCAATTAGAACAAACTACTACGAAAATCCAACACATGTCAATCGATCAAACCTCAGAACAAACATTCGTGTAAATACTAATCTACATAACTTAAACTCAAAAAATCTTTTTTATATTAATGACGCAACAAATAAATTTAAACTTTTAATTGACACCGGCGCAGGAATTTCAGTATTTAAAGAAAAAACAGTCGAAAATTATAATAATCGATTTGCAGAAAATGTAATAGTACAAGGAATAACCGATGAAAAAATTCCAATCACTCAATCAGTTTTAATACCTTTCGCTAAAGACAATCCACTAAAAGTCTATATTTGTAATTTAGACATAGAATTTGACGGAATATTAGGACTCGATTTTCTTGAACATTACCAGTGCGTAATTGACTTAAATTCGAAACAGCTATGCACCAATTTTAAAATAATACCTTTAATTCAAGTAACAGAAAAAACTTTCGAACAAAATCCCGAAATTATTCAAAATCAAATAATAAATCAAAACATACCACCAATACCTAAACCAAGATTAATTCAAAATCAAAAAACGCCACAAATACCAAAACCGCGAATAAATATAAATCAAATTAATTTTCAAAATCAAATATCTCTAGAACCGCGAACCGAACAAGTTTTTAAATTAAAATATAATTTAAAAAACACAGACGCAATTTTAATTGGTCAAGAAATAGAAAAAGTAAGATTACCAAACGCCCTAGTCCACATTAACGAAAATGGTGAATTTTATACGTCAGTAATAAATCCCAATGCTATTCCTAAAACAATAAATTTCAATAACTTGTCTTTCGAACCCATACCAAGTGTTCACGATATTTTAAATTTTAATACCAATGAAGACGAACTCATTGATAGAATCGACCTTATTAAAAATCAATTAAGACTTGAACATCTAAATTACGAAGAGAAAGAACTAATTTCAAATCTTTGTTTTGAATTTTCTGATATTTTCTATATCGAAGGAGATCAATTAACCTTCACTAATGAAATCAAACATACAATTGAAACCAACAATGCTCATCCAATTTTTACTAAATCATATCGGTACCCTCAAATACACAAAGAGGAAGTAAAAACACAAATTAATAAAATGCTCGATCAAAAAATAATCCGACCATTCATTTCCACGTGGTCATCACCTGTTTGGGTAGTCCCAAAAAAACTTGACGCCTCTAACAAACAAAAATGGAGAGTAGTAATCGATTATAGAAAACTGAATGAAGTAACAGTTGACGATAAATATCCACTTCCAAATATTTCAGATTTATTAGATCAGTTAGGTAAATGTCAATATTTTACAACACTTGATTTAGCATCAGGTTTTAACCAAATTGAAATTGATCTAAAAGATATTCAAAAAACAGCCTTTTCTGTCGAAAATGGACACTACGAATTTGTTCGTATGCCATTTGGTTTAAAAAATGCACCCTCCACATTTCAACGTGTGATGGATAACATTTTATTAGGCATTCTAAATGAACGTTGTTTAGTTTATATGGACGACATTATTGTTTATTCACCAACAATTCACGAACACATTTCACGTCTTTCCGAAGTTTTCCAAAGATTACGAAAATCAAATTTAAAAATTCAACCTGACAAATGCGAGTTTTTACGAAAAGAAGTAGCATACCTCGGACATTTAATTACCGAAAATGGAGTAAAACCAAACCCTGATAAAGTAAAATGTATTCAAAACTTTCCAGAATTAAAAAATCCTCGTGACGTAAAATCATTTCTCGGACTTGCCGGATATTATCGAAGATTCATACCGAACTTCGCGAAAATCTCAAAACCCTTAACAAAACTTCTTCAAAAAGATACTAAATTTATTTTTTCTAAAGAATGTAAAGAAGCTTTTGAAACACTCAAAAATGCGTTAATTTCTGATCCAATATTAATCTATCCAAATTTCGAAGATCCTTTCATTTTAACTACAGACGCGAGCGCATTTGCGATAGGAGCCGTACTTTCACAAGGTCCAATTGGTAAAGACCTTCCGATAGCTTTTGCATCGAGAACCCTTTGTAGTGCAGAAACTAAATACTCCACTATTGAAAGAGAACTATTAGCAATAGTATGGTCCGTAAAACACTTTCGACCTTACCTTTTTGGTAGAAAATTCACTATAGTCACAGATCACAGACCTCTAACCTGGCTACTTTCAATTAAAGACCCCGGTAGCAGATTAGCACGTTGGCGATTAAAATTAGAAGAATATAGTTTTAAAATCATTCATAAACCCGGTAAAATCAATAAAAATGCAGACGCTTTATCGCGAATAAAAATCAATCATTTCAAAGACTGTATAGACTTTAAATCAAACATAAAAATTTTTGCAAATAACGAAAATGACGATCCAGAACCAGTTTTTAACGAAGACGATGATCAAAAAATCACAGATGAATTTAACAGATTTGTTGAACTTTACAAGACGCGATCCCTAATTGATTATTCTAAAATCGAAACCTCGAATGATCAATTATTAGATAAATCAAATAAATTAATAGTAACCTTTTTCCGACAAAATAAAATGGAAGATTTACATTTCAAAATCATTGACGATATTTTCGAAGAAGAATTCCACCTTGAAGAATTAAAAATTAATATTGTTTCTAGCAAAACAGTTAAAGAACGTAAATATTTTATTATAGCCCTACCATTCGATAATGATGATTGTTCACAACACTTATTTTATTGCCTTTTTAAAGACCAAAATGAATTTGAAATTAACAAAACATACTGCATCGAAAACAATCTAGATTTACCAACTTTAGAGATGCTATCTTACATCTTTTCTGATAAAGACATAAAATTAAAAATTTGCCAAAATATAATAACAACCCCCGACGAAGATGAAATCCCAATAATTTTAGAAAATTATCACTTAGGAAAAAGCAACCTACACCGTGGAATAAATGAAACAGTTAGACGCATTAGAGAAAAATATAATTGGCGTGGTTTAACAAAAAATGTAGAAGATTTCATAAAAAAACGTGAAACTTGTCAAAAAGTAAAAATTGTTCGTAAAAATCTAAGCAGACCCTTCGTTGTAACAGAAACACCACGTACCCCTTTTGAACGAATCAATATCGATATTTTCGAATACCCCACTAGAAATTACGCGTTAACAGTACGGGATGAATTAACAAAATTTACACAAGCTTACGCAATGAGTGAAAAAGCAAGTACAGTAGTTAGTACTATTTTACTATTTTTCCAACATTTCGGTGTACCCTTACGAATACATTGCGATTATGGCAAAGAATTTGATAATACCCTTTTAAAAGATTTATGTACCCTATACGATGTTAAGTTAACATTTTCTAGCGTAGCACATCCACAGTCAAACGGTTCACTAGAACGATTTCACGCAACCCTTTGCGAAATAATTAGAATCAATAAACAAGAAAACCCTGAAGATCATTGTTTTAGCGTTCTTCCATACGCAGTAATTTGCTATAATAATACAAAAAACAAAACACACGGATTTACCCCTTACGAACTCGTTTTCGGACATACATCAAGTAGACCCCCCGAAAAACTTTATAATCAAGAACAATTGATATCTAAATATGTACGCGATTTAAATAATAGAATGGACTATTTTTACAAATTAGCTAGAAATAGAACTGATCAATCGAAAGAAAAATCGAAAGAACGATTCGACGAACACGTACGAAAGAATCTCCCTGAATTTAATGTAGGAGACAAAGTTTGGCTTAAAGAATCACAAATCAAATCAAAATCAGAAAATTTATTTAATGGTCCTTTTGAAATTTTAGAAATACATCGTAATTCTGCAACACTTAAAAACCCACAAACAAATCAATTAACCAAAGTTAATTTTGATAGGTTAAAACCGTGCTTTGAATAAAATAAAAATCTTTTATTTTAGATTAATGGGAATAATCTCAATCGTTTCCAGTCAATATTCAATATTACCAATAAATAATACACTAGGACTATTTTATCATGAAGAATCCCTTATCAGAATTTCTAATAATGAATGGACACTTGTTGTTTACAAAGATCTTTTACCCTTTAAGAAAGCAATTGAACATAACGACAAAATTTTAGATACCTTTATGGATCGCTTTTCAATCAATAATAATCAAATTGCAAATTTCAAATCGCAAATTAAAACGCATGTTAGCCTTTTAAAACAAATTTCTAATTACGTTAATATTAAATACGAAGAACTTATCTCGGATACAAAAGAAAAATCATATAGGCAAAAACGTGAAATATTTAATGGCATCGGAACTATTTGGAAATCTATTACAGGAAATTTAGATGCATCAGACGGAGAATACTTTAATGATTGTATTAATAAAGTATCGACTGATGAGAAAAATATTGAAAAATTATTGCAAAAACAAATTTCAGTAACAACCTCTGTTATTAAAAGTTTTAATACGACGTTACAAAAATTACAAATTGATGAAGAAAAGTTTAATCATGATATTAAATTAATTCAATATTTAGTCACTTCGATTTCTGATAACGCTGCCTATGCAGAAGCACAAATAAAAGCATTAGATTTATGCGAATCGCTTATGGAAAGTTACACCTTTATTAAAGATTCATTAAATGACGCGTTAAACGCAGTAACTTTTGCACGTTTAAAAATATTGCATGGTTCAATAATAAAACCATCGGATTTGGTAGATTCATTGAAAAAGATTTCTCATTCATTACAAAAAAAATAATTTGCCTTTACCAATATCAATGTCAACGGTAGCCCAATACATTAATTTAATTGAACTTAGTGCTTTTCAAACTGAATCAAAAATAGTATTTGTTCTTAAAATACCTCTTATAGACCCTTCGACTTATACTTTATACAGACTTTACCCAATACCAATATTAGATAATCGAACAGGTCTTCACCATACTATATCAACAATTAATAACTTTATTGCGCGTGACGATGATTCAATGTTTTTCGTCACCTTCCACCACGTGGACCACTGCAAGATCATCGAAAGAAGAACGAAGCTCTGTTCCAAAGTACTTCCGTACCCCATCGACAGTGATGCTATTTGTGAAGCTCAACTATTGAAGCAACAAACTCAGCTGCCGAAAACATGTCAAACAACCATTTTCTATGCACAAGGCTACAATGTTCAACCACTTGAAGAAAATCAATGGCTAGTTACTATGTCAGAACCAGTACCTACCAATATCAAATGCAAGAATCAAGAAATCATTACGAAATTAATTGAAACCAATAGTATAATTCGTTTCAAATCAACATGCAGTGCTTTTATTGGAAGTACGAGGATTCATTCTGAAACCATACTTCAAGAAAGTACCTTCGAAGAAATAAATTCACCAATAATCAATATTCCATATACTTGTTGTAAAGATATGCCTGCAATCCCCAAAATTCAAGGTCTAAAACCATTAAAGTTAAGCAAAATAAACGTCGAAGATCTGAATATTGCACAACATAATCTAAACCAATATTCAGAAGAATTAGATTAAATGATCAATCAACCATTCATTCAAAAACACATTGATTGGTTTACTATCATTACAATAACATTGATAGTACTACTAGTAATTCTTTACATTATTAACAAATGTCGAAGACGCCGAAGAACAAGAAATGGTAATAATACCAATAACGATAATGATAATGGTAATGACTTTCCACCATTTCCAAAACCTAATCTACAAAGAATTAGGAATTTATCGAATATCTTACCAAGAAGAAGACCTAGCATACACATCGAAGATCAAATCAAAGAAGAAATCGAACCCAATGCAAAATTAATAATCAATCAATCATCTTAATAAAAGTTGCCGTATAACGCCAACTTTTTCAAAAAGAGGGGAGCTGTTATATGAAAATATCCTGCCTACACTTAGAAGAAACCAGAACCTTCTATGAAACCCGAGAACCTTCCAGATAAGAAGCTTATTCTGCTGACTTGCGTTTCCCATGAAATAAACAACACGTGCATTCAAGCCGAATCAGCACTTTATTTCTCAGAACCTTTCAAGATAAGAAGACCATTCTGCTGACTTGCGTCTCTCACGGAATAAACAACACGTGCATTCCTGCCGAATTGCACTTTAGTTTAAGTCTAGAATATTAAGGAATTATTCCATTGCTTAATCAGCACATTTTCTTTATATAAACTCAAATCATTGTAATGTTAAGTCATTCTCTTTAGAATCGTTCTTAAGTACACGTTCAATTATAACGTTTAAGTCCTATATTGTATTTAATCAAAATAAAGTTTTTTAAAAAAGTTAAAAGTAAACTTTAAAGTATATATATTGTCAATAAGTCAGTCAAATTTGGTAATTTAGTGGTCAGTATTGAAAAAATTGCATAATTTTGTGCAAAAATTTCGTATAATTTTATAAAAACTATTTATGCATTACACGTTTTTACACAATATTGTGTTATTTTTTATTCTGTTTTGGGAAATATAAATGCACAATTATGTAGTTAAATTTTAAAAGATTGTTGTATTCTTTTGTACATTGTGGTGTTATATTTTGCAGTCAAATTTTTATTTGTACCACAAAAATATAATATATCAATATAATTATTATATATTTTACAATAAATAGTTTTAGTTACGCCAAAATTGCACAATTTTGTGTATATATTTTCTACAATTTTATGTAGAAGAAATTTAAAATTTTTACAATGTTCTTCAACAATTAAATGAAAAGTATCCCTGAATGTGTACACAATATTGTAGACGTGATTTTTTTTAATAGGTTGTTCAAATTGTCGCATTAATTTATAATTTTAACGGCAAGTATATATGATTTTGCATTTTGTTGCAACCTAATTTGTTCATAAAAAGTATTCTTTACTGCGTAAACTCTGCACATTCAAATAGGTTATGGAAGTCAGTCAAGAATGGTAATTTAGTTGTCAGTAAAATAGAGATCACTCTGTTCATAAAAAGTATTCTTTACTGCGTAAACTTTGCACATTATAATAATGTTGCAAGGGATTATCCCTCAGATTAATACTCTCCATGTCATACCTAAACCCAAGTATGTTGGTTTTATTCACATTAAAGTACAACCTGATAAACCAGATCTTTAATATAGAGCAAGAAAAGTAAGAGTCCTAAAACTGATCCCTGGGGTACACCACCGTTCATTATCATTGAGGAAGAGTATAAACCTGAAACAATAATTGATTAATTTGTTTTATTTAAATAGGACCTTAACTATGCCAAGCTTGTGTAACAGCATCCTATGATCAACACAATCAAAGGCTTTCGACAGGTCGCAGGAAAGTGCAGCGACGGCCTCGCCTTTATTAATCGCTGCGTAAACCCTGTCTACCCTGTGCTACCCACCCCCTAATTATATCTCGGGGGGCTTAGACCCTGAGCACCCACATACACGGCACCCATGTTCTTAGGGTTTAAATTATGAGCTATATCTTTATTTTTGGTTAAAGGAAATACCACATGTACAGAGCTTAAGTCTAGGAAAATTATTAGGCCCCTAGGCGGTCATATATTTGTCGTCTTTACAGCGGTCAAATACCTTGGGAATAGAGGCACGGCATCAGCAACCTGGCGTAGTTTGAAAAGTAAAACTTACTAAATTATTTCACACTATAGTATTTTTAAAAATTTTGCTAGCAAAAGATTACAGATATAGCCTAATCCTTTAAAGTTACGTTACTTAAAATGAACCTAATTCACGCCTTTATTCATCACTATACAGAATTCACCCCTCAATTATTACTGAGGTGAGGTTCATTCTTTTTTATCGGGTGTAAGTTTTTATATTTAACTAAGGGTAGCCTTGATTGATTTGTGTATAGTTTGTTATAAGAGTTGTTAAAAGAAGAATAAGGATTTATGTACATCTGGTTTTTAATGAACAAAAACTGTAATTTAACCTTCAAGAATATTACCGGAAAACAATGTAAAGAATATCATCGCCTTGACTGACTTGCTTTTATTTGAGTGTTATTTTAAGTCCTATATGGTAATCATTAAAATGGTCTTGTCTCTACACAAGACATAATATTTTTACATTTGATATATATAAAAAAAATCGCGCTCTTTCGCAAAATGGTGCAGTCTACCGCCAGGCAACGATACATTTTCTCTCAATGTTTCCTATTATTTAACCTTCAATATAATGTCTCATTTTTATTGCACCAAGAGCATCCATGCGACGTTACTTTATCGGTATAGCCGCATTGATACAACAATCATTCCTTTTATCATATTTTTAAAAGGAAACGTAGTAATACGATTTTTACAATTTTTGTGGTGTAAAAACAACTGATAAAACTTATATTAGGTATATTTACCAATTAAATAAAGTGTCAATATAAGGTGCATGAAAGTAGAACACTAAGTCTTTACGACCACTGTCTAGCCTCAAATAGGGGACGAAACGTTAGCAGTAATTTTTTGATAGATTTAGAGTACATGCTGCGACCGTAGTGGTCACTGTGGTGAATAAACATATTACAAGCCGTCACAGAGCTTGACATGATAAGTCGATAGTGAAGAATGACGCTCTGTGAAATATCTCCTTTGTTAGTAGAGAACAGAAGCTTAAAAGACAATTCGCAATTCCATTTTTTTCTGTGTATACACGAAAAAGTAAATGTACGGTATACATTAACATTCAGCCGATGAATGGAGCAACACTTATTTAATGTACACGGTCTTTATAACAACACGTTTCCTCATTTAATAAAAATTTATCATTGAATTAATGTGTTTCGTTCATCGCCTGAAAATCATTAAAATCAATTAATAAATTCATTGATATTACATACCTTTTTCGTTCTGTATAGAGGTTTTTGTTAAACAGGCATTAAAAACTGACGTCGAAATTATAATAAACAAACCTTAAATACTCCAGCGTATTTGTCAGTAGCTTGAAATTCAAGTGTTTCCTTTATTTAAGATCATTTTTTTCATTTAACATCTAATGTTTTACTATGGATGTAGTTCGATGCCGTCACCTTTCAAATTTAATTTAATACTGCCTTTAATCACGATTTTTAAAATCACTACATTATAATTATACTTGTTTCTACTTTGGATGGCGTCATTCAATTGCACTGCTCTTCCATGTAACTATCCAACGAAGAGAACTTGTGAAAAATTATTATCTTAATTAATTAATCGCCAATAAGTAAATATTACATTTGGTAAATTCAAAATTAAAAAATCGGTAAGATTGCAAATAAACTTATCAAATATTCCGTAAGGGAATTTATAGTAAAATAAGACTTTAAAAAAATATAGAAGTTTAAGTCGTTGTGTGGAGTTAAATATTTAACTATCCTGTATTGATTTAGGCCTTGGTTGATTTTTTAAATCTTGATATGGTTTTAAGGGTCCATCTCAGCGACTTTTTTTTCGTTACTTAGCTTAAAGCGTTTCTTATTATAGTCATAATATGACGTAATAAGGAATACTTAAGGCTAAGTAACGAAAAAAAAGTCGGTGAGATGGGCTATAAGAGACTTTAGTTGAGTATGAGATGAAATTGAGTAATTCGGTAACAAGGCACTTTGTATAAAAGAGCATTTCTAGTTTTCTTACTATTTCTCCCTATTTTCTTTAGGTTTTTAAAAAGATTTGGAGGTTGTTTATTTTATTCTATTTTAAGTACCGGACTGTAAGTGTGCATTCTAACGCTTTCGTCTAGTTTTAGCCATTTTGACTCTTGTGTCTCGTGTATTATTCAAACACGTGATCAAATTTCCTTAAATTGCAGGCATACCGAATACAGACATTTGCATTTTTTGTAGAATGTATTCTTCAGTGCACGTCATTGCCGGCCAGTATACAGTGTTGTAACTCACACGAATATCTAATTAACCCTAAAATTCGTATCTTCTTAAGAAGTAAGAAGTAAATTGTTTAAATATATTTTAAACTAAGACCTATCGACGCCTGTATCTCTGTGTAATCTTTTTTTTTATTTAATTTTAATTTATGCGCACTGGCTACCTTTCGACATGCAGTGCAACTCAGAGTTAATCATTGTTACCGCGTCTTTAATTTAACTTAACAAAAATGAGTATCATAACTAAGTGTCATCAGCAACCTGATAAATCTTACTGTTTCTGAAATATTTCACAAAGCCTGCCGTATATATCGAAAACACTTCCTTGAGGTATAGTTTTTGCAAAGTCACCTGAAATGCTACTAATACGGGGTTCTGTCGATTTCATGAAATTTTGCTTCATTCTGCCCTTCAAAAGTTATCCAAATTCATATAAAATCTTCCTGGTATAATTTCAACCGTACCGACAGAGAAAAGGCGCGGCTCTTTGCGGTCCGAGCACGAAGTTTTTGTTTTCCTACCGACCCAGCACAGGTGAATAGACGGCACCTGATTGGCAGATTTTTTTTGAGATGCGCTTTTAATTGCTTTCAGGTGTGCTTTTCGCGACCCCTTTAGTCGGCAGTATGCAGTGTTAGAAAATAAATCAGTGTCGTTTCTTTAGGTGAAGAAGAAAGTTTTATTATCTATTTTTATTTCTTTTGTTTACGCCATAATTAAATGAAATACTTTTCATGAGTATATCTACCGCCGCCCATGTCACTTTTTTTAAAGGATATGCCGATGGTCGGCTTTAACCTTTGTTCAACTGACTTTGCAAAAACTAACACCCCTTGAAACTAGCCTTTGCTCTGACAATTTGCCATCAATTAGTACCTTTTGACTTTTAGAAGAAAAATAATTGGTAAAGAATTTTAGTGGCATATTTTTTATTCGAAAATATTTAAGCTTTTTAATGAATATTTCATGTTTAATTATATCAAACGCTTTACTGAAGCCTAGCAGAGTTAAACACGTGATTCTTTTTGTTCGGTTGCTGAGAATATGTCACCTATAACCTCCAATAATGAAGTAGTAGTACTCTGATTTAAATTAAAGCCGTGTTGAGAGCTTGGTATAATGGTATGGAATAGTATAAATTGATTGAGTTGTGAGTATGCTATTCTTTCAAGTATTTTTGAAAGAGTTGGAAGGGTGCTCATTGGTCGTATTTGTCAGAGGTTGATAGGGTTAGACACTAGAAATCTAGGCTATCAAAGTTGATCATATTTAGTTACTATAAAAATGACGAATTTTCTTCAGTTGGCACAGATTTGACTAGTGTTCTATTGATTTTTCTATATTTCTGGTAGTCAGGAACTTTGTTTTGTTCCGTCAGTATTTTGGAATTGACAGACCTTCTATCATTCTTTAACTTCCTGAAATGCAACTCAATAAAAGTTAACAAAAGCATCGGTGCCTTTTTTAATTTCCCTTTGTTGTCACGTTTGTCGTTCAGTCTGATGCCTCTGCGTTATCCCTTTTCACAATTCGACAGCAGACAAAATCCTTAAATGGGGTTTTTGCTCAATTTTTAAAAACATCCAATTCAATTTGTAAACTAAACAGGAACAGTCTTTTAAAAAAAAAGTTTTGCGTTTGTTCGTCCTATTTCATCGTATGCCATTCACTCGCTAAAAATTTCTGTTTATGCAAGGCAAACTCTCGAAAAATATCAGTTTTGTTTAAAACTTTTTCTGTTTAATTGAATAAATAAAAAAATGCACTGTGCTAAAATTAAATTAAATTTTTCTGAAATCATTTTTTTGCAAATTATTCCTAAACAACCCCTTTAAAGAAAAACTGAGAAAGTTGTTTTGTAGATCTTTTATTTTCCTATAATTTGAGTGTAGAAACAGTTTGGTGCGACTAACTGGAGTCAAGTAATCTAAGATGTTGTCTCCAACAACATGTTTCATAAATATTACGGCTGATCTTTGCGAAGCTGAACGTATTGGCAAAGAAATGATGAACAAAACATTTGGGCTTCCTTTTGAAAAATTAAAAATAAAGAGAAACGATACGATTGCGCCTCTGGGAGTTAAAGTGGAAAAACCCGCAGTTATGTTCAACATGCAAACTATTTTCTGCTATAAACTGCGAGAATGACTCCACTTTGAACTCGCACCGTATCCTCCATCTCTATTTGAGGAAGGTGGGCTGGATTTTGGTGCAAATTTAGCTGATGTTGTCGATGGTGGTTTTCGTTTACACCGAGTTCCTTGGCAGCAAGATGTTACTTTTTAAGATATTTGCGATAACTACGTTAAGTATCTGCACAAAAATTTAAAAGCTTTGGTAATACAATACAATACAATAAAATACAATTTTTAGAGGAGAGGAATGTAGAAAGAAACATTTCTAGCCAACGAAAATAACAAAAAGATTTCTTGATTTACTGCGAAATTATCTTAAAAATTCCGGATTCTTTAGTCTCCCAGGTCACAGAAGATGCGGACACTCAAATTATACAAACAGCTCTTTCTATTATACCTCTACGTTTATTTAAATCAATTGATCTATCTATGACGGATTTGATACCTTCCTAGCTAGCCTATTAGCATTCTTTAAGTGATGCCATGATATATCAGCCTTGGAAACAGTTTTTTGTGAAACTAAATCTCCTACGAGGTTTTTGATTATTACACAAATTATTGAGCAAAATGCAATCTACTACATTCCGAAAACCGCATATTGACACGATGCCCCGTTAAAAAGTTAATTTTTTTAATTGTCAAAAAACTGTCATTATTATTAATGGATTTTGACCAAATATATATCTTTGCGTTTCAGATGATTTTGAAACTTTTTTGTTGCGCCGTCTGTCTGTCTGTCTGTCTGTCTGTATGTCTGTCTGTCTGTCTGTAACGACCAACGCGCATAACTCAAAAACCGCTAAGCCGATTTTAATGAAATTTGGTACCTGGGCTGGGTCTTGGGTCGAGATGGTCCCATTTAAAAATGAACAAAATCCACCGAACACAAGCCAACTAAAAGGGTGGGGATAGATTTCAAAAATTAGAGTTTTTGTGAAAATATGGCGTGTGTTATATCAAACGAAAGGTAATTGAGTATGGAGTTAAACAAAATACATTTTAGTTTTTTTTTTCTTCAAAAAGGGTGGGGGTAGATTTCAAAAATTAGAGTTTACGTGAAAATATGGCGTGTATGATATCAAACGAAAGGTAATTGAGTCCGGAGTTAAACAAAATACATTTTAGTTTTTGTTTTTTGAAGGGTGGGGGTGGATTTCAAAAATTTGAGTTTAAGTCAAAACATGGCTTGTGTGGTATCAAACAAAAGGTAATTTAGTCTGGAGTTGAATAAAATATATTTCAGGTTTTAGTTTTATTAGCTCGCACGTACACTATAACTATAGCACCTAGTGTGAGCTTAGGGGCTCATATATTGCCAGAGTATTTTCATTAAGTATGTCCTCACAATATTACTTTAAAAAAAATTAAATTTTTAACATTTTATATGACGCCCACGCCCAACTTATGTCATCTTTTTGCATACAAGTATCTTACGGGATCAGCTTAGTGAACATTGTAGATATAGATTACGTCCAAGTGGTGGTCTCCCCCTTTCCAAAACGCAAGATCTCAAAAACATTTTGAGCCTACGCTAACTGCATAGTGTTATTAGTTGAATCCCCCACCAGTTTATAGTTATATTGCGTTATCGGTTAGAAAACCAAGAAACATTGAGCGTTTCGTCAGGCGCTCTTAGCCCTTTTAAGAGGTCTGTACAAGTAACTACAGCAAAACCTTCAATGATGCTTGAAGAGGCTGCTTTAGTGGTAGTTGCATCCCAGGTGGCTATATCTATTCCACCCAATTTTCGTTGATATTGTATTAAAGTGGCACCGCGTCATCAAAATCTTGATTGGCGGGAAGGGAGTAGAGGGGTATATACAGTGGCACGCACTTCCTTTTATTTTTTTTTGATATTGATTCCCAAAACGAGGCACTGCACTAATTAGTTATTAGCTTACTATTTTAATTGCTTTTTATTGATGTCTTCTTCTAAACGATTTCATTAGAAAGGAACATATATATACTCTTATCTGGTTGTTACGAACATATTGATTTAGCCGGGCTTTGACGTTTTCTATTCGTTGTTGTTTTTACTGTTTTATGTCAAACAAATTACGACCGAGCTTTTTACAAAACAAATTACGGTTTTTGCAACTAAATCAATATTTGCGCACATTTTAATATAATTTTGGATTCTCTTTTATGTTTAGGATCTTTATTTATTAGGTAAGTACGTATTTTATCTCTCCTTTAAAAGGTCTTAGTGTTTTATCATACACATACAAAGCGGCACACTTCATGTAGAAAGTAAAACACTAATTTTAAGGCTTCTTTACTTAGATTTTGCCGCAAAATTTGGTTTACCATAGCTATGACTCGGTGCCACTTATATACATCCTCAACTATAGGTTGCGTTCCAGTCCAGGTGCGCCACCTGAAAGTAGAAGTCGCGGTCGTTATATCCGTCTCTTATGGGCTACAAAGCAGCCCTTTATGACATGGCAATATGCACTAATGACTGCGAGATTATTGAACATTAGCTAAGTGCTTTGTAGCAAACACTGCTTTATTTCTTTATTTTTGGAAACAACCCCAATCTGTAACGTTATTAGATTTTTCCCAGAGATTTGTCCCGAATTGACCAAATGTCTTCGGCTATTGTTGTATTTATTTTATTCGATCTTCTATCAAAGAGATTAGCAGCAGCATGTAACAAGTTTAATCTTTAAGTCTGGTAGGCTTTTTATAGTTTATGTTTTCGTTGTTTCACATGCTGCAAAGTGGCTCAGTGGTTTTAGTTTTAGCGAAACCGACCACAAAAAAATAGTTAAGAACAAAGCTTTCAAGTTAAACGATTTTATTTGAATTTATCAACCAAAAAATACTAGCCTGACTTTTAAAATACTAAAACAAAAATAATAAGCATACGAAATTATATAAAATTTTCAGAATTTTACGTAACGTAAGCTCAGCGTAACAACCAAACATGAGTTTGTAACAAAATGCCGTCTTATGGAGGCACTTTAATTTGCTGTATTTGGCCAAATATTTAGTGCATTCACATATTCTAAACATGCACAAGCACAAAATTAGCAAGAAACTTAAACATGCCAAAAATGTTTGCTTATTCGCAAACCACTGAATAAGATGGCCATGTTCGTTTGCGTTTGTCCAGTTCGGTTCGGTTCATTTTGTCAACAAGAATCACTTTTCACTAAGTACATTCGCCACCTGATTATTACTTAAATATTATAGCCCAGTCATATTAGGAATTGACCTTGGCAAAAATAGGTACAAGCTGGATTTTTATGTTAATATTCCTTAGTATCTGGGCCTCTCACATCTTCACATATTCTTCGCCAAGGATTTTAATTTCGCTAGATATAAGGCCCCAACTGTTCAAAAATCAGTTTTTTGCGATTTTCTCGAAAACTAATAACTTTGCAGAAAAAGTCAAGAGATACGCAAAATCATTCGGTCTATACTATAAAATGAAAAAATTATCCTAACCTAACTTTTTAAAAATTATACTTAAAAAAATTATTTTTTTTATTGACTTTTTTTTCCTACTCTGCCTCTGTAGCTAACTTGTTTTTAAATGTTAATACTTTATAATATTAAGCTTGATTCCCACTTGTACCAAACATAATAACAAGATATCCTCCTTGGTTCACCAGCGACGTCATTAAACTTATTAAACGTAAACATAAATACTGGAAAAAGTATAAGGGAGGCGATCAGGAGGCATTGGCAACGTTTGGGAACTTACGTACTCGGCTTAAAATAACCATTGATTCTTCATTTAAAGAATACTGCGCCAATCTGGAACGTAACCTAAAGAGCCAGCCACAAAATTCTTGGAAATTAATTCAAAGCAAGCAAGGGAATAGCATACTACCTCAAACAATGATTAATAATGCAGGCACAATCATTACCAATCATCAAGAAATTGCTAATGCGTTTGCAGAATATTTTCAAAGTTCTTATACAACTCCTAGTGCTTCCAAGCAATCAGCATCTACTTCAGATAAAGCTAATTCACATACTGCAAATGTCATTGCTGTTCCCTATATCACAGAATCTGATGTACTTCAAGCACTAAAAAGTATGAAACCCAAAGCAACGGTGGGGCCAGACCGAATACCCTCATTTTTCTTAAAAGATCAGATATCTTGCTTGCAAAACCTTTGACCATAATTTTTAATATAATCTTAAGTACAAGCGTCTTTCCTAGTACATGGAAGCAGTCGAAGATTATTCCCGTCTATAAAAAGAACGAACGGAATACTATAGAAAATTACCGCCCAATAACACTAATTAACAACTTCGCTAAGTGCTTTGAAAGGGTACTTCATAATGTAATGTACTGTCCCATGAAGCTCTTAATAAATCCTAATCAACACGGTTTTATGAAACAGAGATCTACAACAACAAATCTTATGTCAGTTACTTAATTCATTGCTGAGTGTCTCGATAATGGTATCCAGGTTGATGCTATATACACTGATTTTTCGAAAGCTTTCGATAGACTCGACCATGACATTCTGCTTAACAAGCTTGAAAATTCATTTAACTTAACAAAGAATTTATCAGATCTGTTTCGTTCCATGCTTACTAATAGAAAACAATACGTGGAGTGCTATGTTCGACCCTCATCGCAGGTCTCAGCTTATTCTGGTGTTCCTCAAGGTTCGATTTTGGGACCACTTCTGTTCAACTGCTTTATAAACGACATCTCTTCTAGCTTGGATGCCGACATCTTGGGACTTTTGTACGCGGATGATAAAAAACTTTACTGTCAAGTTACAAACAAAGATGACTGTATCAAGCTTCAAACTGCATTAAATGAAGTAAATAACTGGTGCGTTGCAAATCGTTTGCCCTTAAACCCTTTAAAATGTAACGTTGTTTCCTACTCTCTTAAACGTAACATCATTGAGTTTGATTATCATATTGACAACACACTTGTGCCGCGGTCAACAAAGTTCAAGGACTTGGGCGTGACATTCGATCAGAGACTTTCATTTGTGCCACATATCGAAGATATTTTAAGTAAAAGCTATCGAATGCTAGGTTTTCTGTTTAGAAACTCCCGAGATCTTAATTCTATACATAGCATAAAAATATTATACTTTGCCTTTGTTAGATCTAATTTAGAATACGCTTCGGTAGTTTGGTCTCCATACTACCAAAATCATATTTGGCAAATTTTCGCCAATAAATAGATTGTGCAGTAGTTATAATAGTATACAGGGCCACTGTGATATATTCAACTGCAGTGCGAATTCACTTAAAAAAATCGAAATTTAATTGTTGCGTGACAAAATACTAATATTTTCTTCTTTCTTTTAAGACTTATTAAATTATGCTAAGTGATAGTACTTGTCAGTATAAGTGTGTAGTATTTTGTGTGTGTGTGTGTACTTATAGGTATATATATATGTTATACTTTAAAGTTTACTTTTAACTTTTTAAAAAACTTTATTTTGATTAAATACAATATAGGACTTAAACGTTATAATTGAACGTGTACTTAAGAACGATTCTAAAGAGAATGAATTAACATTACAATGATTTGAGTTTATATAAAGAAAAGGTGCTGATTAAGCAATGGAATAATTCCTTAATATTCTAGACTTAAACTAAAGTGCAATTCGGCAGGAATGCACGTGTTGTTTATTCCGTGAGAGACGCAAGTCAGCAGAATGGTCTTCTTATCTTGAAAGGTTCTGAGAAATAAAGCGCTGATTCGGCATGAATGCACGTGTTGTTTATTTCATGGGAAACGCAAGTCAGCAGAATAAGCTTCTTATCTGGAAGGTTCTCGGGTTTCATAGAAGGTTCTGGTTTCTTCTAAGTGTATGCAGGATATTTTCATATAACAGCTCCCCTCTTTTTGAAAAAGTTGGCGTTATATATAAAGGAACGTTTTTATAGGGTATGACTGTTGCAGTGTGTTTGATGGTGTGGAGGTAAGGAGATGTTATAGATGTAGCGAATTCAACCATTCGTCGAAAAGTTGTGATCGAGCTTTATGTTGTCCTAAGTGCGGACGAGATCATGAAATAATCAATTGTGTATCAACCACTATGTCCTGTCCTAACTGTACTAAATTAAACAATGGGCAACACCGAAATCGGTGTGACACAAACCATGCAGCATGGGATTTAAAGCGCTGTACAGCCTACAAAAATGCATGCTCGAAACTGCGGGCTGGCATTCTGGAGCAATAGCAACTATTAGGTTTCAGTAAAACTCCGACTAACAGCTCACCTCAGGTGAAACAATTTTCTGAATCGATTAAAAATAATAAATCGAGTTCTATTATTTCAGTATACTACCAGAACGTCGGTGGAATGCGCACGAAGACTGCTGAGATTCTCAGCTCGAGTGCGCATTCGGCCTATGATATTCTGGTACTTACGGAAACATGGCTAAATAATTCTATATTTGACAACGAATTTATGGCTGAAAAATACACACTTTATAGATCTGATAGGTACATTCCGGGAGTAAATAAGGGTGGGGGAGTATTGTTGGCTGTCGATAGGAACCTCACTTCTCACCGTTGTGCTTTGGACAAATATATGGTGCCGCCTCATATAGACATGCTTGTAATAAAAGTATTCTTTAAGTTCTCTCCTGTATTTTTCATTGTCCTATATATCCCACCACCTGTGAATTCTGATGATTTGGAATCTATATTTAATGCTGTAGCATCGATGGATTTCTTGTTTGGTAAAAGGATTTGTATTTTAGGAGATTTTAATATACCATCTTATGTGCAATATTTAGATTCTGGATTGACAGATAGTTGTGTCAATATGCTACTCTCATTTTTAGAACTGACAAAATTGGATCAGCGTAGTTTAATCAGAAATCAAAACGGCAGAATCTTAGACATTGTTTTATTTGAGAAAAATAACTCCCGAGTCGACAAGGCGGTCGATTTACTTACTTGCGAAGTTCAACATCATCCAGCACTTTCGATTCAACTTTTAAACTTAGAAAAAAACATTAGACTTGTGGAATCTATAAGTTACAATTTAAAAGACAAATACAATTTTAAAAGAGCAAATCTTAGATTACTTTACGACATGATGCTTGAGACAGATTGGAGCTTTGTTTCTGATGAGAATTCAGTAGAGAAATCCTGTGAATTATTCTATTTGAGGCTTTACAGTATTTTTGACATTTGTGTTCCTCGCCATAAACCTAGACCACCCTCAAAATATCCACCTTGGTTTTCGTACAGTATTATAAAGGATATTAAGAAAAAATCGAAACTTCATGAAATATATAAAAAATCACAAAACATTGATCACCTTAATCAGTTTAAAATATTACGTGCTAAATTAAAAAAAGACATAGATGATTCATATAAGAACTTTGTTCGTACTTCAGAAAGTAATATAAGATTAAACCCTAAGCACTTCTGGTCTTTTATCAACAGTAAAAAAGAATCATCTGGCATTCCAGAAAATATGTTTTATAACGGTCAACAACTTGGTAGTCCCCATGATATTGTAAGTGCATTCTCGGAGTTCTTTCAACAGTCGTTTACAGCACCTTGTTCACTCGGATCACTTAGTATTAGTGCACGTGACTTTACGGATAGCACTGGTGGAAATAATATTGGTATAAATGAACTAACAGAGAAGGACGTCGAATGTGCACTAAGAAAGATAAAACCCAAGTTGTCTTCTGGACCGGACCAGATACCTGCGTTTTTTGTGCGCGATTGTTATCCTGTTTTCGTTAAACCCCTGCTAGCAATGTTTAACTTATGTTTGAAGCATAAAGTATTTCCGGATGCTTGGAAAATATCTAGAGTCTGTCCAATATTTAAAAAAGATCAGAGGTCGGATGTGAAGAATTATAGACCTGTGTCTATAATGAACAATTTTGCTAAGGTTTTCGAGATCTCGTTGTATAATCATATTTACCCCCAGGTTGTTGGCCAAATAATTCCCAATCAACATGGATTTATCAAAAACCGCTCCACAATTTCCAATCTTTTAGTTATAACACAAAATATTGCTGAGGTCCTTGATAACCAGGGGCAGATAGACGTTGTGTATACTGATTTTACAAAAGCCTTTGATCGGCTTGACCACGCGATTTTACTACAGAAATTTGCTCATTTCGGTTTCAATCCCGCTAGCCTCCAATTTTTTGAATCCTACTTAAAAGACCGTAAACAGTTTGTTGAGTCGCGTGGACACAGATCGACGACTTGTGCTGTTACCTCAGGAGTGCCTCAGGGATCTGTCCTTGGACCTCTTTTCTTTGATTTGTTTGTGAATGACATTGGACATACTGTGGATGTTGAATTTTTGGTGTATTGTGATGATTTTAAGGCATGGCGAGTGATCAAAACAATAGATGATTGTGTCAAAATGCAACAAAACTTGCAAAAACTTCATCAATGGTGTCTAAATAATCGTTTGGAGTTAAATATTAGTAAGTGCCAAATTATGACTTATACGAATAAAACAAAAAATGTTATAAAATTTGATTATCATATAAACAGCTTAACTTTAACAAGGCCTAGTACTTTTAAAGATTTAGGGGTGACATTTGACAGCAAATTAACTTTTGTGGATCATATGGAATCTATAATTGCTAGAGCTTCCAGAATGTATGGCTTTCTCGTGAGGTGTACACAGGATTTTCAAAATATAATGGCAATTAAGATCCTTTTTTGTGCGCTCATTAGATCACAACTTGAGTATGCTGCGGCGATTTGGTCACCAATCTACAATGTGCATAAGGACAATCTTGAAAATGTTCAACGAAAATTTTTGAAGTATTTACACTTAAAATCGGAAGGATTTTACCCTTTTCAGGGTTTTCCTCATACGGAGCTCTTGAGAAAATTTAATATTAGTTCTCTAGGACTGTTCCGAACTATTAGATAGATTGTCTTTTGTGGTACCTAGAGAGTCATCACGGTCGGCTCTGACGTTTTATCTTCCTAATGCACGAACCAATATTATGAAATCGTCCCCGCTTTTTAAAATGTGTGATATGTGTAATAAATTAAATCTCGATTATTTTTATTTATCAGTAAAGGACATAAAAAAGCTACTTCCAAAATAATAATAACAGAATATCTTTTTTTCTTCTGTTGTTTTTGTTTGTTTGTTTCAATTTAGGATTTTATTCATGATGTATGTTGTTTCTGTGTGTGTGTGTGTGTGTGCGTGCCTGATGAATGTGG
Organism: Aspidapion aeneum; assembly: GCA_963576565.1. Lineage (NCBI taxonomy): Eukaryota > Metazoa > Arthropoda > Insecta > Coleoptera > Brentidae > Aspidapion > Aspidapion aeneum. The sequence continues at coordinate 107,673,127 of OY755040.1, read as the reverse complement.
TTGTGTGTATGTTTAGGGTTTTTAATCTTAATTGTAATCTTAAGAATATTAAACTAGATTTTTCTTGTAACTTATTATGTATTATTTAGATATAACTATTTTCTGTACATTTCTATACTGTAATTGGGCTTATGCCTGTTGTATAGATTCCAAAATAAAATAAAATAAAATAAAATAAAAATAAAAAGTTGGCGTTATACGGCAACTTTTATTAAGATAATTGATTGATCATTAATTTTGCATTAGGTTCGATTTCTTCTTCGATTTGATCTTCGATGTGTATGCTTGGTCTTCTTCTTGGTAAGATATTCGATAAATTCCTAATTCTTTGTAGATTAGGTTTTGGAAATGGTGGAAAGTCGTTACCATTACCATTATCGTTATTGGTATTATTACCATTTCTTGTTCTTCGGCGTCTTCGACATTTGTTAATAATGTAAAGAATTACTAGTAGTACTATCAATGTTATTGTAATGATAGTAAACCAATCAATGTGTTTTTGAATAAATGGTTGATTCATCATTTTATCTAATTCTTCTGAATATTGATTAAGATTTTGTTGTGCAATATCCAGATCTTCGACGTTTATTTTGCTTAACTTTAGTGGTTTTAGGCCTTCAATTTTGGGGATTTCAGGCATATCTTTACAACAAGTATATGGAATATTGATTATTGGTGAATTTATTTCTTCGAAGGTACTTTCTTGAAGTATGGTTTCAGAATGAATTCTCGTACTTCCAATAAAAGCATTGCATGTTGATTTGAAACGAATTATACTATTGGTTTCAATTAATTTCGTAATGATTTCTTGATTCTTGCATTTAATATTGATAGGTACTGGTTCTGACGTAGTAACTAGCCATTGATTTTCTTCGTGGTTGAACATTGTAGCCTTGTGCATAGAAAATGGTTGTTTGACATGTTTTCGGCAGCTGAGTTTGTTGCTTCAATAGTTAAGCTTCACAAATAGCATCACTGTCGATGGGATACGGAAGTACTTTGGAACAGAGCTTCGTTCTTCTTTCGATGATCTTGCAGTGGTCCACGTTGTGGAAGGTGACGAAAAACATTGAATCATCGTCACGCGCAATAAATTTATTAATTGTTGATATAGTATGGTGAAGACCTGTTCGATTATCTAATATTGGTATTGGGTAAAGTCTGTATAAAGTATAAGTCGAAGGGTCTATAAGAGGTATTTTAAGAACAAATACTATTTTTGATTCAGTTTGAAAAGCACTAAGTTCAATTAAATTAATGTATTGGGCTACCGTTGAGGTTGATATTGGTAAAAGCAAATTATTTTTTTGTAAAGAATGAGAAATCTTTTTCAATGAATCTACCAAATCCGATGGTTTTATTATTGAACCATGCAATGTTTTTAAACGTGCAAAAGTTACTGCGTTTAACGCGTCATTTAATGAATCTTTAATAAAGGTGTAACTTTCCAAAAGCGATTCGCATAAATATAATGCTTTTATTTGTGCTTCTGCATAGGCAGCGTTATCAGAAATTGAAGTAACTAAATATTGAATTAATTTAATATCATGATTAAACTTTTCTTCATCAATTTGTAATTTTTGTAAAGTCGTATTAAAACTTTTAATAACAGAGGTTGTTACTGAAATTTGTTTTTGCAATAATCTTTCAATATTTTTCTCATCAGTCGATACTTTATTAATACAATCATTAAAGTATTCTCCGTCTGATGCATCTAAATTTCCTGTAATAGATTTCCAAATAGTTCCGATGCCATTAAATATTTCACGTTTTTGCCTATATGATTTTTCTTTTGTATCCGAGATAAGTTCTTCGTATTTAATATTAACGTAATTAGAAATTTGTTTTAAAAGGCTATCATGCGTTTCATTTGATTATTATTGATTGAAAAGTGATCCATAAAGGTATCTAAAATTTTGTCGTTATGTTCAATTGCTTTCTTAAAGGGTAAAAGATCTTTGTAAACAACAAGTGTCCATTCATTATTAGAAATTCTGATAAGGGATTCTTCATGATAAAATAGTCCTAGTGTATTATTTATTGGCAATATTGAATATTGACTGGAAACGATTGAGATTATTCCCATTAATCTAAAATAAAAGATTTTTATTTTATTCAAAGCACGGTTTTAACATATCAAAATTAACTTTGGTTAATTGATTTGTTTGTGGATTTTTAAGTGTTGCAGAATTACGATGTATTTCTAAAATTTCAAAAGGACCATTAAATAAATTTTCTGATTTTGATTTGATTTGTGATTCTTTAAGCCAAACTTTGTCTCCTACATTAAATTCAGGGAGATTCTTTTGTACGTGTTCGTCGAATCGTTCTTTCGATTTTTGTTTCGATTGATCCGTTCTATTTCTAGCTAATTTGTAAAAATAGTCCATTCTATTATTTAAATCGCGTACATATTTAGATATTAATTGTTCTTGATTATAAAGTTTTTCGGGGGGTCTACTTGATGTATGTCCGAAAACGAGTTCGTAAGGGGTAAATCCGTGTGTTTTGTTTTTTGTATTATTATAGCAAATTACTGCGTATGGAAGAACGCTAAAACAATGATCTTCAGGGTTTTCTTGTTTATTGATTCTAATCATTTCGCAAAGGGTTGCGTGAAATCGTTCTAGTGAACCGTTTGACTGGGGATGTGCTACGCTAGAAAATGTTAACTTAACATCGTATAGGGTACATAAATCTTTTAAAAGGGTATTATCAAATTCTTTGCTATAATCGCAATGTATTCGTAAGGGTACACCGAAATGTTGGAAAAATAGTAAAATAGTACTAACTACTGTACTTGCTTTTTTATCACTCATTGCGTAAGCTTGTGTAAATTTTGTTAGTTCATCCCGTACTGTTAACGCGTAATTTCTGGTGGGATATTCGAAAATATCGATATTGATTCGTTCAAAAGGGGTACGTGGTGTTTCTGTTACAACGAAGGGTCTGCTTAGATTTTTACGAACAATTTTTACTTTTTGACAAGTTTCACATTTTTTTATGAAATCTTCTACGTTTTTTGTTAAACCACGCCAATTATATTTTTCTCTAATGCGTCTAACTGTTTCATTTATTCCACGGTGTAGGTTGCTTTTTCCTAAGTGATAATTTTCTAAAATTATTGGGATTTCATCTTCGTCGGGGGTTGTTATTATATTTTGGAAAATTTTTAATTTTATGTCTTTATCAGAAAAAATGTAAGATAGCATCTCTAAAGTTGGTAAATCTAGATTGTTTTCGATGCAGTATGTTTTGTTAATTTCAAATTCATTTTGGTCTTTAAAAAGGCAATAAAATAAGTGTTGTGAACAATCATCATTATCGAATGATAGAGCTATAATAAAATATTTACGATCTTTAACTGTTTTGCTAGAAACAATATTAATTTTTAATTCTTCAAGGTGGAATTCTTCTTCCATTTTATTTTGTCGGAAAAAGGTTACTATTAATTTATTTGATTTATCTAATAATTTATCATTCGAGGTTTCGATTTTAGAATAATCAATTAGGGATCGCGTCTTGTAAAGTTCAACAAATCTGTTAAATTCATCTGTGATTTTTTGATCATCTTCTTCGTTAAAAATTGGTTCTTGATCGTTATTTTCGTTGTTTGCAAAAATTTTAATGTTTGATTTAAAGTCTATACAGTCTCTGAAATGATTGATTTTTATCCGCGATAAAGCGTCTGCATTTTTATTGATTTTACCGGGTTTATGAATGATTTTAAAACTATATTCTTCTAATTTTAATCGCCAACGTGCTAATCTGCTACCGGGGTCTTTAATTGAAAGTAGCCAGGTTAAAGGTCTGTGATCGGTGACTATAGTGAATTTTCTACCAAAAAGGTAAGGTCGAAAGTGTTTTACGGACCATACTATTGCTAATAGTTCTCTTTCAATAGTGGAGTATTTAGTTTCTGCACTACAAAGGGTTCTCGATGCAAAAGCTATCGGAAGGTCTTTACCAATTGGACCTTGTGAAAGTACGGCTCCTATTGCAAATGCGCTCGCGTCTGTAGTTAAAATGAACGGTTCTTCAAAATTTGGATAGATTAATATTGGATCAGAAATTAATGCATTTTTAAGTGTTTCAAAAGCTTCTTTACATTCTTTTAAATCTTCTACGTTTTTTGTTAAACCACGCCAATTATATTTTTCTCTAATGCGTCTAACTGTTTCATTTATTCCACGGTGTAGGTTGCTTTTTCCTAAGTGATAATTTTCTAAAATTATTGGGATTTCATCTTCGTCGGGGGTTGTTATTATATTTTGGAAAATTTTTAATTTTATGTCTTTATCAGAAAAAATGTAAGATAGCATCTCTAAAGTTGGTAAATCTAGATTGTTTTCGATGCAGTATGTTTTGTTAATTTCAAATTCATTTTGGTCTTTAAAAAGGCAATAAAATAAGTGTTGTGAACAATCATCATTATCGAATGATAGAGCTATAATAAAATATTTACGATCTTTAACTGTTTTGCTAGAAACAATATTAATTTTTAATTCTTCAAGGTGGAATTCTTCTTCCATTTTATTTTGTCGGAAAAAGGTTACTATTAATTTATTTGATTTATCTAATAATTTATCATTCGAGGTTTCGATTTTAGAATAATCAATTAGGGATCGCGTCTTGTAAAGTTCAACAAATCTGTTAAATTCATCTGTGATTTTTTGATCATCTTCTTCGTTAAAAATTGGTTCTTGATCGTTATTTTCGTTGTTTGCAAAAATTTTAATGTTTGATTTAAAGTCTATACAGTCTCTGAAATGATTGATTTTTATCCGCGATAAAGCGTCTGCATTTTTATTGATTTTACCGGGTTTATGAATGATTTTAAAACTATATTCTTCTAATTTTAATCGCCAACGTGCTAATCTGCTACCGGGGTCTTTAATTGAAAGTAGCCAGGTTAAAGGTCTGTGATCGGTGACTATAGTGAATTTTCTACCAAAAAGGTAAGGTCGAAAGTGTTTTACGGACCATACTATTGCTAATAGTTCTCTTTCAATAGTGGAGTATTTAGTTTCTGCACTACAAAGGGTTCTCGATGCAAAAGCTATCGGAAGGTCTTTACCAATTGGACCTTGTGAAAGTACGGCTCCTATTGCAAATGCGCTCGCGTCTGTAGTTAAAATGAACGGTTCTTCAAAATTTGGATAGATTAATATTGGATCAGAAATTAATGCATTTTTAAGTGTTTCAAAAGCTTCTTTACATTCTTTAGAAAAAATAAATTTTGTATCATTTTGAAGAAGTTTTGTTAAGGGTTTTGAGATTTTCGCAAAGTTCGGTATGAATCTTCGATAATATCCGGCAAGTTCGAGAAATGATTTTACGTCACGAGGATTTTTTAATTCTGGAAAGTTTTGAATACATTTTACTTTATCAGGGTTTGGTTTTACTCCATTTTCGGTAATTAAATGTCCGAGGTATGCTACTTCTTTTCGTAAAAACTCGCATTTGTCAGGTTGAATTTTTAAATTTGATTTTCGTAATCTTTGGAAAACTTCGGAAAGACGTAAAATGTGTTCATGAATTGTTGGTGAATAAACAATAATGTCGTCCATATAAACTAAACAACGTTCATTTAGAATGCCTAATAAAATGTTATCCATCACACGTTGAAATGTGGAGGGTGCATTTTTTAAACCAAATGGCATACGAACAAATTCGTAGTGTCCATTTTCGACAGAAAAGGCTGTTTTTTGAATATCTTTTTGATCAATTTCAATTTGGTGAAAACCGGATGCTAAATCAAGTGTTGTAAAATATTGACATTTACCTAACTGATCTAATAAATCTGAAATATTTGGAAGTGGATATTTATCGTCAACTGTTACTTCATTCAGTTTTCTATAATCGATTACTACTCTCCATTTTTGTTTGTTAGAGGCGTCAAGTTTTTTGGGACTACCCAAACAGGTGATGACCACGGGGAAATTGATGGTCGGATTATTTTTTGATCGAGCATTTTATTAATTTGTGTTTTTACTTCCTCTTTGTGTATTTGAGGGTACCGATATGATTTAGTAAAAATTGGATAAGCATTGTTGGTTTCAATTGTATGTTTGATTTCATTAGTGAAGGTTAATTGATCTCCTTCGATATAGAAAATATCAGAAAATTCAAAACAAAGATTTGAAATTAGTTCTTTCTCTTCGTAATTTAGATGTTCTAGTCTTAATTGATTTTTAATAAGGTCGATTCTATCAATGAGTTCGTCTTCATTGGTATTAAAATTTAAAATATCGTGAACACTTGGTATGGGTTCGAAAGACAAGTTGTTGAAATTTATTGTTTTAGGAATAGCATTGGGATTTATTACTGACGTATAAAATTCACCATTTTCGTGAATGTGGACTAGGGCGTTTGGTAATCTTACTTTTTCTATTTCTTGACTAATTAAAATTGCATCTGTGTTTTTTAAATTACATTTTAATTTGAAAACTTGTTCGGTTCGCGGTTCTAGAGATATTTGATTTTGAAAATTATTTTGATTTATATTTATTCGCGGTTTTGGTATTGGTGGCGTTTTTTGATTTTGAATTAATCTTGGTCTAGGTATTGGTGGTACGTTTTGATTTATTTGATTTTGAATAATTTGGGAATTTTGTTCAAAAGTTTTTTCTGTTACTTGAATTAAAGGTATTGTTTTAAAATTGGTGCATAGCTGTTTCGAATTTAAGTCAATTACGCACTGGTAATGTTCGAGAAAATCGAGTCCTAATATTCCGTCAAATTCTATGTCTAAATTACAAATATAGACTCTTAGTGGATTGTCTTTAGCGAAAGGGATTAAAACTGATTGGGTGATTGGAATTTTTTCATCGGTTATTCCTTGTACTATTACATTTTCTGCAAATCGATTATTATAATTTTCGACTGTTTTTTCTTTAAATACTGAAATTCCTGCGCCGGTGTCAATTAAAAGTTTAAATTTATTTGTTGCGTCATTAATATAAAAAAGATTTTTCGAGTTTAAGTTATGTAGATTGGTATTTACACGAATGTTTGTTCTGAGGTTTGATCGATTGACATGTGTTGGATTTTCGTAGTAGTTTGTTCTAATTGGGTATCTGTTTCTTGAATCAATTGAGGTGGATGGTTTTGATTGGAAGTAATTTGAAAATTTTGGGTTTCTGGTGGCAAAATTTGATTTTGGTTTTCAAAATTTTGATATACTCCGGGTTGTTTAAAATTGTATTGACTTATGTCATTTAAATATTGTTCATCAAGATTATTTGAAAATTCTTGTGAATACGGATATTCGTAAGATGGTCGATAGATTTCATTTTCGTAATGAAACTGATTTTCATACTGAAAATTTTCACAATTTAGATCATAAGGATCGTAGTTGTCAAAATTATTAAAATATTCATCAGAATAGTTCACTACATGTGCTCTATGTTGTGGGGAATTGTAATTTGGATTTCTTTGAATTACTGATGGTCTAAAATTATTTTGTTGGTTTTGTGGTACAAAATTTCTAGATGTGCTTGGTTGATTTTGGGCAAAATTGGGTCTTTGAAAATTTTGGTTAGATTGTTGATTTTGATTTTGGGCAAAATTGGGTCTTTGAAAATTTTGGTTAAATTGTTGATTTTGATTTGTGTAGACCGGGGGTCTCTGTACAAAAGTACGGCATTCACTTCCGTGATGACCTAAACGATTACATTTAAAACATTTTTGTGGTTGAGAAGCTGTTCTTCGCGATTGAAAATTATTTTGTCTATTTTGTATGGTATTATTTTAAACATTGGGTCGGTTTGGAGTTTTTTGTGTTTCAAAATATGAAAGTTGTAGTTCGCGTCTTATTCTTACTTGTACTTCAAGTAAATCTTTTGGATTGCTAGCACGGACAATATGACCTATGCGCGATTCTAATCCTGTTAAAAGCGTATTTAATGCCATAGAATCTATAATTTGGATTTGTGCATCTTTTTGGAGCATATTTAAATTTGATTTTTGAATACAAGCGTGCATTTTTGAATTCATGACTTGTAATCTATTGAAAAACATTAAAGGTGATTCGTTTGTTTGTTGTTTGAGTCTTTGTAGATCTTGAATTAATGAAGAAAGATCTCGCGTATCTCCATAATATGTTGTTAATAATTGTTTAATTTGAATCCAAGAAAGAGGATTTCGAGAGTTTACCAATTGTGCGGCTTTTCCTTTTAATTTATTTTTAATGTGTATGACCAATAAATCGCGTTGATCTCCGACGGCCATGTTATAAGCACAATCGCAAGCATTGATAAAAGTTCCTAAAAATATTTGATCTCCATCGTATTCAGGGATTATTGAGAAAATTTCCGATAAACGATAAGGTTCAACCTCAACTATAGGTTGGTTTGCTGGTACGTTTGCTGGTTGGTTATTACGAGGTTCAGTCATTTTGAATGGTTTTTGTTTTCTTGTGTTTTAAAATTTAAATTAAAACTTTTCTTAGGTTTTGTTTCTTAAAACTAAATTTTATTTTTGACTTCTTTTAAATTGAAAAAAATTTTCTTAAAATTCAAAATTGTAAAAGTCAGGCTTAGAAAATCGAACAGATTTTTCAAAATATCAACTTATTTGAAAAAAAAAATAAAAAAAATAAATAAAACGTGATGATTCAATTGTCTTACTCACAAAAGCTTTAGCTGGACCCTTTGTCTCCACGTGTTCGGCTACCAGGGGCTTCACTAGGTGTTCCTTCCGTATCCGTTGGTTGCGAGGACGCTTGGTTCGTTGCTGTCTAGCTTCTTGGTTGCTTGTGTAACTACTTGGTTGCTTATGTAACTACTTGGTTGCTGTGTAACTTCTTGGTTGCTGTAGATTCTTGATAGCTTAAAGAGCTGGAGCCTCACCACTCGCGAATTAGAATACTCGTGTTTTCGCGTGTGTTAAACTATCCGTACGACTGCGCCAAATGTTATACTTTAAAGTTTACTTTTAACTTTTTAAAAAACTTTATTTTGATTAAATACAATATAGGACTTAAACATTATAATTGAACGTGTACTTAAGAACGATTCTAAAGAGAATGAATTAACATTACAATGATTTGAGTTTATATAAAGAAAAGGTGCTGATTAAGCAATGGAATAATTCCTTAATATTCTAGACTTAAACTAAAGTGCAATTCGGCAGGAATGCACGTGTTGTTTATTCCGTGAGAGACGCAAGTCAGCAGAATGGTCTTCTTATCTTGAAAGGTTCTGAGAAATAAAGTGCTGATTCGGCATGAATGCACGTGTTGTTTATTTCATGGGAAACGCAAGTCAGCAGAATAAGCTTCTTATCTGGAAGGTTCTCGGGTTTCATAGAAGGTTCTGGTTTCTTCTAAGTGTAGGCAGGATATTTTTATATAACATATATATATATATATATATATATATATATATATATATGTATTTTTTTTTTGTAGTTAGTTGATTGAAGTGTTTTTAGTTGTTTTCTTAATGATTTTAACTAATTATTGTAACTTTTTAAAATGTCTGATTCCCACTTTGTAATTGGATTTTAAATCTGTTAAGTGCCTAAATAAATAAATAAATAAATAATTTACTAAAAATTAGTTTTCGTTTATTAAAGTTAAACAACCTAAGTAAAAATTAGGAAAATGGTTAATACCACCCGGACCGCTACTGGCATTGTGAAAATTAAACTTTACTACAATTAGTAACTGTACGAGAAAAGTGTTAATTTGAAATTTAAGCTTAACGGATATTTTTATAAACTTTCAGAAAAAATAGGGTTGTTTGACTAAACTTAAATATGAAAAAGGGGTTTAGGCTAAATATATAGAACATAAGGCTGGGTTATTAAGGGTTGAAAATTATAAACAGAGCTACTTACATAACGTTTTAACAAATACTCGTGTTAATATGCAATTTCCGGATTGTTATGCTATGATTTTTCGCCAAGGCTGTTAAAAACAGGTTATATGTATATAGATAAATTATTTTTTGTAGTTATCTTGGAAACTTTTTTATACATATATATTTGGGAAAAAATCATGATACAAATTCGGTTTCGGTAAAACTTTATGTTTCTCTGTTTATAATTTCAAACCCTTAAAAACTTCCCTGAGGTAATATTTATTTTATTTAAACCTCTTTGTCCCACTAAAGTTTAGTAAAACACTAATTTTGCTATCAATAGCAGTTTAGCTGGAATTTTAATAATAATAAAAGTGTTCACATTTGCACATATTTTAAAGGTGTTTCTACCCAGAAGTTAAACTTTTTTATATACGCTTTTTTTTCTCGTACAGTGCTTAATTGTATAAAAATCACTGGCGGTCCGGCTATTATTGACCATTGGACTAACCGTTACTTAAAATTACTTAACTTAAAAACAAAAACTAAATTTAAGTACATGGTGTTTTGACATTTTAAAACAAATTAACTACAGGGTAGAAAAAAAATTAAATTAAAAAAAAAAACATTTTTTTTTTAAGTTAGATTAGATTTTTTCATTACTTTACATTATAAACCGAATAATCTTGCGTATTTTTCTTTTTTCACTTTTTTAAAAACATTATTAGTTTTCGAGAAAATCGCAAAAAATTGATTTTTAGGACGTTTGTGGCTATATCTAGCGAAGCTCAATGCGGATTTTGGCAGAGAATATGTGTGTGGGGATGTGTTTTAGATAATAAGGAATAATAATACAGAAATCCAGCTTGCAACTATTTTTTTCAAGTTTCTTCATGACTGTGCTATTATAGGTAGGTACTATGCAGGCTGCAACCGCATGCAAATATATGTCTATACTTGATATTGTATTAAAGTGGCACCGCGTCATCACAACCGTGATAGGTGGGAAGGGAGTAAAGGGGTACATACAGTGACTCGCACTTCCTGTAATTTTTTTATTGGTATTGATTCTCAAAACAAGGCACTGCACTAATTAGTCATTAGCTTACTATTTTACTTGCTTTTTATTTATGTCTTCTTCTAAACGAATTTATTAGAAAGGAACATATATATATACTCTATATTGTTACGAATATATTGATTTAGCCGAGCTTTGACGTTTTCTATTCGTTGTTGTTTTGACTGTTTTAATGTCAAACAAATTGGGACAGACTTTTTACAAAACAAATTACCGTTTTTGCAACTAAATCAATATTTGCGCACATTTTAATATAAGTTTGGATTCTCTTTTATGTTTCGGATCTTTATTTATTAGGTAAGTATCTCTCCTTTACAAGGTCTAGACATATAAAGCGGCACACTGCAGGTACAAAGTAAAACAACAATTTTTTGATGCTCCTTTACTTAGATTTTGCCGCAAAATTTGGTTTACCATAGCTATGACGCGGTGCCACTTATATACATCCTCAACTATAGTACTAGAAAGAAAATTTCGGACTTCCATTGTCTTTATTTATTTTATTGGTTTAAATAAATAAAGACAATGGAAATACGAAATTTTGTTTCTATTCAATCATTGTCTACGAGTTTCAAACAAAGATGTCTATTGCTCATAAATCACACCTTATTTGCAAAAAATTTAAAATCTATTTTACATCAGTGGTCCTGAGTAGCCTAGAAATGTAATAAATCAAATTATTTTCATGAATATTTCCGCCATATTTCATTCATTTCCGGGAAACTACAGATTGATTTATCCTTTCAGCGCTCTGGATATTTAATAAGTTCTGACGAAATGGGAATTTTAAAATGTTTTTTAGTTAGGCAAAATGAAATAGTGAGTGTGAGTAAATAAAATAGTTTACTTCAAAGTATTCCAATTTAAATAGAAAGTTTGATTTTTAAAACAAAATGGGACCACTTTTTGGCTAGTTTGTCTTATTTGTGGATTGCTCCTCTTCGAAGAGGTGAAACGTACTAACAATTTACTCCTTAATTTAGAATCGCAAACAGGAGTCAAGTGCATGGTATCCTGTTTGAAATTTTCTTTTGAATAAAATACTGTCTATGTAGTCCTGATAAAATTTTTTAAAACGATAACGTGTTTTTGAAATCGAATAGAATCTATTCTAGTAGGTAACAAATAGAAGCATCTCATATACCTGGTCACCACAAACTCATACTGCACAATGTAGAAGTATGTAAAAAATTGGACTGGACTGAATTTGTGCTGCTGCGCTCGTACATTAAATCACATAGGACTCTAATTAAGGTTAATAAAAAAACGCACCTTTAAACATGCCTTAAAAAGAAAAGTAAACAAAAAATTCTTCCAGATCAAATACCATAATTTTTTTAACATTGAGTCAGTAGTATGAGCTGATACTTTAGGCCAGAAAAGGTTAAATTTTCATAAAAAAAGTCAACCTTTAAAAACAGTTTTGCGTATAAAAATGGATCACTTTTTAAAAACATAAGGGATAGAAATAACAGAATATCAAATAAAGAGGATATGTCTCTGTGCCACACCGCTTTGTCGTAATTGCCGAAAACGGCTAGTAAACAAGTCGTTTTTCGAAGGAAAAGTGGAAAACTTTTGGCTGCTTGGGAAAAAGAAATAAGAAAAAGACAGAATACAATAATTGAGGTTTGCGTGAACTGAAAAATCCAATACCTACGTAAACGTAATACAAGGACGAATATTTGGAATTTTTAAATTATCATAATTGCCATCAATTCAACTTAAAAAATTATGTTTTTGTAATTATTGTTGTGTGTTCATATCCTATTTCTAAGAAACAAAGGCGTCGATTACAAGGGAGTTGAAATGGGGGTATTCACTCCCCAACACTTCAAGAATAAATTTGTTAGTGAAGGTACATTATTACCGCATGTTCCTTTTGATTTCCTATTTCAAAAAGCCTTCTTAAAAAAAATTACCCTTCCCAAGAAAAAATAAATATTGACGCCCCTGCTTACAAAACTGGTTTTATGAAAAAATCTGACACACACTTTTTTAATATGGTCTCTTACTTTTGCTTCATATACTTAATTCCGTGGCGAAAAAAGTGGCAAGAAAATAAATTGACTTGACTTTTAAATACTTAGGGTACAGTATTTTAGTTCAGTCTCATCGAAGCTTTAGTTGTGCCAACTAAAATAAAATAGTTATTTAAACAACAAGGTTTGAAAACGACTCTTTGCACACGATCGAGACAGTTTGGTAGACCGAGCCGAAGGCGAGGTCTACAAGTCGAGGGAGTGTGTAAAGAGGTTTTCAAACGAGTTTTTTACAATATTAGCTCACACATATACTATACTATAGTAGTGTGAGCTATGGTGATCCTAATTTTTTCGAGAAAAAAAAAGTTGCTCCGATTTCAAAAATTTTTATATATCTTTGCGTTTCAGATGATTTTGAAACTTTTTTGTTGCGCCGTCTGTCTGTCTGTCTGTCTGTCTGTCTGTATGTCTGTCTGTCTGTCTGTCTGTCTGTGTGTCTGTATGTCTGTCTGTAACGACCAACGCGCATAACTCAAAAACCGCTTGGCCGATTTTAATGAAATTTGGTACCTAGGCTGGGTCTTGGGTCGAGATGGTCCCATTTAAAAATGAACAAAATCCACCGAACACAAACCAAATAAAAGGGTGGGGGTAGATTTCAAAAATTAGAGTTTATGTGAAAATATGGCGTGCGTGATATCAAACGAAAGGTAATTGAGTCTGCAGTTAAACAAAATACATTTTAATTTATTTAAAGAAAAAGGGTGGGGGTATATTTTAAAAATTAGAGTTTAAGTGAAAATATGGCGTGTGTGATATCAAACGAAAGGTAATTGAGTCCGGACTTTAACAAAATACATTTTAGTTTTTGTTTTTTTTGTAAGGGTGGGGGTAGATTTCAAAAATTTGAGTTTAAGGCAAAACATGGCTTGTGTGGTATCAAACAAAAGGTAATTTAGTCTGGAGTTGAATAAAATATATTTCAGTTTTTAGTTATATTAGCTCACACGTACACTATAACTATAGTACCTAGTGTGAGCTTAGGGGCCCATATATTGGCAGAGTATTATATAACTTGTTTTTATTTCCGACATTTTTACAACAAAACTTTAAAAATTCAACAATTTTTTGACGTATCTAATCAACAAAACATACGAGCAGTGACGGTTGCTACGGAACTAAGCCAACTTATATTGATCGGTGACAACAACAAAAATCACAATGACGGGAGACCCGTATGCAGAAATGACATAGGCGTGCGCAAAAATGACATAAGCGTGTGCAAAACGTTTTGCACACAGCGTGCGCAAAATGCCATTTTCAGATCGTGTTCTCCGTGCGCAAAACCCCCTTTTACAAGACAGTCGTATAAAAAAGAAGTTAACGTCTTTGTAACGAACAAGTCAAAATATAAGCTGTCATTAAATACAATACAGACTTATTGAAAATTACAAAATAACCCTAGCACTAATAAGGCAACAACTTTAATTAAATAGTGCTTGACCTTGGTGCGGCTGGCAAAAAAGAGTTATTAGGGACTTATTGCAATAAAGCCAGGCTGTAATAGTAACAGGGAGTATGTTGACACCTTGACGATAGATAGAGCTGTAATAAAACAGTAGATAATTTTTAAAGACTTTATTGTTTCTCAAAGTATTCTCCATGAAAACTAATGCACTTTTGCAAGTGCTTAAACCAGTTGTCAAAGCTGTAATTCCACTTGCTTGTTGGTACTGTCAAAGTTGCATTCTTGAAAGCGCCGACTGCTTTCTCTGGCGACTGAAATTTTTGACTACGCAGTCCATTCTTGATTTTCGGGAAAGTATAGAAATCGTTGGGACTTAGGTCGGGACTTTATGGAGGATGGTCCAACAATTCGACGTTTTGCGGGTTTTAAAAATTTAATGGTTTTTTGTGCTTTGTGAGAAGCTGCATCTTCTTGGTGGAGGATAATTCGTCGTTCGGGGATGGTTTTTCGAAGCTTAGCGAGGATTTTCGGCAAACAAATGGTAATGTATCAATCGACAGTAACAGTCCTTATATCTTCCAGAGGAATTGTTGCTACATGACCTGCTTCTGAGACAAATGTCGCAAGTACCTTTTTGGATACACTTCAAGAATGCACTTTTGTGGGCTTTTCTTCATCTTGGAACATCCAAAACAGATGACTGACGTTTATTTTCGGATTCATATTAGTATATATACGATTTATCACCACTGACAATGCTTTACACGTTTTTCCAGTTTCCTGCCTGAAAGCGGTGTAGAGGTTTCTAACACCAATTGACCCTAGCTTCTTTTTGTTCTTTGGTTAACACATGCGGTGTATAATATATTCTTCCGCCCCAAACAGCTAGCTGCTAGTGCTTTGTTGTCGAGCGGGCAAGGCAGAAACCGCAGCCAACGATAAAGACCGGCCATGGCGCGCTATAAGCAAGTCGGCGGTCACGTGATCTTAGGAGTCCCAGAATTCTTATTGTATTGCTTAATATATTATATGTTTTTACACAATTTAAATAAATTAACAAAAAATTTTTGTTATTTTATAGACAAAAATTGAAAAAAATATTTTGCTGATATATGTGTTAATTATGGATAAAAGAACTGAATCTATAAAATAAAAAATTATACAAAATTTGCACTCTAATATCTTCAGGTACATATATTAGGTACATAATATCGTTAGTACCTTCAAATCTATACAAGTCTTTTAAAATTGGACATATCAAACCTAATCTTTTAGTTTTTTAATTTTTCTTTGAGTGTCATCATCTTTGTCTGAGTTCTTATTTAAAGATTTATTAGCAGACACTAAATCATTGTGCTTTTTAATAAAATTATTTTAAAAAACTTCACATGCCCTTAAACTAATTTTTTCAAGCTCTGACAATAGTTTTTATCCACAAAAACACTCGCTAGAGTTATCTGAAGAAAAATTTTCAATATAAAACATTTCACAATAATTTATTAAAAAGAAACAAGTGATTTTGTGAATCAGTGAGATGGTTTTCAAGTTCAACTGAATGTAGTATAATTTTTTGAAAAATTACCCAGCACAAAGTTTAATATATATTTCATTAAAGTGTAAGTTAACTACCAACTCATGTTCTTTTAAAAGCTGTATCTTACTTTTAAATATTCCACACTACCAGAGAGATTACGATCTGTTAACAATATTTTACAAATCAGTTTTTTAATATTGTGAGGGTGCGGAAGACATATTACCTTAGAATTGTAAATTGACGTGTATGCACTGGATGACTGGATAAACAAAGATAAAGCCAACATTAAAGTGTATCCACCATATCTTCGATTCTCAGGTTACCTTTTCAAGAGACCTAATTGTTCAATAAGAAATGACAACTGAACACATTTTGCACTCTCACTATCGAAAATGTCACTAAGGATGTCTATTACTTGATCAATCTTATCCAAGATCTTATCTTTTACCACTTCTTTCCCGTTTGCAATATATTAGGTTTCAGTTTTATAGTTGGACCGACAAGGAACAACACTAATTACACGTTCGCAGCATTGTTTATCTTATAGGTATTTTCTTTATAATTTACTCATTAGCCATTAATTATTTTAACGCAGCCCACTACAGTCTTTTTCGTGGGCTGCGTTATTTTAATAACTTTGATAAAATTCACATAAAATTCGTGCCCGAATTAAAAATAAATCGACGTAAACAAACATACCCAAACTGAACACACACACGTTTTATAATGACAGCGGGCCGTGAGGCATTTTTTTGTGAGCCTCCTACGGTCACGTGATATTTCCACGCCCGGGCCGGTCTTTCTCGTGGGCTGCGGCACAAACCAAAAATGAATGCATCTGGAATGGCAGCGCCGCTCGGCCGCGCGGCTGATACGTGACAAGCTATGGGTCGGGCGGAAGAAAATTAGGAGATTAATTTTATATGTACCTAGTAGAATGAGCCTGTCTGGATACTTATCAGTGCATGTGGCTTAAGTCAAAAGGAACCGGACCATAACGCCTGACCAGCTTATACGCTTGTACGTGGCTTGAAGGTTTTTTTCTGTGTCGCACGTGCGAGAGCTCTCATGTTGATGGATCTTCCCAGATCTGGTGCATAAAGAGAGGGTTAAGCAGCAGTGAAAAAGAATGAAACATTTTCTTATTTGTGTAAATAAATACAATATGTCGTTAAAACTCTTTTTTCCTGTCGACCCCAACGACTTCCTAGTACTTATTTTATTATCCATACATGTTTTTGACGTGAATCCTGTTTTTTATTTTCGGCAAAAAATGAAGTTAGCCTTTCCTTCTTTTAGAATTTCCTTGGATTCACTGTTTTATGTGGGATTTATAAAAAAGCCTTTCATATTAGGCATAGTCCCTTTAAAGAACTTTCTTTACTTTTAGCAGAATCAAAAATAGAAAGGCATTATATTTTGGAGGTTATTTTGTACACCCTTTCCACAAAAAAAGCTTTAAATCTTTAAAAATCGAAATATATAATGTGTTTGGTCCTGTTTTGTAATTATATTACCTATTCTCATAGACAACAGTTTCTTTATATAATTTTCTATTTAGTTACCAAGGTTAGGGCAACACCGATTTTGACCTCACAAAATGAGGACAGGAGAGCTTTAAGTAAAAAACAACGTCAGCCTGGCTTATAGTAGGGACGTATTTAAAAAGCAGCTGCTTTCCTTCAAAATTTGGCCTTTGTGTGTTTAAGAACGGGATTTATTAGTGTCTGTTTTTATTAAATGAAAGTTAGCGACTTTATTTTTAAACCTGTCTTTGGGATACAATTTTGAGAGGTCGGCTGTTAGTTTTCTTTCTAAATCTGTCAGAACAAATCCGACTCTTAAATAAAGTCAGGTTTTATTCCAATAGTCCTTAAAACTTCAATGGCAGACGCTAAGCCGCTACTGAGCGTCAATAAAATGTAAAATGGTTACAAATATGGAGGGCCAGTAAGCTGTCCTTTAACTCGGGTGCATAAACAGCCCAAACCAATCAACTATTATTGCTATATTGAGCTTCAAACTGTGCAACGCAAAGTTTTTCGCCCCGGAACTCTAGAAAGCGGAAATACGGCTTGCAGCATTTTTAATTCGACCACGATCCGGGGCTAATAAAAATGCAAATTTCGTTATATGGGTCTTTGCTTTAGTCTCAGACTAGTTCTGTGTCACCTTTCAAAATAAAAAATGTCAGACAAAGCTATCCATCAACATCTTTAAAGTAAAGGGCACGACTCGTACCAATTTGGACTCTATTCAGTTATAATCAATTGTATATTGTGTACATTTAATCGTGGCTGCTGATTCTGTGCAGTGGACGATGTGATCATTCACATGGTGTAATGAGAAGGGCTTTGGTCAATAGGAAGCTTTGGTTCATCTCTCAGTGGTGACCTGTTATGCAAAAAAACCTTTATGACGCGGGCTTCTCTGGCGAACCGCCCGCAGAACCTTCGACGGCTTCGGCGTTAGAAGCGATTTCGCTTTAAATGCTTAACTAGATGTTAACAAGCTATATGTTTTTAAAATCAGGGGAAACATTTTATCTTTAATTCTGACAGAATATATGCAGTGTATTCCCTTTAACTTAAAACAAATAGTAGCTGTCAAAATTTGAAACAGGCAAGGACATAGTCCAAAAGATAATATAGAAAACATTATGCAACTTTTATATTTGACGTTTTTTTTCATCACCTACATAAACCCTGACCGGGGTTAAAGGCCACACAAATTTAAACCACGACCCTGTGCATATATCTAGAAAACTTCATTGTTTATTTTTCTTCCCACATCGAATTTTATCTAGTTTCTATCAGTTTCGACATCATTAAAGATTTCGCCTAAAGATATCGTTAGTTGTTAGCTTGTTACCAAGTTTAGCGAAACTCAAGAACGAATGGTCAGTTATCGATATTGTCAATGCTACGGGTCGCATTAATTAAAACTTTATCCAAAGGCATCAATAACAACATACATAGCATAGTCTGACGCAGCAGCTTTTCAAAGTTAGTGAGAGAATTTAGCTATTTTGAAAATTGGAAAGCGCTGTAAATGAATAAAAATTTAAAAACTAAATTTTAATAAATAATTACATGTGGTCAACAAAAACACAACAACAATAACAACGGGAAAAATAAAAAAGGTAAAAGTTTGAAAGTAAAGAATTGAGATAAAAGTATAGCTAAGTTTTTTACACATTTCAAAGTGAAAGGTTCTCACTCCTTTGAAAATATTTACTTAAACTTTGTTATTACAGCCAAGCTTGTTTATGTTCTTGTACCACTCTGTCCAAGAGTCAATTATAGCCAAGTTTCAATAAATATTTCAAAATGAGTTAGAACCTTTCATTTTGAAATGTATATTGAAAAAAGGCTATACTTTGATCCTAATTCTTTTTGCGGAATACCAGTTTTGCTTACTTGGCCTTTTTGTTACATGAAATGTTTTTGTCATGATTCCACACATTTTTTAAAGGATTTGGATAATATTGACTTAGAGACTTTCACAATGCCCGATTACTTTCAAACTTTTACCTTTTTTAATTTTCCTATTGAAATTAATAAATATCTAATTCTATTTTTATTAATTTGTGCTAATTAGTTTTCTGATTATATCCATTTTGTGCAAATTAAATCATATAATGAAAAGTGGAGGAAAGGGGGTTACTTTCGTGCTTTTTGGATAGAGAGAAAGGGGCTCTTTCTATACTAGTTGTGAAAGGAGTGTAGGAGTAAATCTTTTGTACTGTACATAAATGCATTAATGCCTGATTTGCTAATAAATAGATGCCCTTATGAGCAAAACAGGAGGAAGGGGAGGGGTGGTATTTTTAAGAAATTGCCTATAATTTCTGTTAGTCTGTCAAAGCGCAGTTCTGTAGCTTTTTTGGAAGTGGGCAGTATTGTAAAGGGAAGTGCATTTTTGGATCCCGTAAGTGGGTAAGTTTTACATAAATTTGCATGTATAGAGAGGAGAGTAAATTACAATTTTGGAGTTTTTTGATTATCTTCAAGGGCTTTGTTATAATTCCTATCAGTCTGCCAAATTTCAGCCTTGGACTATTTCTGGAAGTTTAGTAGAATTTTGATTATCTATACATAAGTGAGTGAGTGTGTGGCAAATTCGACGTCAAAATTCAGTAGCTACTTTACTCCTTTATGAATGAAGCGACTTTTATTGATATAAAAAAAATATATACAACAACACGAGATTTAGCTTTTTTCTCGGTGGAGAACAATTGCTGCTCTTGCATCTAATTTTTATATAACAACTTAATATATATAATATAAGAAATATGCACCTATGCATGTAAGCAAAATTACTAAACCTAAAGACGAAGACAAAGGAAATTTATTTGCCGAGTATAAACTCGTTATCAAAGTCTATATTATTTTACCATTTAAAAGCAACAATTTAGTTTTTGTTTTAAACTTTTCCATAGGCAGTGCTGTCAGATTATTCGATAATTTATTATAAGAAAAGCTTGATTTCAAAGATGAAGTTTTATTTGGTAAACTTATCACGTCCTTGCAATGCAACTATAGGTAAATTTAGTGGGAATAAGGACACTGTTGTTCTGGTAAATATACGTTTTAATCCATCGGTAACGTTTCGACAATGGTTTTTGTCTTCATCAGACCTTCAGACTAGATTGTTCCAATGTAAGATCTAGTCTGAAGGTCTGATGAAGACAAAAACCATTCTCGAAACGTTACCGATGGATTAAAACGTATATTTACCAGAACAACAGTGTCCTTATTCCCACTAAATTTACCTATAGATGAAGTTTTATGTTTTGGCAAGTGAAGTAAATGCGAAAGTCTCACATGTCTATTATGATATTGTGACCTAAAATTTGATTTTCTTTCTCTTGTTTAAGAATATTGTTTTGAATACGAACAGTAAAATTTTGTTCAACTTGCTTAATGTTATTTTTGGATCCAAATAGTATAGACTTGCATTTTTCTGAATTAAGCCTTAGGGAGATTTTGTCCGATCAGTTAGATATGATCAAGGTCTATGTTAGTAAGTTATTAGGTTGTTGTGGGTTTTTGGGATCAACTTCTATATGGATCTCCATGTCATCAGCAAATAATTGAGCCTGACAGTGTTTTATAGAACAAATTATGTCAGGAAGATATATGTTAAAGAGTATCGACCCCTGGGGTACACCTGATAGCAAATCCGCTTTTTCAGAGATTTCTTCATTAAATATTACCTACTGTAATCTGCTAGGTAAATATTCATTAAAAAATAAACAAGATTTATGATCAAAACCGTTGTATTTTAATTTCGGCAACATTAGTTGATGGCCAATCATATCAAATGCTTTTAAAATATCAAGTAGTACCACTGCCATAACTTTTTTATTATCTATAGTAGTAAAAATTTTTTTAACCACTCTGGTTAGTGCAGTAGCAACATCATGACCCTGTCGAAAGCCCGACTGACATTCAAAAAGAATATCATTTTTTGTTACGTAATCATAAACCGGCTTATAAACTAGCTTCTTACTTTTACGGAAGTGAAACTGGAAGGAATTGGTAGCTCTATCGACGTCTACAAGTGTGCAAAGTTTGACTTTGGTAGTGCATTCTGAATTAGATTTATAGATATTTTAAATATGGGCTCAAACGTTTCAAGAAAAGTTGGAGCAGCAGTGCACGAACTTGGCGGAGCACTGCCGTACCCCCAGATTCAATATATCTTTTTTTAGACAAATGTTACTTTTTAAATAATTTTATGACTTCTAAGACCCAAAACTCTTAAATAGGTTATCCTTCGCTTAGCCTAAAATGTCGTTATAATAAGCTACGGTGCTTTTGCAGAAAGCAGACGAGTTAGGACAATCGCGGCTAACTGGGCCACATTGAGAAACAATGGCCAGAATAGACAATCGAAGGGAATGACGTAATCGAGATCTTGATTTGACCTCGAGAGTTTCTGTATGAGACGGGCTGTAGTGGAACTTTATGATAACATTAGGCTACTAGATTTGATCAAAGAACACCGCACCCTTTTACACAGGTTATATGGGAATTTTTTGTCTTAATGGAATTGACTATAATTTTAGTATGTTACAGTAGGTATAAATGGTCAAAATTCGTAAAATGATCGTTTTTGTGTATGTTCTAATAATAAAAACTCTTACATCTTGCCAGAAGAAAATTAAGTTAAGAATTTTATACTTCACACATAGGTTTGTGTGCTTAACTCGCAAGTGTCAGAAAGATAAGAAAGAGTTGGTTTTGGTTAGTTTCCAACTTACACAAGGTAGCATCTTCAGACGTACGTTTCTGTGTGTTTCACATATGTTCAGAACATAGCATACCTAGGTAAGCCAATTTTTAACCAAAACCAACTCATACCTAGGTATGCTGTTCTCCACTGATGACGTGACACACACATAAACGTACGTCTGGAAATGTTATTCTCGTGTAAGTTGGAAACTAGCCAAAATCAACTCTTTCTTCTCTTTCTGACACTCGCGAGTTAAGCACACACACCTTTGTGTGAATTATAAAATTCTTTTTGATTTTTATCGATACACACACAGCACCTATTCCAACTTTTTTCTTTTGCAAAATATATTATATTTAGATCTATTTTATCCATATAAAATAACGTCAATAAACATATAATAGACCTAAATATAATATGTATTTTTTTTCAGTAAAACACAGCAGGATCTAAAAAAATTGGATTACCTTAGTAATCCACCCGCCTAACCGCGGGAGTAGAATCCACCCGCCTAATGGAAGGTTAACTCTCTCTTCCTAAATATTTAGGGTACGACATTATTTTTAAACCAAACTCCTGACATAGTTTGGCCAATGCGGGAATTTCTTGCCTAATTATTGCGGCCATGCCTGCTTCACCATTTGCAATACCCTTTTGGCGTAAAAAAGTTGACAACCGACTCACCCCTCGCTTGTGCGTCCATCGGTCATGATTTTATTTATTTTTATGAAAAAACGAAAGTATAGAAATAGAAATATCAAATTCGTTTCCTTTATATAGCTATCATTTTAAAAGCTTAACTGCAAAGCACGATTTTTCGCTTTAAATTTCAATTGAAAGTCCTGCAAAAAAGGAAGATTATAAATCGAAGTCTTTTTTGCACATCCTCTATCTATCTGAATGATTTACTTTTATTTTCTGTTTTATTCTTGTTCTTTGCACCTAAATCGTAAAGAGAATCAATCGAGTCTTATAATCCCTATGCTAAAACTTTTAAAAACAAACGTTATTTATTTAAGTTAAAACATTTCTCCAGATTTTTTGATCCTTTAACCAAAAACGCTGTTTTTTGCTAAAGGTTAAATTTTATGTATGTATTTTGTGAATTATTAAATACATTATATAGGTATATTATGTAGGGTATTTAAAATTGATATAAATATGTGTCCTAAAGATCTTATCTTTTGAGAGACAGGGTGTTAAATATTTTTAAATTTTTTTTTATGAAGGTGTATGTGTTAGCTCCCGCTAAATTTCGCGGTTGTTTTTAAAATTTTAAAACCACACAATTGGATGACGGACAGAGTACATTGTCCGCGCATTGGACATGCGCACCAAGAATCAGTGAGATCCTTTTCTACCGCCTCGAGAAAATGGCGTGTTAATTTACTTTCTTCAACTATTACAAATTTCTACACTTGAAAGTGCTCGATTTTGGTGTACTGAAGCATAGAACTAGAAACTTCAGCCCTTCAGCTACGTGGTGCCATCATTAGATCAAGACAGGGGCCCCTGGAACGTGGAGAAATTGGCTGCAAACTGGTGAGTGCTTTGTTTCTGATTTCCGTTTTGTGGTACCAGCAATTAACTATGGACCTTTTGATTATTTCGTGATTTCCTATCAATATATTTATGTTTGTTCGCGCTTACATTTAATAAAATATATACATTCCACTGCAGTTATCATTTTTCTAATTGCGGGCATACAAAAGTGTTCCTTCGACCCGAATAATTTAAATTTACTCCATACGACGGTATTAATAATTCGGCCATTTCGGCTTCGGTTTCGGCGCAGTTCACCTGTTTTCGGTCCGCTGCTATGGTAACGCAGGGTCTACCGCGTGGTCACTTCAGTAAACAAAAATCGAGAATCAATCAAAACAAACAACATTTCTCATTTCTGTGTTCCATATCCTTTCGATATTTAAAACAATTTTCATCAATTGCGATAAATTAGTGCATATTTTCGACAATTCGTCATTTTTCTATTTCAGAAGCATTAATTTAGCGTTAATTGTATATTTACCGACATTTCTGTGATTAGATGTGTTCCATATCATTTCGATATTTAAAACAATTTTCATCAATTGCGATAAATTAGTGCATATTTTCGACAATTCGTCATTTTTCTATTTCAGAAGCATTAGTTTAGCGTTAATTGTATATTTACCGACAATTTCGTCATTTCAAAGGTAAAATCATGTGTGTCAAAAAAGCCGTACAAAAACGCAAGGGTTTTTTATCTGCGATCACCGAGTGTTATGTGTTTTCACAGACCGCGGCAAAGGATGAAAAAGCGAGAAACGAGTTTCAAGTGAGGTATTCCGATTTGGATGAAACCTTCGATAAATGCATGCGGGCGCATAATGATGTCATTATGTTGATAGACGACTCGGACGACGAGGAGTTTAAAACGCAGGATGCGATCCTTTCAGAAGCTCGTAAATATTTTTATGCGTGTAAGGGGGTTTACTCTAAAATATTTCCGGTTGAGGCGCTATCTCGAACGAAACTCCAAAACTCAAAGAGTTAGGTATTCCCATATTTCGAGTTGATAAAAAATTATGGCCAAGCTTTTTCGATCTTTTTAATAAAATTATAGATCAAAATCAAGGTCTAAGTAACGTTCGAATACTTCATATTTATTTTCATATCTCGAGGATGAGCCTTTAAAATTGATATCAGGGATTAGCTTATCTGATCAAAATTAGAAAATTGCTTACGACAAATTAGTCAATAGATATCAAAACAAGCGAGACCTCGCAAATTATGCTTTAAGCACAATTATGAACTCCACATTAAAAAACGAGTCAGCTAAAGAATTGCGTAATTTAATTGACACCTTTTCTGAATCCCTAGAAATTTTAAAATCACATAGCTTTGACGTTGACAGTTGGGACTTTATTATTTTTTTCATTTTGTTAGAAAAATTGGATATTCCGACGCGTTCAAATTTCGAAATGAGTTACGCCAATACTAATACCGAAATTCCCACTTTTCAGTCACTTTTTCAATTTCTAGAAAAAAGATGCAAAGTTTTGGAATCACTTCCTCAATCAACAGCACCCAAAAAGGTGCCTACCTATCAAAAATCAAATTCTATGCAAAATCAGTTTGGGCAAAAGCCTACCTATCAAAATTCAAATTCTATGCAAAATCAGTTTGGGCAAAAGCCTACCTATAAATCATCCAATTCGCCTTTTATAGGACTGGCTGGCACCTCAACTAATTCAAGTATGGGAATAAAATGTCTCCAGTGTAATCAAGGTCACGTGCTTTCGAAATGTCAAACATTTCTTGACCTCTCACCTATCGATCGCCTATCTTTCGTCAAGCAGAAAAAATTATGTCTAGCGTGTTTTCATCCCTCGCATGGGGTAGACACGTGCAAATCAAAATATTCATGCAGGACTTGCAATAGTAAAAGGCACCACACTTTAACTCATATCTTAGAAACTAATCAAGAGTCTGGAAGCCAAGATACTAGTCCTGTCATTCACACACCACCTGTCAATAATCTTTATGTGTCATTAAATACCTCAGGACCTTCAGGTACCTTTCTTTTATGCACCGCCATAATAGATGTTATGGACGGTTGCGGAAATTTTCAACCTGTAAGAGCACTGCTTGATTCTGGATCACAGACAGGATTCATCAGTGAAAAGTGTATTCATCGTCTTAATCTTCCTAGGCGAAGTTACACCACTGAAATATTCGGATTAAATCACATGTCTTCTTTTACTTCCAAAGGGCTCGTTCAATGTCACATTAAGCCACAAGGACAGGTCACTCCTTTACTTAATTTCGAAGCAATTGTCGTTCCACAATTATGTTCCAATATGCCTACATTCACTTTGAACGATAATCAGTGGAAACACTTGGAAAACCTTAAACTTGCCGACCCATCTTATTTCAAATCTAGACCTGTGGACCTAGTTATTGGTTGCGAGCTATTCGCACAGATATTCAAGGAGGGCAGGGTTTTTGGACAAATAGGGCAACCTTCAGCCCTTGAAACCATCTTTGGCTGGGTCGTCATGGGAAAAGTGGACGAAGTAGGTAGTCTTACGGATCGAACCAGTTGTTTTTTGACGAGTCATTCACCTCCGTTAGAGGTCATTATCCCTAGGTTTTGGGAAATCGAACATTTGCCTAAAAAACAAATCTTATCAAAGGAAGAAAAACAAGCAGAATCAATTTTTACTGCGAGTGTCGTACAACAACCGAGCGGTAGATTCATGGTAGATCTTCCGTTTAAAGATAAAATAAACCCTGACCTAGGAAATACTTATCCGCAAGCTTATCGTAGATTTTTACTTCTAGAAAATAGATTAATCAAAAATCCTGATCTGTACACTGCCTATTCAAGTTTCATTCAAGACTATATCGATTCTAATCATATGAGTTTAGTTTTATCTAGTCAACCAAAAGTGGACGTATCATGTTTTTTAGCACATCATTGCGTACTAAAGCCGGAAAGCTTAAGTACAAAATTAAGGGTAGTCTGGGATTGTTCGACAGTCACCCCAAAAAATATTAGTCTCAATGACACGTTGTTATCTGGACCGAAACTTCAAAAGGATATTGCTTCTTTACTCCTTACGTTTCGTCTTAATCCTATTGCCTACATTGCTGATATCAAACAGATGTTCCGTCAAGTCCTTATCAATCCTTATCACCGTCCTTATCAAAGGATATTGTGGAGGCTTTCTCCACAGGACCCACTTTCAGTGTGGGAACTTTCTACTGTCACTTTTGGCATGACATGCTCACTTTTTCTAGCCATGCGTACATTAAATGAGCTGGCAGGTAGAGAAAAACAACGTTTTCCTATGGCTAGTACTGTTCTAAAAACGTCAATCTATATCGACGATATCTTGGAACTAGCCCTTCGCTTTCTGAAGCTCTCTCCCTTCGAACAGAACTCAATGATTTGTTGAAGTCGGGAAGATTTGAACTTAAAAAATGGGCAAGCAATTGTCCTGAGTTATTGGCAACATTACCAGAGTCCGATCGTCAAATGCCTCTCTCTTTCGACAAGGAGTAACCCCACTTTATCAAAGTTTTAGGACGTCAATGGCATCCAAAAAACGACATTTTTTCTTATCAATGCCGAATGAAGGACAAACCCCCAACCAAACGTTCTATTTTATCTATCATAGGAACAATCTTCGATCCCTTAGGTTTTCTTTGTCCCTTGTTGCTACAAGCAAAATTTATTTTGCAACAGTTGTGGTTATCGAAAATAGGCTGGGACGAAGAACCAGATTCTTCTATCATCGACTCTTGGAACAAACTTCGTTCTGAATTCCCGCTTCTTTCCAATTTTCAATTACCCCGACAAATCAAACTGTCTAAAACCAATACCTGTCAAATCATCGGCTTCTGTGATGCTTCAATTCGAGGTTACGCAGGCGTCGTATATTTTCGTGTAGAAGAGGAAAACAATATATCTGTTTCTCTTATATCTGCAAAATCTAGGGTCGCGCCTATAAAGTCACAAACTTTGGCTAGGCTAGAACTCCTAGGCGCATTTCTTTTAAGCAAATTAATTGACTTTGTCTTATCTAGCTATGAAGGAAAAATAACTTTTATAAATATCGTTACTTTCTGCGATTCGCAAGTTGGCAAACCTTTGTTGGAAATCGAGTCAGTAGAATCCAAGAAATCATTCCCTCAAACTCATGGCGCTACATTCCTTCTGCTTTAAATGCAGCCGATATTGCGTCACGAGGGGCCACCCCCTCACAGCTCATTTCACATGACATGTGGTGGAACGCACCGTCGTTTTTGTGGTCTCCCGAAAACGAATGGCCCTATTTTCATAAATCAAAAATGCCGATTGATTTCGGAGATATTAATCTGGAGGAAAAGCCAAAGGTCTGTTGCAATGCAATAATTGACGTTAACTTCTTGGATCAGCTTCTTATCAAATATTCATCTATATCAAAAATTCAACGTATCATTTCTTATGTCCTTCGAATAGTTAACCTTTTTCAAAACCATTCCCATTGGAAATGTGCTTACGATAGCGACAAATGTATAGTTGCCGTGTTCTTAGACCTACAACGGGCATTTGAGACCATTGATCGTGTGAAATTGTTGGTAAAGCTTGAGAGTGTGGGTATTACAGGGAGAGTTTTGAGTTGGTTCAGAAGTTATTTGTATGATAGAAAACAGCAAGTTAGAATAAATGGAAGATTGTCTGAAAGCTTGAGGAGTGAATGTGGTGTACCTCAAGGAAGTGTGTTGGGACCTCTCTTATTTTTATTATACATTAATGATATTGTCAATATTACCAGTGATAGTGATGATATTGAATTACATTTGCTTGCTGATGACACGTTGGCATATGGTTCATCAGATAACATTGAAACACTTTTACAACATATGAATCGGACAATGCAAAAAATAGAAACATATTGTCGTAACAACATCCTAAGTATCAATAAAGCTAAGACTAAATACATGATAATCGCAAAAGAGAATGTTAAGAAAAATGTAATTTCTTTAAATTATAGCCTTTATATGGGTACTGATATATTGGAGTGTGTAACGAAGATGCGATACCTTGGTGTAATTATTGATGAAAAACTTACTTTTAAAGAGCACTGTAACTCAATAATGTCCAAAATAAGTTATAGTGTTAATCATCTGGCTAGGTGTGCTGACGGATTGTCGATCTGGTCGAGGTTGGTGGTCTATAATACCATTGTTCTACCTCATTATAATTACTGTGCAACCATTTTGTACTTACTGCAGCAGAATGAAATTAACCGCCTTCAAAAAATGCAGAATAGGGCAATGAGAATTATTTTGCAGCGTAATAAATATACTCCAATTATAGAAATGCTAAGGCAGTTACAGTGGTTGCCGGTGGCGGAGTATTTTAGATATAATGTATTGGTCTTCATTTTTAAGATTAAAATAGGTAATGCTCCCTCTTACCTCTGTAGAAAAATAACATTAAATAATCAAGTGCATTCACATTATACGCGCCAACAAAATGATTTTTACATCCCACATAGAAATAAAAAATTAGCAACAAATTCAGTTTTCTTTAAGGGCCTTGATGAATTTAATAAACTTCCATCTGAAATAAAAACTGTTCCAACAGTGAAAAATTTTAAGAAAATCCTAAAAATTTATCTTCTAAAAAAATTGGATATTCTTAATGAAGATATTCCGTAAACCTGTTCTTTCTTTTTTGTTTTTTTTTCCTTTTCTGGTCCGTTTTCACTGTTTGTTCTTTTAATAATATTTACTATTTTATATGTTATTGATGAGTGTTTTAATATTTTAGTTAGTGATCTCGCGTTAATATTTTTATGATTTTTTATAGCTGGCTATTATTTCCTGTTTTATCGGTTTTATTAATTTTAACCTAAATAATAATGTTTTTTAAGTTAAGAACATTTAATTAGTGATTTTGTCTTATTGGTGATTTGATGTTTTTATTTTGTTTATATGATTTCCTTTATAATCAGTAGTTTCAGCATATAATATTTACATTTCTGTTTTTATAACTAGCGTTTTTTGCTAAATAAATGGTTTATATATATCAAAAACCCACTAATCTACCAGACCAAAAAATTATTTTTGAAAATATTGTTTTTCTTACCACCAGTGAGATGCAAAGTGCGTTATACCTTCTTATCAAACGCGTTCAAGGTTCTTGCTTTTCTGAGCTTTTTTCCGCGTTATCTAAGGATAAACCAATACCGAAACCTTTTCGAAAACTTTCACCTTTTTTTGATGAAAATAATATCATTAGAGTCGGTGGCAGATTACAAAAATCTGACCTTTTGTCTTATTCTGCAAAACCCCCGTCTTACTTTCGAGTAACCATCGTTTAACTACTCTTCTTATCGAGTCCACTCATCGACAATACCTTCATCCTGGGTTTAAAACATTACATAATCTGCTTTTATAGCAATTTTGGATATTATCTGCCAGACGGGCAATTCAAAGAACCATATCCAAGTGCTTGCAATGTTTTAGAATCAACCCTAAACCCTATAGACCGCCCATAATGAGTTCTCTTCCCGCTCATCGAATCAATCAACTTAAACCTTTTTCGAGTGTAGCTATCGACTTTTGTGGACTTTTCTTTGTGATTCCTCATCGTTACCGTGGTTGTAAAGCTTTCAAATCGTATGTCTGTGTGTTTGTCTGTACGGCTACACATTGCGTGCATTTGGAATTAACCATGGAACTGTCCACCGAAGGGTTCGTAGGTGCATTCCATCGATTCATTTCCAGACGTGGAAGCGTGACGCAATGCTGGTCAGATCAGGGCTGTAATTTTATAGGGTTTCGTAACCAATTACTTGATTACGCAAGAAGTGCGTCCACCAGACTTTCTATTCGTTGGCATCTGGGACCTCCTCTCGGTCCACATTTCAATGGCCTGGCAGAAGCTGGCGTCAAAAGTTTTAAAACTCCCTTTGTTCGAGTTGTCGGCGACCAGAAGTTGTCTATCATGGAAATGTCCACCCTTACATGTCGCATAGAAGCTGTACTTAATAGTCGCCCTTTATCTCCTGCCTCTTCAGACACACACGATCTTCAACCTCTTACCCCTGGGCATTTTTTGACGCTTGAACCCCTTAATTCAGAAATTCCGGAGTCAGATTTGTCCGAGGTTCCCCTAAATCGGCTCTCGTGATGGCAACTAATCCAACAACTACATAATGATTTTTGGAAAAGGTTTTCTGTAGAGTATTTGCATACGCTACAACAGCGACACAAGTGGGCTGATTCGTCCCCAAATATCAAATTAAATGATTTGGTTATCATAACGAGTGATCACATTCAGTCACCTTTGAAATGGCCAGTCGGTCGGTTCATCGAACGGCATCCCGGCGGAGACGGTCAGGTGCGCGTTGCGACGGTACAAACGGCTACCGGTGTTTACAAGCGGCCAGTTGTAAAACTGTGCCTCTTTTTTAATTTTTTCTACCTATTGAAGTCAATTATTACAATAGGTAATTCTTTATTATTTTTTTTTAATTTTGTTTGTTTGTTTTGACTTTTTCGGGTTTTCGTTATTTCTAAATAAACTTACGCTACTTATCTGTTTTTCATTCATTTATATTTATCGGTCGATTATTTTTCTTATATCTATATCTGTCCGGCTGATATTCTAAAATTGTGTGTTTTGGAGGGCAGTTATGTTAGCTCCCGCTAAATTTCGCGGTTGTTTGTAAATTTTAAAAATCACACAATTGGATGACGGACAGAGTGCATTTTCGCGCATTTTGGACATGCGCACCAAGAATCAGTGAGATCCTTTTTCGACCGCCTCGAGAAATGGCGTGTTAATTTACTTTCTCCAACTATTTCAAATTTCTACACTTGAAAGTGCTCGATTTTGGTGTACTGAAGCATAGAACTAGAAACTTCAGCCCTTCAGCTACGTGGTGACATCATTAGATCCAGACAGGGGCCCCTTGGAACGTGGATAAATTGGCTGCAAACTGGTGAGTTCTTTGTTTCTGATTTCCGTTGTGTGGTACCCACAATTAACCTATGGACCTTATCATTATTTCGTAATTTCATATCAATATATTTATGTTTGTTCGCGCCTTCATTAATTAAAATATATACAGTCCATTGCAGTTATCGTTTTTCTTACTGCGGGCATAACACACTACCTGTCAATAATCTTCATGTGTCATTAAATACCTCAGGACCTTCAGGTACCTTTCTTTTATGCACCGCCATAATAGATGTTATGGACGGTTGCGGAAATTTTCAACCTGTAAGGGCACTGCTTGATTCAGGATCACAGACAGGATTCATCAGTGAAAAGTGTATTCATCGTCTTAATCTTCCTAGGCGAAGTTACACCACTGAAATATTCGGATTAAATCAAATGTCTTCTCTTACTTCCAAAGGGCTCGTTCAATGTCACATTAAGCCACAAGGACAGGTCAATCCTTTACTTAATTTCGAAGCAATTGTTGTTCCACAACTATGTTCCAATATGCCTACATTCACTTTGAACGATAATCAGTGGAACACTTGGAAAACCTTAAACTTGCCGACCCATCTTATTTCAAATCTAGACCTGTGGACCTAGTTATTGGTTGCGAGCTATTCGCACAGATATTCAAGGAGGGCGGGCAGGGTTCTTGGCCAAATAGGGCAACCTTCAGCCCTTGAAACCATCTTTGGCTGGGTCGTCATGGGAAAAGTGGACGAAGTAGGTAGTCTGACGGAACGAACCAGTTGTTTTTTAACGAGTCATTCACCTAGGTTTTGGGAAATCGAACATTTGCCTAAAAAACAAATCTTATCAAAGGAAGAAAAACAAGCGGAATCAATTTTTACTGCGAGTGTCGTACGGCAAACGAGCGGTAGATTCATGGTAGATCTTCCGTTTAAAGATATAATAAACCCTGACCTAGGAAATACTTATCCGCAAGCTTATCGTAGATTTTTACTTCTAGAAAATAGATTACTCAAAAATCCTGATCTGTACACTGCCTATTCAAGTTTCATGCATGATCATATCGATTCTAATCATATGAGTCTAGTTTTATCTAGTCAACCAAAAGTCGACGTATCATGTTTTTTGGCACATCATTGCGTACTAAAGCCGAAAGCTCAAGTACAAAATTAAGGGTAGTCTGGGATTGTTCGGCAGTCACCCCAAAGAATATTAGTCTCAATGACACGTTGTTATCTGGACCGAAACTTCAAAAGGATATTGCTTCTTTACTCCTTACGTTTCGTCTTAATCCTATTGCCTACATTGCTGATATCAAACAGATGTTCCGTCAAGTCCTTATCATTCCTTATCACCGTCCTTATCAAAGGATATTTTGGAGGTTTTCTCCACAGGACCCACTTTCAGTGTGAGAACTTTCTACTGTCACTTTTGGCATGACATGCTCACCTTTTCTAGCCATGCGTACATTAAATGAGCTGGCACAGAGAGAAAAGGAACGTTTTCCTATGGCTAGTACTGTTCTAAAAACGTCAATTTACATCGACGATATCTTGGGAATCAATCAACTCAAACCTTTTTCGAGTGTAGCTATCGACTTTTGTGGACCTTTCTTTGTGATTCCTCATCGTTACCGAGGTTGTAAAGCTTTCAAATCGTATGTCTGTGTGTTTGTCTGTACGGCCACACATTGCGTGCATTTGGAATTAACCATGGAACTGTCCACCGAAGGGTTTGTAGGTGCATTCCATCGATTCATTTCCAGACGTGGAAGTGTGACGCAATGCTGGTCAGATCAGGGCAGTAATTTTATAGGGTTTCGTAACCAATTACTTGATTACGCAAGAAGTGCATCCACCAGACTTTCTATTCGTTGGCATCTGGGACCTCTCAGTCCACATTTCAATGGCCTGGCAGAAGCTGGAGTCAAAAGTTTTAAAACTCACTTTGTTCGAGTAGTCGGCGACCAGAAGTTGTCCATCATGGAAATGTCAACCCTTACATGTCGCATAGAAGCCGTACTTAATAGTCGCCCTTTATCTCCTGCCTCTTCAGACCCACACGATCTTCAACCTCTTACCCCTGGGCATTTTTTGACCCTTGAACCCCTTAATTCAGAAATTCCGGAGTCAGATTTGTCCGAGGTTCCCCTAAATCGGCTCTCGTGATGGCAACTAATCCAAAAACTACATAATGATTTTTGGAAACGGTATTCTGTAGAGTATTTGCATACGCTACAACAGCGACACAAGTGGGCTGATTCGTCCCCAAATATCAAATTAAATGATTTGGTTATCATAACGAGTGATCACATCCAATCACCTTTGAAATGGCCAGTCGGTCGGGTTCTCGAATTGCATCCCGGCGGAGACGGTCAAGTGCGTGTAGCGACGGTACGAACGGCTACCGGTGTTTACAAGCGGCCAGTTGTAAAACTGTGCCTCTTGCCGAATTAAAAGTAATTTTAATTTTTTCTACCTATTACCGGGTATTACAATAGGTTTTTCTTTATTTTTATTTTTTTTGAATTTTTTGTTTGTTTGTTTTGCCTTTTTCGGGTTTTTGTTATCTCTAAATGAACTTACGATACTTATCTGTTTTTTGCACTCATTTATATTTATCGGTCGATCATTTTTTCTTATATCTATATCTGTCCGGTTGTATTCTAAAATTGTGTGTTTTGGAGGGCAGTTATGTTAGCTCCCGCTAAATTTCGCGGTTGTTTTTAAAATTTTAAAACCTCACAATTGGATGACGGACAGAGTACATTTTCCGCGCATTGGACATGCGCACCAAGAATCAGTGAGATCCTTTTCTACCGCCTCGAGAAAATGGCGTGTTAATTTATTTTCTCCAACTATTACAAATTTCTACACTTGAAAGTGCTCGATTTTGGTGTACTGAAGCATAGAACTAGAAACTTCAGCCCTTCAGCTACGTGGTGCCATCATTAGATCAAGACAGGGGCCCCTGGAATGTTGAGAAATTGGCTGCAAACTGGTGAGTGCTTTGTTTCTGATTTCCGTTGTGTGGTACCAGCAATTAACTATGAACCTTTTGATTATTTCGTGATTTTCTATCAATATATTTATGTTTGTTCGCGCTTTCATTTAATAAAATATATACAGTCCACTGCAGTTATCGTTTTTCTAATTGCGGGCATACAGTATGTGATCTATGAATATCAACTAAAGACTGTAAAACTGTAAATTGTTCCGTGATAGATACTGCTCTAGAAAATTAATTTTTTGATTGTGTCACCAGGTATCCCTTTAACAAAATACCGGCTGAAAAATCGTATAATTGACAACATTTACAATTAAGACAGTTTATGCAAAAAACATGGTTTTTTTTTCCTTAAAAAGATCATAAGAATTTGAGGTTTTATAACAGCAATATGCATGTATCTAAAACTCTTGCTAGAGCCTGTTGAAATCAGCTTAAAAAACACATCTCGAAAATAAAATTCTGGTCAAGGCTAATAATCTAATCAAAAAGAATTTTATACTTTACACAAAGGTGTGCGTGCTTAACTCGCGAGTGTCAGAAAGAGAAGGAAGGGTTGGTTTTGGTTTTCTGTGTGTTTCACGTAATCAGTGCAGAACGGCATACCTAGGTAATAATTTGAACCAAAACCAACTCCTACATATGTATTACTCGCATCCGTGAGATACGAGCAAACTTAAAGGTGTGGCGCCATCTGTCGATCTGGCTCGAGCACTTAAAAGTTGAATCACACTGGCATCGTCTTGTTCGAGACGCAGCTGCGCCACCTATAGACAAGTTTTGTCCATTGAATATGGTTAATAAAAATCAAAAAGAATTTTATACTTCACACACAGGTGTGTGTGCTTAACTCGCGAGTGTCAGAAAGAGAAGGAAGAGTTGGTTTTGGTTGGTTTCCGACTTACACACACACACGCACACACACACTTTGTGTGAAGTATAAAATTCTTTTTGATTTTTATCGATACACACACAGCA
Organism: Aspidapion aeneum; assembly: GCA_963576565.1. NCBI lineage: Eukaryota > Metazoa > Arthropoda > Insecta > Coleoptera > Brentidae > Aspidapion > Aspidapion aeneum. Next base: position 107,637,578 of record OY755040.1, on the reverse strand, counting down.
CATTTTTCATCTTTTTTCTTTGAATATGGATTGGGCAGTACGGGCTTTTAATTGCTACGTGATTACGTGGTTTTAAAACCACATTCAATGGACGAAACTTGTCCATAGATGCCGCAGCTGCGTCTTATATAAGACGATGCCAGTGTGCTTCAACTTTCGAGTGCTCGAGCCAGATCGCTAGATGGCGCTACACCTATAAGTTAGCTCGTATCTCACAGATGCGAACAATTCATATGTAGGAGTTGGTTTTGGTTCAAATTGGCTTACCTAGGTATGCTGTTCTCCACTGATGACGTGAAACACACAGAAACGTACGTCTGGAGATGCTACCTTGTGTAAGTTGGAAACCAACCAAAACGAACTCTTTCTGACACTCGCGAGTGAACCACACACACCTTTGTGTGAATTATAAAATTCTTTTTGATTTTTATCGATACACACACAGCACAACTTTTATCTTTTTTCTTTGCATAATAATCTAATGCCGAAGCAAAGATGGCCAGATTTAATTTGATAAGGCGGTCTATGCCACAATTATCCAAAACAAAGTGATTAAAATAGATAGATATTTATTTAACATATAAAAAATACAACTACAAATTGTATAAATATGGTAAGTCACAACAATTCATTTGTTACAAATTATTTAAACTAGATATTTTAAATGTGATTATAGAAATCACTTAGGTTAAAAAAAATATTCCTTTTTATATAAAAAGTCGTCAAACAGCATTCCTACATAGGCAACAAGTTTAAAGAGAGTCAACAAATATTATTAATACATGTACCTACGATACTAAACAAACATGATAAAAACATTTAAAATTTAAAAAGTTTATCCCAATTTAAAATGATTAATAAAAAACTTTTATTATAAATATTATTACTTTCCTGTTCATTATAAAACTTTGCTAAAAAGAAATAAAACAAATAAAATTCCAAAATTAAAAATTCAACAAATTCAAAAAATATAAATCCTCAAATTTTCATCACAGTTTTTATACATAGTAAAAAATATTTATTATAATATATTAAGTCCAAATGTTTAAACATAAGATTAAGTCAAATTTTGAAAGCTGTTGCTATCACGTTTACATAAATCTGAAACAGTACAGTCGAAATAAAAGATTGAAATAAAAAACCCTTAAAAGAATCTTTATAAATAATGCCCGATAGAAATTTATGACACAACTTTTAATTTAAACTAATTTTTGTAAAACTCTTCTATTGTATAAGGCTCAATTTCACAAATTAGAGTAAAGCAAGCTTTTTTAAATATTTTGAAACTGTTTATTTCTTTAATATTTTGCGGGAGTTTGGTAAAATTTTTTATTGAGGCATAGTCTGGTCCTTTTTCAGTGGAGGTTAGCCTATGAAGAGGGTAGTTTAAAAAAGTCTGCTTATTTGTTCTTGTCTCATGACTCTAATTCGGTCTGAGACTAATAAATTTATTCATGTTCTTTTTTATATACAAAACACATTCGTAGATGTATACCCCATAAACTGTCAGCAACCCATTTGATTTAAAATTCCTCTGCAGCTTTGGCCAAACTTCATTCTTAGCATGAAACGCATTACTCTTTTCTGCTGTACGAAAATATTTTGAATATGACAGCTGTTTTCCCAAAATATAATGCCATATTAAATATGTGTATACAACATTCCATAGTAAATGGTTTTCAATCCTTTTTTATCAAAATTAAGAACTTTAGCCATTACTTTAATTGCATAACTTGCGTTGCTTAACTTGAGACAAACACCTTGAATATGCTCTAGGTAGTTTAAGTTGGTGTCTATCACAACTCCAAGCAGCTCGATACTTTTGTTATTAAATATTAGGGTATGCTTGTATACAGAGTGCTGTTGATGGTTTGAAATTATTATTATTTTAGTTTTCTCTTCATTAAGCAGTAATTGATTAGTTTCTAACCAGCCTTTTGTTTTTGTAAGCACTTCCAAGCATTTTGCCTCAACATTTTCCCCTTTCTTGATTGGTAAGACTGTGTTGGTGTCATCAGCATAATTCGTAGTTTTAGCTGTTTTTTTTTTTAAATTGTATCCAGGTCATTAATATAAATTATAAAAAGCAGTGGTCCTATTATACTGCCTTGAGGCGCGCCAGTTGAAATTACACCCTTAGTCGATTCAGCATACCCCGAACTTGTTTTTAAGATTATTTTTTGATTTTTCTCAGCTAGATAAGACTTAAATAGACTCCTTAGGATTTTAAGTAAGCAGCCGATTTATTAAAATGACGGCAACATACGCTTTTTACTGTCTAAAATTTCGTAAAAATCAATCCAATAAAAGTTTTTATTTATGTTTTGCTAATTTACGTATAAAAATTTGTAGCAAGGGAATATAAAAAAATAAGTTGGACCTCAATGAAAATTCTGAGCCATTCCACCCGAAGCACATCGTCCATGAAAGTTGTGCGAAGTCCATTTAAATAGCACTTCGACTATTAAATTTTATAATTAAATTATATAGGGATAGAAAGCAAGTCTAAGATTTTTCCAAAAAATTATAGTACATATAAAATAGCCAAAGAGAGCAGCACTGAGGTTCCCCGGTAGAGGCTACGGACCAGTTTTGCAAGTTCTTGAAAGCGTTTCGATGTTCCCTTTATTTACTCGCCCTTAAAAACTTTACGGTGTTCAATATAAAAGCCTAATACTAAGATACTTCTGAGAGGTAAGCAGGAAATTATATATTTTAATTATTGTGACGTATTTTATTTCATGATTTGGTACATTATCGTCTGTCTAGAGATATTAAAAGAAAGGTCGTCATTGCCTTTGGACTAAATAAAATTTTCACAGTGTCACTTAGAATTGAAAACAAGTTTCTACATGAATATTTTGGTCTAAACTATTTCGCAACAACCACATTTGAAACTCAAGATTACTTTTACTCAAAGTACCAAATTTGTTTGCGTAAGATTCGAACGGGCACATTAGAGTCTCAGGGATTTGAGAGAGAGCCCTTTTCGAGCCTGTATTATACAAAATTCATGATAACTAATCTAAGAGGAAGCTACCAGCCACCATTTTCCTCTGACCGGTGGTGATTATAGGATGTTTAGTGGGAGCAATTTTGAATTTCTAGGTTTTCGTACGGTTTCGGTAAAAATATTTTATGCTTTCGAGTATTGCATTAATTTTAAAACTTATTCTTTCCGTCGGTACAAATTCGAGATTTCAGAAAAAATTAAGATCAACAATACGGACCTGGATTTTTCTTTTATAGCTAGTGGTTAATTGGGGACCCAATGTGATGCAAAAAATTAAAAACAAATCTAGGTCCGTATTTAACTATAAATTATTTTTCTGAAATCTCGAATCCGACTCGACGGACCAAAAATTTAACGGCATTTTATTGTCAGGATAAACTTTCTGTAGAGATGTTTTAACAAAATTGACGGTATTTCCGCTAGGAACTGGAAACTTACTACTACTACTATGTCGGTTTAGAACGTTTTTCTACGTTGTCCGACGCCTATTCTCCACCTTCGATCCTGACAATCATCTTCTGTCAGATTCTTTTGACTCATTGATCTTTGGATTGACTGTTGCCATTCTAGTTTAGGACGTCCTCTTTTTCTGCGCCCTACTGGTTGCCACTCTAGGACCTGTTTTGGTAATCTTTCGTCGGTCATCCGTTGTACATGGCCGTACCATATCAATTGCCTTTTAGTGATGTCATCCGTTATGCTTCCCTCGATTCCCATTCTTTCTTTTATGATCTCATTTCTTATGTGATCTAATCTAGATATTCTCATTGATCTTTCTCTATTCCATACAACAGCGTGCTTTTTACCATTGTTTCATATATGTTAAATTTTACATTCTTTCTTATCTCTCTGCTCCATAAAATACTGTTAAGACATCCAATAACCTTTTTTGCTTTTACTATTCTTTTTTCCAATTCTTTACAGTCTGTTCCTGTCTTATCAAATGTGACACCCAAGTATACATACTCATTGCATGGAGATATTGTTTGTCCATTGTCTAGTTCTAACTCACTGGATTCGTTTCCAATACATAAGTACTGTGTCTTGTCCACGTTCACTGTTAGTCCCCACTTTTGGTATTCTTCCGTTAACTTTCTCATCATATACTCCATGTTTTCTTTATCATTAGCTACAATTACTTGGTCGTCAGCAAACTGTAGTGTGTATATAGTAAATCGTTCGTTATGTTGTATTCCCATGCCGTGCACTTTACGTCTCCAGTTTTTTAGAGCCACTGCGATATATATTTTAAAAAGAGTTGGAGAGATACAACATCCCTGTCTTAAGCCTTTTGTTACCAGGAATTCTTTCGAAAGTCGATTTCCAATTTTAGTTTTAGATTTTGACCCTTTGTATAGTTCTTTTATCGCATTTATGTATGTATGATTGATATTAGTTTGTTCCAACACCGTCCATAATTTTTCTACTGGAACGGTATCATATGCTTTTTGTAGGTCTACAAAGGTAACATGAGTCTCTATATTTCTGGCGCTTCTTTTCTCAATTACTTGTTTAAGACAAAAAACATTATCACTACAAGATCTGCCTGCACGAAACCCACTTTGCTCTTCTTCTTCTTGTTCATGAAAATCATTCTCTATTAGATCTCTAAGAATCCTACCGTACAATCTACTTAGAGTGCTGGTGACTGAAATTCCTCTGTAATTGTTACAATCCAGCTTGTTTCCTTTTTTATGTATTGAGGATATGAATGCAATTTTCCAATCATTAGGTACTGGATGTCCGTTTATGCATTGATTGAAAATATATGTGAGATTTTCGAGTAGTTTCTCAAATCCATATTTGAGCATTTCAGCATATATTCCCCCAGGTCCACTAGCTTTTCCGGATTTAAGCTTTTTTATACTATTCTTTATCATCTCTTTTTCGATGATTACTTCCTCTCCATGTACTTCTATGTCTCTCCTCGGAGAGGCTGTTAGATATTCGGGTCTCGTCTCCTGCAGCAGTCCCTTGTAGTGTTCTGTCCATTGTTCTGGTTTGATGATCTGGATGTTTACTTTTTCTTTTGTTAGGTTTTTTACTGTAGAAATGAATTTCCATACTTCAGAGCTCTGCCTACCTCCTACGTGTGTATTTATATCGTGGCATTTGCGCTCAAACATTTCATTTTTTTCTGTGCGTATCAAACTTCTTAGCTGTCTTCTGGTATCCCTGTATATTTCTAGGTCTCTTTGCTCTTTAGTACTGAGCCATTTCAAGTATGTGCGTTTTTTCTCTTTGACCATTTCCTGTATTTTCTCCGTCCACCACATCTTCCTGTTATTTCTATTATCTTGGGATCCAACAGCTTCGTTGCTTGCTTCCTTCAAGCTTTTTATTATGTTTGTATATATCTCTTCAAATGAGTGATTTGTGTTAATTAATTTTTGATCTAATCGGTTCTGATACAATCTTTGAGTACTTTCGATTTCTAAACTTCTAAAGTTGTATTTTTGATTGTCTTCGATGCACTCTAGGTTTTCATTTTCTCTAATACTTTCGTCTTTATTTGTTTCTCTTAAAGGGAATAATATTTTTGCTTTTACCAGATGGTGGTCAGATCCACAGGTAACACCACGAAGTGCTCGCACATCATACCACTTTAATTGCGAGTGTTGTCCACCTATAGCATAATCAATGATTGGTTTAAGATTTCTTGTTGGCTGAATCCAGGTATATCAATGAATATCCTTATGTTTAAAAAAACCATTATTTATTTTAGGTTGTGGGCATCAGTCTTAAGCCATTATCATTTGTTACTTCCTCTCCAATTGGTCCTATCACTTTGCTCTGGGTTTGTCTACCAGTTCGGCTATTAAAATCGCCAAGCATAATTATTTCTCTGGTATTACCGATTTTGGTGAGTCTCATCCAGTTGGTCAAAGAACATTTGTTTTGTAGCAACTCTTTCGTCATCTGATGGTGCGTAGACTGATATTATGCTTATATTATGTCCAAGCATCTTCATGTTCACTCGAAGTATGTTTTCACTAATGCAATCGTAGTCTGTAATTTTATTCTTTAGATTTTTCTTTATTAACAAGGATACCCCTCTGGCTGCTCTGCTTTCTTTTGGGACTCCAGTGAATATATGGACAAAATTGCCGACACTATTCGTACCTGTTCCTTTCTTTTTTGTCTCTGTGAGTGCAATAATATCGAGCTTACAATTCTGCACTTCAGTTGCAATAATGTCCAACTTTTTATTCACTCCCTGTATGTTCCATGTAGCTATATTCATAGTCCTTTGTCTTTGCTTTTTTCGTCTTCGAGAGTTTCCATCTATTGCTCCGAGGCTTTGTTTAGGCTTTTTGGTAATTGCTTTGTTTTACAAGTATTAGAGAACCAGTCTAATGCCTCAACCCCCTACTTGGAGGGCCAGGATTTTTAATCAAGGTTTTTCTCCTCTAGCCTTTGACGAGCCAACGCCATACTGTAAGGCAACAGCTGTGGTCTTTTATACTATCCCTAAAAGAAAGGGTTGCCACCTATGCTATGATCACCGTACCGAGGTCCATTCTCTTCGCCTTTCATATCGATGTGGTCTTCTCCCGTAACCCTGGGAAAGGGACCCTATACAGGTGCTAACTCTCCGGGTCGGATAGTACCTGGAATCTACGGAGGGCAGGGGTCGATTCATTTCCCCTGATAGACATCTGACGAGGTCTACCCGTACCGAGAAATCTAAGCAACTTGGTTAAATAAAATTTCTCAATATTTATTGCAGCAGAGGCATTTTATCTACATTCATGTGTAGGTAATAGAAATAAAATTTTTGATAAAAATAGAAAGATGTTTTTGACAGACATATTATTTATAATTCAGCTAATTATAAAAAAGCTCTTAAAAGTGACTTTTAATCAAAAGCATTTTGTATTTATTGTAAATTATTGTAAATCTGCAAATGTTTAAACAAAATGCCCTTTTCAGATAATAATAAATATTATAACTTTACTGAACAAAAAAGCTTTTTTTTTGTTTTGTTGGAAGCTAATGACTCTACACGAGGAATACAACACACAGGAAATGGTACCTTAATACACAAAGTGTTCTCTCAAAATCTACTTTTACTACTATGACAACCTATTCCATTATTGTATTAAAGATACAAAATGGTTTTAAACTTCACTTTTTCTAATTTATTTATCTGTAATTAAAAAAATAATAATAAAAAATACAGAATATAAATTTGATATTTGTTTCTGAGATATTGTGTTATTCGCTATCACTTACTACAGACGAATACCTAGTTTAATGCTTTACTTACTGAAAAAGTGGAGAAATAATTAAAGTTGTAAATAATACCTATATTTATATTTCAGTTGTTTCTATATTCTGACAGAATTGGGGTTTGATAACTCATGATACCCTTTCTGCATTTGGGGATAAATCATCCGAATTTTAGAGCCTGTGTGTGAGTATCCGATGAAAGGTTAATCTTATCTGAATATTTTATATTATGTAGACGATGTAGGGGTTTGTGAATTGCAAGAATGGGAAAAGCTTACCGTCTGACGTTGCCTGGAATACTTAAACATGATCGACCAGTTTGCGTGGTTTACTAACATTCATTTAAATTTCGAGTTTTAGTCTTGCGGGATTCGGTCAGCTTTAGATTGATTTGATATACAGCTTGCGTTGTTTCTGATATTTTGTGTTATTTGCTATCACTTACAACAGATGAATACTTAGTTTAATGCTTCACTTACTGAGAAAGATCCACTTAAAGTGGAAAAAGAATGAGAGACAACAGATGAATACTTAGTTTAATGCTTCACTTACTGAGAAAGATCCACTTAAAGTGGAAAAAGAATGAGAGTTTTAAATAATACATGTATTCATATTTCAGTTGTTTCTATATCCTGACAGAATTGGGGTTTGATAACTCAGAATACCCTTTTTGCATTTGGGGATAAATCGTCCGAATTTTAGGGCCTGTGAGTATGCGATGAAAGGTTAAGCTTATCTGAATATTTTATGTTATGCAGACGATGTTTAGGGGTTTGTAAATTGCAGAAATGGGAAAAGCTTACCGTATCACGTTGCCTGGAATACTTAAGTATGATCAAGCAGTTTGCGTGGGTTAATAAGTTTCATTCAAATCTCGAGTTTTAGTCTTGCGGGATTCGGTCAGCTTCAGATTGATTTGATATACAGCTTGCACTGTTTCTGATATATTGTTTTATTTGCTATCACTTACAACATATAAACACCTAGTTTAGTGCTTTACTTACTGAAAAAGATTTAATTAAAGTGGAGAAAGAATGAAAGTTGTAAATAATACCTATATTTATATTTCAGTTGTTTCTATATCCTGACAGAATTGGGCTTTGATAACTCAGGATACCTTTTCTGCATTTGGGGATAAATCGTCCAAATTTTAGGGCCTGTGTGTGAGTATGCTATGAAAGGTTATTCTTATCTGAATATTTTATATTATGCGGACGATGTTTAGGGGTTTGTGAGTTGCAGAAATAGGAAAAGCTTACCGCCTCACGTTACCTGGAATACTTAAACATGATCGACCAGTTTCCGTGGTTTACTAACTTTCATTCAAATCTCGAGTTTTAGTCTTGCGGGATTCGGTCAGCTTTAGATTGATTCGATATACAGCTTGCGTCACGTCTACTATATCAATTCTTTGTGTTATTCTGTTTAAATGTAAACTTAAACTAAAAATACTATTAAAAACCAAAAAAGTTTCTGTTATTTTCCAGGGATCCCCCGTTTATTTATAATCAAGGTCGTAATGATAATTTCCTGCCTGTTTCCCCTTCGTTATTTAACATTTAAAACGCTTTAGATAAAAATAACAATTATAAATGTTAAGATTTTAATTAAGAAATTTGTAAACAGCTATTCAGGGTGTCCCATATAAAAGTAACTATATGAGAATTTCAGAAACATTAAGAAATTCAATTTTAGTTAAATAAGAAAAAAGTTGCGCTATTCAGAAGTGAATCAAATGCTGTATCATTGGACTATTTTTCAAAAATATATACAGAGGTTTTCAAAATATCGAGCAAAAGGTAAAAGTTATGTTTTTGGAAAATTAAAATTTGATTTGTATACTAACTTAATTAATTTGGGATGTTTGTATGCGACTACGGCCAATCGAACAGTGTCATAACCGCTATATTGAATTTATAGTCTATACCTCATTAAAAATACTACCTTAGAAGAGCTTGTTAACTGTGTAAAACAATATTTTATTGACGGAAAATGTAAGTTTATTAAAAAAAAATTGTAATTGTATTTGTTGTCTTGGCTACGTAATTATTTGTCAAATGTTTGTCATTTATTTGATTTATCCATTTTAAGGTTTCTCAAATAAATGTGATATTTTTTAAGTTTCACAGCCAAATAAATTTAGTAGGTATAAAAGGTTTCAATTAGATATTCAAGTGTTTTATTTAATGCTAAAAAACGCTGGGGAAGGTCAAGATATGTTCCTACTTGGTACTATTGGTATCTAGGTTAGTTAAAGTTTAAGCTCTAATTGACCCCATATGGGCTGGTTTTTAAATAGGATAAGTTTAATTAAGATATTTTTATTTAAATTGAGCTTTTTTCATTGGTTTTTAATTTTTGTTCTTGTTTTGAATTTAATCATAAATAGTGTTTTTATTGTTTACTTTAGTATCATAAATAAAAAATACATTTTACGAAATTGCATTGTTTGTTGACCCCAAAGTTAACAAATAAGGTTTTAACAAGCCCAAAACAGCAACAAATGCACAGAATAAACGATACACAAAGCGATACATTTACAGTTAAAATGGGTACGGATCAACAAAGATACTAAATGGAATAATCAGGCGCAGATAATTACCAAAAGATTGAGATGCTTTATCCTCTCATCATCCGCTTAATGTCATTCAAAACTATATGCTAGAAATCATTTAAAAAAAAGATAGACTTTATCCAACTAATTTAAATGAAATATCAGACTACTCTATTTTCATAACATATTTATGTTTTTCTATAAAATTCCCAAACTAGATATAGTACTTAAGCACAACCAGAAACAAACATAACCTAAATACACCACATGTAAGCAGAACTGCAAGCCAAATACTTGTCACTTTTATTGCACCAAAGGTATAAAATATTTTGCCAAGACCATTCAAAAATATAAACAATAAAAAAATTATCCATTATCATTATTCAATTGTTCGAAGTCGCTAATAAAAAACTGCCAAAATTCATAAAATTTCTTTACAAGATTTTTAATTTTTGCTCGATGGTCCGAACTTCTTTTGTAGTTACTTTTATCTGGGACACACTGTATAATACAATTATTTAATAAAAACAATTATTTAATAATTTTATTTTTTTCTTTCAGCTCAACAAACACTTACAAGTAATCCTTGTTTGTTAAATTTTAAGAATCTGATATAAAGAAAACAATGAACGCTCGTCTGGCTTATAATAAGTATTGTTTTATATAAAGCATTTTCCATCTTAAAATACGTCTTTTTTAATGTCAAGTTTATTCTCTTTTTTTCTTCAAATTTTTAGTAATTTCATAAAAAATTAAAACGGATATTAAAGCTAATCTGAAGAAGGAAATTAGAATGAGTCTCTAACGTACGCTTTAGTCGCTTCAAGTCTTTCGTTCTATTTATATGCTAAACGTATGTGAGATTATTATGCTGAACATTTTTTTTGTAAATCCCTTAACATTTTTTAGCTCATACATATACTATAAATATTAGTAGTGTGAGCTTCGTTTTTGATTTTATAAAAGTTTTTCGTGAAACAAAATTTTCTTCAATATTTTGTGATTTTTTTGTATATAATTTAAATCGCGTGTTTTGGGTGATTCTGCTAGACTATCAGAGAAGGTAGGCAAACCAGATTAGTATTATGTTATAGCCTAGAGACTCCTTTTTTAATTTTATAAAAGATTTTGGCTATTAAAGATTTGACCACGCATAATTATTATGAAACCAAACGACGAACAGAGCTACAAAATGAACATCAAAGAAAACGCTAGTTGGAGCGGGGTCCCAAACCTCCTTGCAAACCTAAAATAAACAAATGTTTTTAGTGGTGAATATAAAAAAAAAATACAACCGAAAAATAGTTCTGTTTAGTTAGTTTTCTTTGTATGGCAAAATATTTTCTTTTTCTTTTGGAAAATAAACTATAGCAAAACTAAAATATTCTAACTTAAACTAAGGCAAACCAAAATAGTAAATTACCTTTTGCTTCTAGGAAGTGTTGTCTGTTTGAATAACCGAGATACTTGAACGAATTCTGGTAACAACACAGCACTGTGCCCGAAACAAGTATTAGATAAATTAGATACTTGCACATTTTCTAAAACTAATGAACAACGTAATAGTCCGCTATCAAAGATTCGACTACTCATAGTCATTGCTAAAACGAACGACACATAGAGAAACAAACCGAACGGCAAAGCCAATACTAGTTTGGACGGAATTCCAAACGTGTTTGCAAACAGTTCCGTAAATCCGTGACGTTCTCATCACTTATCGGTTCATATGCTTCGTTCGTTGTTGTAATACTCGAAATAATAAAACGTCCATTCGCTATTTTGCTTGCTTTACATTTGCTGGGCTTTCCATTCTGAAATTGGGTTGCTACATTGTTCAAAATAAACCAATGTTTTTATTGTGGGTGAATATAAAAAAAAATCACAACTCATTAATAGTTTTGTTTAGTTAGGTTTGTTGGTATGGCAAAATTAATTTTTTTCTTTTGGAAAATAAACTATAACAAAACTAAAATAACCTTACTTTAACTAAATTAGTAAATTAGTTTGCTTCTAGAAAGTGTGGTCTGTTTGAATAACCGAGACACATTATTTGAACAAATACTGGTAACAAAACAGCACTGTGTTCGAAACAAGAATTAGATCAATTAGATGCTTGCACATTTTATAAAAATAATGACGAACGAATAGTCTGCTATCAAAGATTCGACCACTCAGTCATTATTAAAAAGAACGACGAATAGAGAAACGAACCGAACCACAAAGCAAATACTAGTTTGGACAAAGTTCCAAACGTGTTTGCAAACAGTTTCGCGAATCCCAGTATTTTCACGTATGGTTCACGACGTTTTAATCGCTTATCCGTATTTTCCCCGACATCAAAGATTACGCGCATGAATTAGTTTGCAGATATCAATGTGTTAGAACAAAACGGCGAATGGACATTTAAATATTATAAAAACAACATTTATGGAAACAGCATGTCCCAATGCTTCGTTCGCTGTTGTAATCCTCGAAATAATAAAATGTCCATTCGCTATTTTGCTTGCTGTTCGGTTCGTGGCTCTGTTTGTCGTTCTTCGAAATGTACAGGTCTGTACAAAACTTTACATTTGCTGGGCTTTCCATTCTGAAATTGTGTTGCTACATTGTTCAAAATAAACCAATGTTTTTATTGTTGGTGAATACCAAAAAAAAAATCACAACTCATAAATAGTTTTGTTTAGTTAAATTTGTTGGTATGGCCCAAATATATTTTTTTTTTGGAAAATAAATTATAACAAAATGAAAATAACCTTACTTAAACTAAATCAAACTAAACTACTAAATTAACTTTTGCTTCTAAAAAGTATGTTTAAATAACCGAGACACTCTCCATTATTTGAACGAATACTGGTAACAAAACAGCGCTGTGTTCGAAACAAGAACTAGATAAATTCGATGATTGTACATTTTATAAAAATAACGACGGACATAATATTCTGCTATCAAAGATTCAACTACTCATAGTCTATATTAAAACGAACGACGAACAGAGTGTTGGTGCAAGCAAGAAATTTCCTAATTTTCATTTTTTTTTCCTTTTCTGCGCGTTTAAAATAATTTAAATTTTCGCGCTCTAAAATATGCATATGGGGTTTCACGGCACCGGACACGTGGAAGAGAAGCAGCGCCGCAATGAGTGCGCAAAGAACCACCGTCACAACAAGACACTAGCAAAATCACGTTCCCGAAAAAAAGTGAATTTGAGGTGAAAAAACTGGACGTTTAAACGTCGACTGGAGCTGCAAGAGAGTCCGAGGTAGGTGCCTTTTCATATAAAATTCCATATGTATCGTAACTTTCCATTTTCAATCGTCAATACCGACATTTAGTTTTAAATGTGCTTGTGAAGCCAATACCGGTGACCTATCGAAGGAAATTCCGTTATTTTTCAGCCCTTGCACGCACATTTAATGGCCCTTCGACCCAATTTAATAGTTTTCCAAACTACCTAGACTCCTGTGGTTCAGCAATTTCCTACAAAAATTCCAAATTTCTATTTTCTATTTCAAATTTCAAAATTTATTTCAATTTCAATTCGAAACAGACCATATTGTTTTACCACCTGTTGGGGATATGTTCCTTCAAAGTTGATCGAAGTGTTTATTACCGTTCAAAAATACCTATAGCCAATGCACATATTTCGTATAGTTTACTAGTTCATCAAAGAAAGTTGATCGCTTTGTTCATTACATTTTCAGTAAAAGTGGCGTCAATACGCCGAAAGTGAAAATTTTAAGGCGTTTCTTCCACCTACTTTTCTAATTTTCGATTTTACAGGTGTCGCGGCGTTAACGCGCAGGTGCAAGTGTTTCGTCGTCACCAAGGTCTCACGTTGCGCGCGTTGTTTCTTCGAATACCGTCGTTTGTTAAAAACTTTCAGACTGGACCGCTAGTCGTATGCACAGAGTGTGCGACTTGGAATCGAAAGGTGCGGGGTTCAATCCTTGGTGAGACATAAAAGTTTTTTTTTAAGGGATATGTTCAAATAATAACATACAGACAAACTTACAAACATTTCATTTCAAAATTTTCGAAAAAAGTTAATAAAATTAAAATAATAAAATTGTTTAATTTTGCTAAAATTCGGGTTATATTTTAAGCTATATTTTAAGCATTTTTTTGGGTAATTTTAAAACCAAATTAACTTTCAAAAACAAAAATGTCTACGCAAAAACAGAAAAAACTTTGCGACAAAAGGCTTTTGAGCTTCAACCAAATGGCGGAAGCTCACGAGGTAGCTTTGAAAGCGAAGTCGGATACAGCGTTTCACTTTTTGTTTAAATCCAGATATGAAGACGTCGAAGAATGTCATGCTCAATTCTATAATTTTCATAACCAAATTATTGGCTCTCTCGAAGAGTTTAAACTTTCATTTGACGAGCAGGATAAAACTAGAAAAGACTTTGACAACCTTTATTATGAATGTAAGGGTATTTACTACGACCTTTTTAGGGCCAACCCTGTCAATTACGTAGGCAACCCTAACCAACAAAATATTGTTCAGAGGTCAAATACAAGATCATTTCCACAACCACGGTTGCCAATTTTCAATGGTAATTATAAAGACTGGCAACACTGGTTTGACTTATTTAAAGTCATGGTACATCAAAATTCTGATTTAATGATATAGAGAAATTTCAACAATTGCGGAGTTCTGTTCTGAATGAAGCCCTTTCTCTAGTAAAAACCATTCCCCTCGCAGATAGCAATTATCACATTGCGTATGAAACCTTAGTAAAGAGGTATCAAAATAAACGAATTATTGCTACTACCGCTTTGAATGCTATTAACTTTCTTTCAACTAAATCCAGTTCTGGGAAAGAATTACGTTCCATGTTGGATACATTTTCTGAGAATCTAGCCATCTTAAATGAGCTTGGTTTTCCTACAAAAGAATGGGACTTTCTTACTTTTAACATGATGCTCTCAAAACTTGAAGTCAAGATGAGGACTGATTTCGAACTTTACTATAGTAGAGAGAAAAACAATTCAGAAATTCCGTCCTACACTGATCTTTACACGTTTATAGAAAATCATTGCGTTGCGCTCGAATCTGTAGTGCAAATGCCCAGTTTTAGTAGGCAAAATCAAACCCCTAGACAACCTCAAACTACGCGTAATTCTCAACAGAACAGTTTTCAGAGAAACAGTTTTAATAATTTTAATTCACCTTCTGCTTTCAATACAACTATTTCAAATCAAAGTTCAAATTCAAGAAATCAACAAAATACTTTACAAAATAGCAATCAACGCAGCAACCCTCAAATACAAAATAATCAGAACAGAACTTTTAATCCAAAAATAAAATGCTACCTATGTTCTTCGAATCACGCATTATCGAAATGTATCGAATTTCAAAACAAAAGTCCACAGGAAAGGATGGGTTATGTTCGGCAGGTGAATCTATGTCAAAATTGCTTACATTTTGCTCACCAGACCGTGAATTGCCCCTCTTCCTACAACTGCTTTACGTGTGGAGCTAGACACCACAGTCTTCTTCACGTTCCACAACCAGTAGCGCCCTCTGTGAGTGTTGATTCTTATCCTCCAGAGAACGTTAATATTCCACTTTCCAATTCCAATAGCACCCCTATGTCAGGAAGCCATTCCACAAACTGTCATGCGACAATGATTTCCAAAAATTCCACTTTTCTACTTTCTACCGTTGTAGCTGACATGTTAGACTCAAGGGGACATTACCAACCAGTTCGTATCTTACTCGATTCTGCCTCAGAGGCAAACTTTATTTCAGAAAAATGTCTAAATCGTTTAGGTCTTTCAAAAAGCTTCTTTTCTACTTCTATTCAAGGCTTAAATCAAATGACATCTTCCAATACCAAAGGTAAGACGAAATGTCTTATCAAACCTCAAGGTCAAGCGGGACCTACCTTTGATTTTGAGGCTTTAGTACTTCCAAAACTTTGTACAGAGAGCAAGTGGAATCACATTCGCAATATCAAACTTTCTGATCAAAACTTCCATATACCAAGTTCCATTGATGTCCTAGTAGGTTGTGAACTTTTTCCGCATCTCTTACAAGAGGGAGTTATCCACGGAGAGCGTGGACAACCTAGTGCTTTTAATAGCATCTTTGGCTATGTGCTGATTGGTAAAGTTGAAACTTCAAAGCAACAAAATCCACAATCACTCATAAGCTGTTACACTTCCATCGAACCATCTCTGGATATCTGCCTAGAGCGCTTCTGGGAGATAGAGCAGGTTCCACATAAGGTTCATCACAGTCCTGAGGATATTATGTGCGAAAAATTATTTTCACAATCAGTTTCACGCAACGAATCAGGTAGATTCGTCGTTCCATTACCTTTCATAAACTTAGAACCCCAGTTGGGTGACACCTATCCAATCGCTTTAAAACGTTTCAAGCTTCAGGAAGCTAGACTTCTCAAAGACTCAGCTAATTATCAAGCTTACAAAGATTTTATGCAAGATTATTTAGACACTGGTCACATGATACCTATTCCTACGCCTATATCTAAAGATGTCTTGGATAATTCCTACTTTATCCCTCATCACAGTGTCTGGAACACTGGGAAGATAAGAGTGGTCTTTGATGGGTCTCAACGTAGTCCCAGAGGTGTCTCACTCAACGAGACGTTGTGCGCAGGTCCTAAACTGCAAAATGATGTCCGTGAAATTTTACTTAATTTTCGAATTCATGCTGTAGCCTTTGTTACTGACATAGTAAAAATGTTCCGACAGATTTTAATTATTCCTGAGCACACGCGTTATCAAAATATTCTATGGAGATTTTCTGAGGATGATCCTGTCCAAACCTACTCCTTAAGAACAGTTGTTTATGGACTTAAGTCATCACCTTACTTAGCTATTCGTACTATACAAGAACTAGCTAAACTTGAGTCTGAAAGGTATCCTAATGCTTCCAAGGTGCTTCTTAAAGACATTTACGTCGACGACGTGCTCACTGGGCAGGATTCTGTGGCCTCTGCCAAAGAACTTCAGTCGGAGTTAATCTCCCTGTTACGCCTAGGAGGGTTTGAACTTAAAAAATGGGCGAGCAACAGTCCGGAACTTCTCTCCTCATTCTCAGAATCAGAAACACAAATGTCCATTCGTTTCGACAAATCCGAACCTAATTTTGTAAAAATATTAGGTCTCCAATGGAATCCTATCTCAGATTCGTTTACCTACTTGGTCGTACCAGAAGATAAACCATGCACCAAGCGAGGTATCTTATCTCAAATCATGAAAATTTTTGATCCCTTAGGTTTCTGTTCTCCCGTTTCTTTACTTGCTAAGCATCTCATGCAAGATCTGTGGAAGGAGAAGCTGGACTGGGATTCTCAGCCTCCTCCGCATATCGTAAATGTTTGGAATCAATTTCGAACCGAACTTCCAAATCTTTCAAATATTCATTTACCTAGACGCCTTTCCATTGATCAACCACGTAGCATTGAACTTCACGGCTTTTCAGACGCCTCTATGATAGGTTACGCGGCTACGGTCTATTTCAGAATGGAGTCAGTATCCGGAGAAATCCATACCTTTCTTGTAATGGCCAAATCTAAGGTCGCACCAGTGAAAACAGTCAGTCTTCCGCGACTGGAGCTTCTTGGTGCCACTTTACTTTGCGACCTAATTTCCTTTATTCGAAACACTTATTCAGATATTCTTAACTTCAACCAAATCTGTGCATGGTGTGATTCCCAAGTGGTTCTATGCTGGTTGGCGGCTTCACCTCACAGGTTTAAAACGTTTGTGGCAAACCGTATCTGTCACATTCAAGAAACCATTTCTCCTACGGCCTGGAAATATATTCCATCAGCGCTAAATCCAGCCGACTGTGCTTCGCGCGGTCTTATGCCTAATCAACTTGTCAAACATGACTTGTATTGGGAAGGTCCTTGTTTTCTTAGGCTACCAAAAGAGAGCTGGCCTGATGATTTTCGCTGTCCAGACCCTCCGGAAAACGAGGTTATTCTGGAAGAACGAAAATCAGTATTTCAAACATGCACAGTTGAACCACACATGCTTGATAATTTTCTTTCTCGTTACTCTTCCCTAGAGAAAATTCAACGCATAATTTCCTATATTTTTCGCCTTACCGAAAAGAAATCTAAATATCCTAACGAAAATATTACCGAAGTAGAACTTCAACATTCTCTTATTGTTCTCGTTCGGCATGTTCAACGTTCCATCTTTGCTGATCTCATTTCACGTTTGAATGACGCAAAGCTACTTCCTAAACAATTTCGTAAACTTTCACTTTTTCTAGATACACAAGGCTGCTTAAGAGTGGGGGGTCGATTACCACATTCTTCCGAACTCTCTTATTCAGCAAAACACCCTTTACTTTTACCACGTTCTCACCGTCTTACTCAACTTGTCATTGAGTACACTCACAAAAGGTACTGTCATTTCGGTCAAAAAACGTTGCATTACCTCTTGAGACAACAATTTTGGATCCTTTCCCCTCGCTATGCAATCGAGAGTATAACTTCGCATTGCATTTTATGCTATCGATTAAATCCTAAACCTTCCGTACAAATCATGGGCAACTTGCCTGCTCAACGCATCTCTCAAGTAAAGGCATTTTCACATGTTGCCATAGATTATTGTGGTCCCTTTCCAATTACAATGGGAAAGTACCGAGGTGCAAAGGTATCCAAAGGTTATATTCTTGTCTTAGTCTGCTCCGCAACAAAGGCAGTTCACCTAGAACTTACCTCCGATATTTCCACCCCTACCTTTCTTGCGGCTTTTAAGAGATTTGTGGCAAGAAGAGGAAGAATCTCTGACATTTACTCAGATTGTGGTAGCGCGTTCTTGGGAGCTGATCGTTTACTCAAACAGTACTCCCAGGAAGCATGTCACAGTCTAAAAATTACCTGGCATTTTTCAAGTCCTGGTAGTCCGCACCTAAACGGACTAGCTGAGGCAGGAGTTAAATCCACCAAGGCAAATTTAAAACGTGTAATAGGTGAGCAACGGTTAACCTATGAAGAGTTTTTTACTTTTTTGTGTCAGGTCGAATCCATACTAAACAGCCGGCCTCTGTATGCCCAAAGTATGGATCCGAATGACTTTCTTCCACTGACCCCTGGTCATTTTCTTACCCTGGAACCGTTGAATTCCGTACCAGAACCCGAATTTTCTGATTCCAAGTTGAACACCCTGTCCCGCTGGCAGCTGGTGCAAAGGCTCCAGTCCGATTTTTGGAAACGCTGGAACTTGGAGTACCTAAACACCTTGCAACAGCGTTCTAAATGGACAGAGGCTTCTAACAATATTAAACTAAATACTTTAGTCGTGGTAAAGAATGAACAAAAACCGCCATTGCAATGGGCTGTTGGGCGAATTGTCGACGTACACCCTGGCTCAGACGGTCATATTCGTGTTGTGACCGTTAAAACAGCTACAGGAACATATCGTCGACCAGTAGTGAAACTATGTCCTTTGCCTATGCCCGACGCATAAGGCAAAATTTTCTTTTCTTTCTTAATTTTTTCTAAGTATTTTTTCTTTTCTTTTAATTTTAATTTACATGCATTATCTAATGCATATTTGGGTTAATGTTAAATTGTATCGTTTAATTGCTAATAGGCGAATACTATTTAATTTTTCTTTCCTTTCCTTTTCTTAACTAAGTAAAAACACACGTGTTTTGGCGGCCGGAAAATGTTGGTGCAAGCAAGAAATTTCCTAATTTTCATTTTCTTTTCCTTTTCTGCGCGTTTAAAATAATTTAAATTTTCGCGCTCTAAAATATGCATATGGGGTTTCACGGCACCGGACACGTGGAAGAGAAGCAGCGCCGCAACGAGTGCGCAAAGAACCACCGTCACAACAAGACACTAGCAAAATCACGTTCCCGAAAAAAAGTGAATTTGAGGTGAAAAAACTGGACGTTTAAACGTCGACTGGAGCTGCAAGAGAGTCCGAGGTAGGTGCCTTTTCATATAAAATTCCATATGTATCGTAACTTTCCATTTTCAATCGTCAATACCGACATTTAGTTTTAAATGTGCTTGTGAAGCCAATACCGGTGACCTATCGAAGGAAATTCCGTTATTTTTCAGCCCTTGCACGCACACAGAGAAACAATACGAATGGCAAGGCAAATACTAGTTTGGACGGAATCCCAAACGTGTTTGCAAACGATTCCGTAAATCCCAGAATTTCGAGGTATGGTTCGCGACGTTCTCATCTCTTATCGGGTTTTTCCCCGGCGTCAAAGATTATGCGCGTAAATTAGTTTGCAGATTTCGATGAGTTAGAACAAAACGGCAAATGGAAATTTGATTATAAAAAGAAAACTGAGAATATTTATAAAAACAGCATGTTGCAAGGCTTCGTTGATGCTCTGATCATCGAAATAATAAAATCCTTATTCACCATTTTGTTTGCAGTTCGGTTCGTTGCTCTATTCGTCGTTTTTCAAAACGTTCAATTCTCTATGAAACTCTACATTTGCTGGTCTTCCTATTCTGAAATTGTGTTGCTACATTGTTTAAAATAAATCAATGTTTTAAACGTTGGTAATTATCCAAAAAATTAACAACCCATAAATAATTTAGTTTCTGTTTAGTTAATTTGCTTTGTTGTATTGCTAAATTAATTTTTTTTTGGGAAAATAAATTGTAATCAAACTCAAATAAACTTGCAAATTGACATAATTAGGTACTTCTAGAAAGTTTTGCATGTTTGTATAACCGAGTCACTCTTTATTCTTTGAGCGATTGGTAACAAAAGAGCAGTGTATCAAAAACAAGAATCAGACAAATTGGGTGCTTGCACGTTTTATAAAAATAACGGACGAAGTATTCTTTCATTAAATATGTGAGCACATCGAATCCATATTCAAGTAAATAGTATCAAACATCGGAGCGACAGTTCAGTTTTGTCTGCAAGAATGATTTAAAAGTATCTACAAAGCCAAAAAAAAATTTCTACCTAAGAATCAATTTAAAATTAAGTAAGTTATTGTGATTGTGATTTTTACTGATAGAAGGCTATGCTGCTTACTCACCAGACATTTAAATATGAGGCTTGAAAAAGACCAAATATTCCCTATACCCAAGAAAACCTAAGAAATGATATTTTTGGCTAGGTTGCCTTGATTGCCAGGCTTACTCATTTTGAGAGGTGAAACTAAACGTCATAATTCAGAGGATTAAGTGGAACCTCGAGAAAATGGCGTGTTAATTTCTTTCTCCAACTATTTCAAATTTCTACACTTAAAAGTGCTCGATCTTGGTGTACTGAAGCATAGAACTAGAAACTTCAGCCCTTCAGCTACGTGGTGCCATCATTAGATCAAGACAGGGGCCCCTTGGAACGTGGAGAAATTGGCTGCAAACTGGTGAGTGCTTTGTTTCTGATTTCCGTTGTGTGGTACCAACAATTAACCTATGGACCTTATTATTATTATTATTATATTATTATTTCGTGATTTCATATCAATATATTTATGTTTGTTCGCGCTTTCCTTAATTAAAATATCTACAGTCCATTGCAGTTATCGTTTTTCTAACTGCGGGCAAACATAAGTGGTTCATTACTTAGAGAACTAATTTATCTTTGATATATTTTATCCTTATACTGAAATTTTAAGGCTACGTTTTGCCGAAACGATGTTGTTCTACACTAACCAGCCAAGGTAGCGAAAAATGGCCCTAACTGGAAAAAATTTCGACTTGTAGTTCCTACTTTTTACTAGAAGAAAGATATGAGGAACAGCTTTAAAAACCTTGTACAGGGTGTGTCCATCTAGAAGATAATCTCTGAAAAACCAAAAATGACAGATGAAATTTATTGACAGTACGATTTTTGCTAAAACAAATCTATCTATAAAAATGGAATTTATACCAAAATTATTCTTCTATAAAATGCGAGTTTTACCTAAAACTATTTAACTTGTATAATAATGGGAGAAACTTAGTACATCGAGTTCTCTTTACTAAGGGCCGGTTTCTCAATAAAGGGTTAGCCCTGACCCGTGGGTTAAAAAAAGAGATGACTGACCTATTTACCACACGCTAAAAAAAAAGACAGCTATCAAAGATAACCTACGGGTAAGAGCTAACCCTCTATTAAGAAACCGCCCTAAATGTCATTATTTTTTTGCAAAAGCTACATTGGGGGAAATTGGTAGACCCTTCACGTCCGTGTGCATTATCAATATTTCGGGAATTAATATTGACTGACTGCTGCCCTGATTAACCTGACATGAGGGCTTTGCCGCATTTGACAACGGCCAATATTAGCAATACGTGTTTGTTCTAATTTGCAGGACTGTGTTGAAGAATTAGTTGTCATGCGGGTTCCATTTAGATCGTTCCAATCATATACGTACATTTTTCCCGGAATAAATACAGAGTGGGCCAAAACTATCTAATAAAATAAACAATATAATATAATAAATAATTATAAAAGGATTTTTCCTACGACCACATATGAATTGAATTTCACCCGTGTGCAGAAATTTTTTAGCATATGTGTGGAAAAGTACTTTTCCGGACATGTATGTAAAAGTGTCGTACACGGCGTTACTGTAATCATACTTTTCCGCACATGTATTGCAAAGAACTTTTCCACACATGTGCGGAAAAGCAGGTTAATTTGATTCGTGCAAAATTAAACACCAATTTAAAAAATAGTATAGTGCAATAGTTTTCGTAGAAAAAATACCATACACTACTCGATAGAAAGTTACTTTCTTAACTCTCGTGTTGTTTTACTCGGCTACCACCTAGTTGACAACTTTCACGCTCGTGTGCTAATAGACTAGAAAAGTATCAGATTCATCATGCATCCATTTTTTAGGTTTACACTTCTGCCGTGTGGTCTTAAGCACACACAATTTATTTTTTTTAAGAAAACTTTGAAATGTTAGTATATTTTTCTTATTTTTTAGGATATTTTTTAATTTTTTTTAACGAAAATTGCCAGTTTACTTCTGTTGTAATTAATAAGTTAACTCGATTAAGTGCGAGTGTCTAAGTGGATACCCACTAAAGCTAGCAAAAAACTCTTCAGCACTTTTTTGTTGTTTTTTACACACAGTAGCTGGACATTTTAAACATTTTTTGTTTTCAAGTAGTTTGACTGGAATAACTAATTGAAATTAATTGGTAAATAATGAAATCACAATCTCAATTTGATTATCGTGTGTCTCTTAAATAAAAGATTTTTGAGCTTTATAACATGCGAGTTTTATAATATGGTTTTGCGACGAAATTTTGGCTACCGGCTTTCAGCCTATCCACCCTCTTGAAGTTTAGTAAAAGTTTATGTTTTACCCTTGATTAAATAAATTATTCAATGGTTTATCTGCTTTCAATACAACTATTTCAAATCAAAGTTCAAATTCAAGAAATCAACAAAATACTTTACAAAATAGCAATCAACGCAGCAACCCTCAAATACAAAATAATCAGAACAGAACTTTTAATCCAAAAATAAAATGCTACCTATGTTCTTCGAATCACGCATTATCGAAATGTATCGAAATTTCAAAACAAAAGTCCACAGGAAAGGATGGGTTATGTTCGGCAGGTGAATCTATGTCAAAATTGCTTACATTTTGCTCACCAGACCGTGAATTGCCCCTCTTCCTACAACTGCTTTACGTGTGGAGCTAGACACCACAGTCTTCTTCACGTTCCACAACCAGTAGCGCCCCTCTGTGAGTGTTGATTCTTATCCTCCAGAGAACGTTAATATTCCACTTTCCAATTCCAATAGCACCCCTATGTCAGGAAGCCATTCCACAAACTGTCATGCGACAATGATTTCCAAAAATTCCACTTTTCTACTTTCTACCGTTGTAGCTGACATGTTAGACTCAAGGGGACATTACCAACCAGTTCGTATCTTACTCGATTCTGCCTCAGAGGCAAACTTTATTCAGAAAAATGTCTAAATCGTTTAGGTCTTTCAAAAGCTTCTTTTCTACTTCTATTCAAGGCTTAAATCAAATGACATCTTCCAATACCAAAGGTAAGACGAAATGTCTTATCAAACCTCAAGGTCAAGCGGGACCTACCTTTGATTTTGAGGCTTTAGTACTTCCAAAACTTTGTACAGAGATTCCTTCTTGCGCTGTCGACTCGAGCAAGTGGAATCACATTCGCAATATCAAACTTTCTGATCAAAACTTCCATATACCAAGTTCCATTGATGTCCTAGTAGGTTGTGAACTTTTTCCGCATCTCTTACAAGAGGGAGTTATCCACGGAGAGCGTGGACAACCTAGTGCTTTTAATAGCATCTTTGGCTATGTGCTGATTGGTAAAGTTGAAACTTCAAAGCAACAAAATCCACAATCACTCATAAGCTGTTACACTTCCATCGAACCATCTCTGGATATCTGCCTAGAGCGCTTCTGGGAGATAGAGCAGGTTCCACATAAGGTTCATCACAGTCCTGAGGATATTATGTGCGAAAAATTATTTTCACAATCAGTTTCACGCAACGAATCAGGTAGATTCGTCGTTCCATTACCTTTCATAAACTTAGAACCCCAGTTGGGTGACACCTATCCAATCGCTTTAAAACGTTTCAAGCTTCAGGAAGCTAGACTTCTCAAAGACTCAGCTAATTATCAAGCTTACAAAGATTTTATGCAAGATTATTTAGACACTGGTCACATGATACCTATTCCTACGCCTATATCTAAAGATGTCTTGGATAATTCCCTACTTTATCCCTCATCACAGTGTCTGGAACACTGGGAAGATAAGAGTGGTCTTTGATGGGTCTCAACGTAGTCCCAGAGGTGTCTCACTCAACGAGACGTTGTGCGCAGGTCCTAAACTGCAAAATGATGTCCGTGAAATTTTACTTAATTTTCGAATTCATGCTGTAGCCTTTGTTACTGACATAGTAAAAATGTTCCGACAGATTTGTTTTATTCCTGAGCACACGCGTTATCAAAATATTCTATGGAGATTTTCTGAGGATGATCCTGTCCAAACCTACTCCTTAAGAACAGTTGTTTATGGACTTAAGTCATCACCTTACTTAGCTATTCGTACTATACAAGAACTAGCTAAACTTGAGTCTGAAAGGTATCCTAATGCTTCCAAGGTGCTTCTTAAAGACATTTACGTCGACGACGTGCTCACTGGGCAGGATTCTGTGGCCTCTGCCAAAGAACTTCAGTCGGAGTTAATCTCCCTGTTGCGCCTAGGAGGGTTTGAACTTAAAAAATGGGCGAGCAACAGTCCGGAACTTCTCTCCTCATTCTCAGAATCAGAAACACAAATGTCCATTCGTTTCGACAAATCCGAACCTAATTTTGTAAAAATATTAGGTCTCCAATGGAATCCTATCTCAGATTCGTTTACCTACTTGGTCGTACCAGAAGATAAACCATGCACCAAGCGAGGTATCTTATCTCAAATCATGAAAATTTTTGATCCCTTAGGTTTCTGTTCTCCCGTTTCTTTACTTGCTAAGCATCTCATGCAAGATCTGTGGAAGGAGAAGCTGGACTGGGATTCTCAGCCTCCTCCGCATATCGTAAATGTTTGGAATCAATTTCGAACCGAACTTCCAAATCTTTCAAATATTCATTTACCTAGACGCCTTTCCATTGATCAACCACGTAGCATTGAACTTCACGGCTTTTCAGACGCCTCTATGATAGGTTACGCGGCTACGGTCTATTTCAGAATGGAGTCAGTATCCGGAGAAATCCATACCTTTCTTGTAATGGCCAAATCTAAGGTCGCACCAGTGAAAACAGTCAGTCTTCCGCGACTGGAGCTTCTTGGTGCCACTTTACTTTGCGACCTAATTTCCTTTATTCGAAACACTTATTCAGATATTCTTAACTTCAACCAAATCTGTGCATGGTGTGATTCCCAAGTGGTTCTATGCTGGTTGGCGGCTTCACCTCACAGGTTTAAAACGTTTGTGGCAAACCGTATCTGTCACATTCAAAGAACCATTTCTCCTACGGCCTGGAAATATATTCCATCAGCGCTAAATCCAGCCGACTGTGCTTCGCGCGGTCTTATGCCTAATCAACTTGTCAAACATGACTTGTATTGGGAAGGTCCTTGTTTTCTTAGGCTACCAAAAGAGAGCTGGCCTGATGATTTTCGCTGTCCAGACCCTCCGGAAAACGAGGTTATTCTGGAAGAACGAAAATCAGTATTTCAAACATGCACAGTTGAACCACACATGCTTGATAATTTTCTTTCTCGTTACTCTTCCCTAGAGAAAATTCAACGCATAATTTCCTATATTTTTCGCCTTACCGAAAAGAAATCTAAATATCCTAACGAAAATATTACCGAAGTAGAACTTCAACATTCTCTTATTGTTCTCGTTCGGCATGTTCAACGTTCCATCTTTGCTGATCTCATTTCACGTTTGAATGACGCAAAGCTACTTCCTAAACAATTTCGTAAACTTTCACTTTTTCTAGATACACAAGGCTGCTTAAGAGTGGGGGGTCGATTACCACATTCTTCCGAACTCTCTTATTCAGCAAAACACCCTTTACTTTTACCACGTTCTCACCGTCTTACTCAACTTGTCATTGAGTACACTCACAAAAGGTACTGTCATTTCGGTCAAAAAACGTTGCATTACCTCTTGAGACAACAATTTTGGATCCTTTCCCCTCGCTATGAAATCGAGAGTATAACTTCGCATTGCATTTTATGCTATCGATTAAATCCTAAACCTTCCGTACAAATCATGGGCAACTTGCCTGCTCAACGCATCTCTCAAGTAAAGGCATTTTTCACATGTTGCCATAGATTATTGTGGTCCCTTTCCAATTACAATGGGAAAGTACCGAGGTGTCAAAGGTATCCAAAGGTTATATTCTTGTCTTAGTCTGCTCCGCAACAAAGGCAGTTCACCTAGAACTTACCTCCGATATTTTCCACCCCCTACCTTTCTTGCGGCTTTTAAGAGATTTGTGGCAAGAAGAGGAAGAATCTCTGACATTTACTCAGATTGTGGTAGCGCGTTCTTGGGAGCTGATCGTTTACTCAAACAGTACTCCCAGGAAGCATGTCACAGTCTAAAAATTACCTGGCATTTTTCAAGTCCTGGTAGTCCGCACCTAAACGGACTAGCTGAGGGCAGGAGTTAAATCCACCAAGGCAAATTTAAAACGTGTAATAGGTGAGCAACGGTTAACCTATGAAGAGTTTTTTACTTTTTGTGTCAGGTCGAATCCATACTAACAGCCGGCCTCTGTATGCCCAAAGTATGGATCCGAATGACTTTCTTCCACTGACCCCTGGTCATTTTCTTACCCTGGAACCGTTTGAATTCCGTACCAGAACCCGAATTTTCTGATTCCAAGTTGAACACCCTGTCCCGCTGGCAGCTGGTGCAAAGGCTCCAGTCCGATTTTTGGAAACGCTGGAACTTGGAGTACCTAAACACCTTGCAACAGCGTTCTAAATGGACAGAGGCTTCTAACAATATTAAACTAAATACTTTAGTCGTTGGTAAAGAATGAACAAAAACCGCCATTGCAATGGCTGTTGGGCGAATTGTCGACGTACACCCTGGCTCGGTCATATTCGTGTTGTGACCGTTAAAACAGCTACAGGAACATATCGTCGACCAGTAGTGAAACTATGTCCTTTGCCTATGCCCGACGCATAAGGCAAAATTTTCTTTTCTTTCTTAATTTTTTCTAAGTATTTTTTCTTTTCTTTTAATTTTAATTTACATGCATTATCTAATGCATATTTGGGTTAATGTTAAATTGTATCGTTTAATTGCTAATAGGCGAATACTATTTAATTTTTCTTTCCTTTCCTTTTCTTAACTAAGTAAAAACACACGTGTTTTGGCGGCCGGAAAATGTTGGTGCAAGCAAGAAATTTCCTAATTTTCATTTTCTTTTCCTTTTCTGCGCGTTTAAAATAATTTAAATTTTCGCGCTCTAAAATATGCATATGGGGTTTCACGGCACCGGACACGTGGAAGAGAAGCAGCGCCGCAACGAGTGCGCAAAGAACCACCGTCACAACAAGACACTAGCAAAATCACGTTCCCGAAAAAAAGTGAATTTGAGGTGAAAAAACTGGACGTTTAAACGTCGACTGGAGCTGCAAGAGAGTCCGAGGTAGGTGCCTTTTCATATAAAATTCCATATGTATCGTAACTTTCCATTTTCAATCGTCAATACCGACATTTAGTTTTAAATGTGCTTGTGAAGCCAATACCGGTGACCTATCGAAGGAAATTCCGTTATTTTTCAGCCCTTGCACGCACACAGAGAAACAATACGAATGGCAAGGCAAATACTAGTTTGGACGGAATCCCAAACGTGTTTGCAAACGATTCCGTAAATCCCAGAATTTCGAGGTATGGTTCGCGACGTTCTCATCTCTTATCGGGTTTTTCCCCGGCGTCAAAGATTATGCGCGTAAATTAGTTTGCAGATTTCGATGAGTTAGAACAAAACGGCAAATGGAAATTTGATTATAAAAAGAAAACTGAGAATATTTATAAAAACAGCATGTTGCAAGGCTTCGTTGATGCTCTGATCATCGAAATAATAAAATCCTTATTCACCATTTTGTTTGCAGTTCGGTTCGTTGCTCTATTCGTCGTTTTTCAAAACGTTCAATTCTCTATGAAACTCTACATTTGCTGGTCTTCCTATTCTGAAATTGTGTTGCTACATTGTTTAAAATAAATCAATGTTTTAAACGTTGGTAATTATCCAAAAAATTAACAACCCATAAATAATTTAGTTTCTGTTTAGTTAATTTGCTTTGTTGTATTGCTAAATTAATTTTTTTTTGGGAAAATAAATTGTAATCAAACTCAAATAAACTTGCAAATTGACATAATTAGGTACTTCTAGAAAGTTTTGCATGTTTGTATAACCGAGTCACTCTTTATTCTTTGAGCGATTGGTAACAAAAGAGCAGTGTATCAAAAACAAGAATCAGACAAATTGGGTGCTTGCACGTTTTATAAAAATAACGGACGAAGTATTCTTTCATTAAATATGTGAGCACATCGAATCCATATTCAAGTAAATAGTATCAAACATCGGAGCGACAGTTCAGTTTTGTCTGCAAGAATGATTTAAAAGTATCTACAAAGCCAAAAAAAAATTTCTACCTAAGAATCAATTTAAAATTAAGTAAGTTATTGTGATTGTGATTTTTACTGATAGAATGCTATGCTGCTTACTCACCAGACATTTAAATATGAGGCTTGAAAAAGACCAAATATTCCCTATACCCAAGAAAACCTAAGAAATGATATTTTTGGCTAGGTTGCCTTGATTGCCAGGCTTACTCATTTTGAGAGGTGAAACTAAACGTCATAATTCAGAGGATTAAGTGGAACCTCGAGAAAATGGCGTGTTAATTTCTTTCTCCAACTATTTCAAATTTCTACACTTAAAAGTGCTCGATCTTGGTGTACTGAAGCATAGAACTAGAAACTTCAGCCCTTCAGCTACGTGGTGCCATCATTAGATCAAGACAGGGGCCCCTTGGAACGTGGAGAAATTGGCTGCAAACTGGTGAGTGCTTTGTTTCTGATTTCCGTTGTGTGGTACCAACAATTAACCTATGGACCTTATTATTATTATTATTATATTATTATTTCGTGATTTCATATCAATATATTTATGTTTGTTCGCGCTTTCCTTAATTAAAATATCTACAGTCCATTGCAGTTATCGTTTTTCTAACTGCGGGCAAACATAAGTGGTTCATTACTTAGAGAACTAATTTATCTTTGATATATTTTATCCTTATACTGAAATTTTAAGGCTACGTTTTGCCGAAACGATGTTGTTCTACACTAACCAGCCAAGGTAGCGAAAAATGGCCCTAACTGGAAAAAATTTCGACTTGTAGTTCCTACTTTTTACTAGAAGAAAGATATGAGGAACAGCTTTAAAAACCTTGTACAGGGTGTGTCCATCTAGAAGATAATCTCTGAAAAACCAAAAATGACAGATGAAATTTATTGACAGTACGATTTTTGCTAAAACAAATCTATCTATAAAAATGGAATTTATACCAAAATTATTCTTCTATAAAATGCGAGTTTTACCTAAAACTATTTAACTTGTATAATAATGGGAGAAACTTAGTACATCGAGTTCTCTTTACTAAGGGCCGGTTTCTCAATAAAGGGTTAGCCCTGACCCGTGGGTTAAAAAAAGAGATGACTGACCTATTTACCACACGCTAAAAAAAGACAGCTATCAAAGATAACCTACGGGTAAGAGCTAACCCTCTATTAAGAAACCGGCCCTAAATGTCATTATTTTTTTGCAAAAGCTACATTGGGGGAAATTGGTAGACCCTTCACGTCCGTGTGCATTATCAATATTTCGGGAATTAATATTGACTGACTGCTGGCCCTGATTAACCTGACATGAGGGCTTTGCCGCATTTGACAACGGCCAATATTAGCAATACGTGTTGTTCTAATTTGCAGGACTGTGTTGAAGAATTAGTTGTCATGCGGGTTCCATTTAGATCGTTCCAATCATATACGTACATTTTTCCCGGAATAAATACAGAGTGGGCCAAAACTATCTAATAAAATAAACAATATAATATAATAAATAATTATAAAAGGATTTTTCCTACGACCACATATGAATTGAATTTCACCCGTGTGCAGAAATTTTTTAGCATATGTGTGGAAAAGTACTTTTCCGGACATGTATGTAAAAGTGTCGTACACGGCGTTACTGTAATCATACTTTTCCGCACATGTATTGCAAAGAACTTTTCCACACATGTGCGGAAAAGCAGGTTAATTTGATTCGTGCAAAATTAAACACCAATTTAAAAAAATAGTATAGTGCAATAGTTTTCGTAGAAAAAATACCATACACTACTCGATAGAAAGTTACTTTCTTAACTCTCGTGTTGTTTTACTCGGCTACCACCTAGTTGACAACTTTCACGCTCGTGTGCTAATAGACTAGAAAAGTATCAGATTCATCATGCATCCATTTTTTAGGTTTACACTTCTGCCGTGTGGTCTTAAGCACACACAATTTATTTTTTTTAAGAAAACTTTGAAATGTTAGTATATTTTTCTTATTTTTTAGGATATTTTTTAATTTTTTTTAACGAAAATTGCCAGTTTACTTCTGTTGTAATTAATAAGTTAACTCGATTAAGTGCGAGTGTCTAAGTGGATACCCACTAAAGCTAGCAAAAAACTCTTCAGCACTTTTTTGTTGTTTTTTACACACAGTAGCTGGACATTTTAAACATTTTTTGTTTTCAAGTAGTTTGACTGGAATAACTAATTGAAATTAATTGGTAAATAATGAAATCACAATCTCAATTTGATTATCGTGTGTCTCTTAAATAAAAGATTTTTGAGCTTTATAACATGCGAGTTTTATAATATGGTTTTGCGACGAAATTTTGGCTACCGGCTTTCAGCCTATCCACCCTCTTGAAGTTTAGTAAAAGTTTATGTTTTACCCTTGATTAAATAAATTATTCAATGGTTTTATCAAAAAGAAACCTATTGTCTTACTAAAGGTTCGTTTAAATACCGACGGATCCAAAATGCCATCAGGCGTTGGACCTGGAGTTGTTGGTATCCATGAAAAAGATTCAACATAGTCTTGGCCAATTGGCTACTATATTTCAGGCCGATCTCGTAGTCATTGAACTGTGTGCCCGGTGGATTACTGACCACGGATGGACCAACAGGACCACAAAAATCTTCTCCGACAGTCAAGCAGCCTTAAAAGCGCTTGAATCCTACACGGTCTCATCGAGGACCGTCAGGAACTGCAGGGACTCGCTGAATGTGCTTGGTAGCGCTAATAAGGTGTAATTATTATGGATACCAGGGCATTCTAGATACCAGGGAAATAAGGCCGCAGACCAGGCAGCGAGAGAAGCGGGATCTGCCGAATTTTTCGGCCCCGAACCAGCCCTGGGTATATCATACAATGCTGTAAACCTCAGATTGATTCAGAAGATCTGTCAGTGTCTCACCCAAACTGATAGCTAACCTTTTTGGAGGATTAGGCTTGCAGTGGTGAGAAACCACTCAAAATGAATCATCATCATCAATCATCAAAGGTTCGTTTAAATCGTTTTAGAATACCATCACATAAGCAAGCACTTCGGAAGGCGACAAAAAAGCATAGGTTTGCCTTAAATCTTGCGGACTTATTACTAAACACTTTGTATATTTATTCACAGAGTCATAATCAAATATTTTTTCAAGTGCCTTGCTTGGTCCCAGAGGCAATAAAAGACGAGTTAAAATCAATTTACTCAAGAGGGAAATATTAAAAATAGCGCCATTTTGGCTGCTGATTAAAAGAGTTATATAGCAAGATGGTCATGACAAATGTAGTTTCTGAGATTTAAATTTGATTTAATTGGCGTTCAGAAAACTCAAACTATAGAATACCGAAAAACAGATACTTACCAGTTCTAATTTTTTTTTTGGAGTTACGGTTTCTGTAGAATATTGTTGGAACAATCATAAAATATAATTATTTAATGCCATTGGGATTTATTTTAATTTTTCCTTAATTCTGAATTCTCTGTGTTTCGATTATTAAGGTCACATTGTACTGGGAGTTACGTTCTTGAACTTAACAAGAAATGCATTAAAGTTATTAAACCTTTTATTGATATAATTTATCGTCAGAATTTATTTACTATTGCATGCTACATTATAATCTGCCAATACCTATTGCTGCATAAGCATTATTATATTACCTACTTAGGTGTTATTCATTAATAAATTAATAAACCGAACCGACTAGTGCGTTCCTTTATTTTCCAAAATATTAAATGGCGACTATGCCAGGATCAATTTTACTAAAATGTGTAACGTTAAATTAAAAAAAGTGCTAAAAAACTAAAAAGTTAATTAATAAAAAGTAATGGTTTTAAGTATAAATAAAATTAAAAAAATATGGGAAAGAATCAATCCAAAGAAGTGATAAGCCATCAGGCAAAAGCGGAGATACATCGGCAACAAGTAAAGACATTTATAACCATATCGAATACTCTTTTGTTTTGGTGTTATTTACGCATGAAAAAACAAATGTCTCGAAATATAAGACGCGAAATCGCAAGAAGTTAAGACCTTGCTTAAATTAATAAGTTAAATAAACCTACGTACATCAAATCGAACCGACCAGTGCGTTCCTTATTGTTCCAAAATATTAAATGGCGACCCTGCCAGAAGAAACTGAGTTATTATATCTCTTGCTCTGTACGCAAACGCTCTCTCATTAAGCCACCAAAGATCATACGTACATTTTTCGGAAAACTTCTACCTATGCATGTGTGTGGTGTCTCAATACCAGAACGAGAAACCCTCAGGGTATTAACTCCACGAAGCCAATTCAACTGATTTTAATAATTCTTCTTTCCCATTGTCAAAGGTATGAAAACTTAGACGTTGATACTTTACGTCTAATTTAAGTTTCCATACCTTTGACAGTGGGAAAGAAGAATTATAAAAATCAGTTGAATTGGCTTGGTCGAGTTAATACTATGAGGATTTATCGTTCTTGTAGTAAGACACAAGGCACACATGCATAGGTATAAGTTTTCCGAAAAATTTATGCATGATCTTTGGTGGCTAAATGAGAGAGCGTTTGCGTACAGAGCAAGAGATCCGCGTTCGAGTCCCGGTCGAAGAGATATTTTTTTATAATTTTTCCTTCTTTTATTCCACTTGTTGTTTAAGGACTATTAAAGTTACAATTGTACGTCCCTCCATTTTGTTTGTTCAATTTTAACCTCACAGCAACTCTTCCGTTATTGAAATCAATGTGCGTCTTTTCATTTTTCCATAAAATTATTATAGAAATATTTGCGCTTGACAAGCGACGGACGATATTGAGCAATTTCGCGAGATAAACAGTTCCCAGGAATTTTATTTTATCGGTTAATTGAGACAAAAAATATTTTTATAGCTTTTTTTTAGGAAAAATAAATTACAGTGTCAACTTTTTAAATTGTTTTTTTTTATTTCTGTTATTGGTTTTTAACTTCTATTTAAAAATAAAAAATGATTTTGAAAAATGTTTTAAAAAAAATCTATTATTTTAAAATAAAATTTTTTGACAATACTTTTTATACATACAACAATTTTTATATCAAAAGAAAAAACCAGGTTTTCATTAAATTTTTACCGTAACCGAAGTATGTCAGAAATTTTACGCTATTTGAAAGTGTTCTTTTTTTAAATATAAATATGCTTTTAACTAAACAAGAAATAAATGTTTGTAAAATATACGATATTTTCAAAAATGCCCTGTAAGAAAAACTACGGGGTATGGCAAAACTAGATTTCGCCAATTTTAGCGGCTTGAAAAAGAGGTGTAAGATGAAAAAATATTGTTTTTTTTTATAGCAATTTCCATCCAAACCTTTATCTATGATTATAAATAAGGGTGGTTTGCTTCAAACCTGCCGGAAATTTAAATGATTGGTTTACAGAAATCTTCTTTCATTATTTTAGTTTGAAGCTGATCTCGCGGCATTTGGTTATATTATACTGATACCAGCAGTTCAGTGTTATTTGCCAAGATATCGCTAGAAGAATGACTTCTTCAACATAATCAATTTTTATGTAGTTTTTAATCAAGGTCTTTATACTTTTACTCAGGTTACCTACAGAATTTGAAACGTCATTCAACCTGACTGGCCAACTGTAATCGAATTAAAAATCTACGTTACCGGGTTGCCTTAAACCATTTGTTTTATGGAGACCAGATGACGCAGCTACCACAGAAGACCACGGTTCGGTCCGCTTTGCAGACCAGAAGACTTTCTCCCGTGCTAAGCTCTAAGAAGTATTACAGGCACCTTAAACTGTGCGGCCAAACATTTTTATTAGTTCTTAGGTTTGACATAGATGGCGCTCTTAACAAAATATTGATTTGCTTTTTGGAATCAATACTTAGGTTTTTACAAAAAGGGCCAAGATTTCCATACTAAGCAAGAAGGTTGCAGTTGTAAATTAGCATAACCAATTTGGATAATATATGCTAATTACAGTTGCGACTTTCTTACAGAGTACTTAAAGACAAAATTAAAGATTTAAAAAATCAAAGAACTTTAATTTTGCCTGTTTCTTGGTCCTTTTTATAGTCTGATTTTCCTTTATGGTGTTTTTGACAACTTTGACTAATTTCATAGTGTCAGACTATTTATTGATAATAAATTATGGTTTTCATCATTGTTTCCAAAAGCAACCACTGCAACTGAACTGTAAAAGTTGTCAATGTCTCATAAAGGAAATAAGTGACTAATTAATCCTTTTATCTAAACTTACTTAATTTTTTAAATAAAAGGAATACAAAAAGGATTGAAACTTGGTAAAAAAATTTATTAATACAATTTACAAAATATACATGAATCTCAATGACACTTATTAATTATGTAAGAGTATTTGTTATGTTAATAGTTAAATATTTTTACACATATATCGCACCCTCAAAAAGCTCAAAAAATTAAATTGTTGGAAAATTACAAAAAACTTTTGTGGTTACTTAAAACTTTAAATATATATTTTTATTATTTGTAATTTGAATTGTGACTTTCTTTGACAATGTGTATTATAAAAATCTTGCCAGTTCGGTAACCACAACAAAATAAGGTTTGTTTATTTACCCGTTTAATTATATGTTTATAGTGACTGGAAAAATTGTCAGCTATCTCTAGACGTTTTCGAAATGATGTGATGTCCTGCTCTGGTTGGCTAATTTTTTACTGTTAGTTACCACTCTTCGATAAAGCTTTTTGGCTTTTGATGTCAGCTGTTTCTCTCTAGTCAAATTTACCGAACTAAGAATTGAGGATTGTCGACGCTTTTTCAATTCTGAAAAAAAATAAACAGTACAATAATAAAAAAGAACACACCTTTGTAGATTTTTTTTTTTAATATCAAATATTGTATGGATATTTTATATGAATCTCCCTTAAGGCACCACCAAACCAGCAGTTCAGGGAAAATTGTTTTGTATTAAAATATGGCAAAATTTAAATACTACTACTATCATTGGTACCTATTTTGGTGAGAATTACTTGCATTTGGCTGCTTATTATTTGAGGGATTATTAAAGATTCATATTTTAGAGAATTTACTGAAACACAAATAAATATATATTTTTTTCTTTATTCATGTATTATGCAACTTGTATCAAATATTCCTAATATATATCTGTACCCCAGAGCCAGACTATGTTAAGTCCCTTTTTGCCTTTTTTTGGTTTGAACAACCTTAATACTTATTTTTTCATATATTTTTATTTGCTAATTATAAACCTTGATATGAACCAATATTAAGTCCATAGACATCGTTAGGCAAACAATGTTAAGTCAGTAGGTTGTTCAAACCAAAAAAAGTCAAACATGGACTTAACATAGTCTGACTCTGGGGTACACATAGAGGGGTCATTGATACATTAATTAGCAAACTGTCACACTAAAATCATTCAAAATCATTACATATTAAGCTATGTATTATAATGCAAACAAATATTTAAAAAATTTCATCTATATTTTTCTTCAAAAATATTTTTTTTAAATGTATGAACTATCCCTAGTCTCCCCTATTTTATATATTTACCCATTTTTCTTAATTATACCTATAAACTACCTAATTATGGTTTGCAAAAATATTTACCTTCTGTTTGAACAGAATGCTTCCTAATTCTTTGAAAGGGTAATTAATGTTCACCTTTTTATTAAAAGATTACCGAAATTACGCACTTAGGTACAGAAATTACTAGAGGCCTAAAACTAATCCTGCTTTTAACCCACTCACCTGCATGTTTCTTCTGGATAAATAAATTCCAAGAATGCCGAAGCTGTAACCAATTTTTTTTCACAAAAACGTCTAAAAATATCCACAAAATAAAACATATTTTTAAAAATATATTTCAACCTCACCAAATTCACAAAATCTGACTCCATTCTGCTAAGAAAATGGCTGTTGGATGATTCTAACCCTTTTATATCTGATGAAGTTTGAAGTCAATTTACTCTCTCCTTCTATATACTAAAGAGAAAGACGCAATGACACTTGTTGTTCATTGCTTTATTTTGTAATATCAAATGAATGGGAAGCATGTTAACTGTGCTGCCTACCCTTAGGGGCTCACTTGGGGCTGAGAAAAAAGCCAACTGCTGCCATCTATAATATAAAAAAAACAATGTACGCGGCCAAAGGTTTATCGATTAAATACTTCTCAAGGATTTCATATAGAGTGAAACTGCTTAAACGAGTCAATATGTTATGGCAGCTACAGTTGTCCAGTTAAGTTCACATGACTA
Source organism: Aspidapion aeneum (assembly GCA_963576565.1). Classification (NCBI taxonomy): domain Eukaryota; kingdom Metazoa; phylum Arthropoda; class Insecta; order Coleoptera; family Brentidae; genus Aspidapion; species Aspidapion aeneum. Next base: position 107,600,491 of record OY755040.1, on the reverse strand, counting down.
GTCAAATTCTGTAGGCAACCTGTGTAAAAGTATAAACATTGATTTCAATAACCACTACTTAACTTATCGAACTCCCGCAAGGTAAATAAAAATACCTAATTGATGAACATTAACGTCATATACAGTCGGGATTTGGTAACGCCATCTAAAAGTTATTTTCGAAAACATTGTAAACAAAACCTTTATTTATGAGTGTAAATCAGATTCCTAATTGAGTACGGGTATTATTTTTAATACAATTAGAAGTAAAGATATAGTAGCATTGCGCAGTATTTTTGTTTTTTTTTCTTTCTGTACTCGAACACACGGCTTTATTCATGGAAGATTTAAGTTTGGCAACCCTGTATTATTACCAAATCTGTAATTGCATGACGCTTAAGGAAAAATAATCATAATCTCCATAACCGATAAGCCAATTTTGAACAAATGTAGCTACGAACACTCGCAGAGGGATACGATCCCAACAAAAAAAATACAGTGGCGGCCCGTGAGTTGTAACGTCAGGAGCGCAAATGGCTTAAGGGTAGGGTTAATGGGTTTTTCGAGCAGCACTTAACTGAGTTTGTAATATTTGTTTTACCTAACGATGCAATTCATGTTTTCTTATTTTCTCAGGAAGATGATGCAAATCTTTCACACCCCTTTTATGCCCAATTAGGGTCAATTCTTGTTGCCGTATTATAAATCAATACACACGGGAAACAGAACAACATGTTTGTTCAACCACACCCGCAAATACAGTTATTTTTCTGATAGATGTTTCTAGAAAAATGACGCGTGAAACTTCTGTTTTGTGTCCTTGAGATAGATTTAGTAAGGGCCTACCGAATTCTTTAATTTTTATTTTAGCTTCCAAAAACAAACTGGAGAAATTGCTTTTAACATTATTTCTAACACAATTTATTATCAAGGTCCATATTAATAATTCGCGGTAAATTATACAACGGCTAAAAAAGCAAAACATATTAATAAGGTCAGTGACGGCGCGTGGTAAAAAGCTTTGGGGGTGCACACCCAAAAAAAAAATTGCGGCGCAGACGAAGTCACACCCAACTTTTTGGGCCATCGAGTGGGCCGTCATATCATATAATTTAGTGGAAATAATTAAAAAATAAGTTAGTTAGATATTAGATTAGTTACCTGTTATTATTGTTTTTATAAATAAATAATAAATGTATCATACCTAGTTTCTATCTTTCACAAACACGTCTTGTATTGAAAATGAAGGCGTCTGTCCTTTTTTGAAATAAATTTTTCAATAACCATTTCATTGTGCTCCTAAGGAAAGTTTTAATTCTTTTTAGGGTAGAGAAACAACGTTCTGATTCTGCGGTTGTCATAGACATCGTAACCACTGACTCTAGCACTGAAACTGTTTCTGAAAAATCTGTTTGCAAAATTTCAATAAGGGGACTGCTCCTGAAACTTCCGCCATTGTCGTAGACTAAATCGTCGAAATTAAAACAAATCGCCCACCCCGCGCCCGACCGACAATTTCAAGTTGTCCAAGCGCACTAATTACAGGTGCGCGGGAGCTGCTGTACATCTGCAACGGTAACCGCGGCCGCGGGGGTCATCACCGGGGTGCGGGCGGCATCGAGGCTAATTTATGTAGAAGAGCACGGCCGAAGAAAGGCTCAGATTCTATGTACTGTAAAATTCTATTGGGACATTTCGTCCTCTATTTCTATATTTCCTAATTAGAATGCGACATAACTTGTAAAGAATGTAACCACAAGAATATCCGTTCATCGCAGGCTGGTTGAACACGAATACAAACACATATGTACCGAGTATTAATTGTAGTTAATATTCCAGTCTTTAGTGATTCCTTTTGGGGTAATTATTAATTAAATTAAAGAATGATCAAATTTTAATCTTTTTTAAAGTAAAATTTGTGAGTGCACGTGCACATGTGCACTTATGGAGAAACCGCCACTGAATAAGGTACAAGTACAAAACTACAGTATTATCATCTTATATTAATCAGACTGACCTATAACATATTGACAAGCGGACCAAACCGTGATATTCTGTGAACTGGCCGTAAAATAATTAAAAATTTCTTTGCATTAAAACAGTGGTATGACCCCCTCCGCCCCCACCCCGTTTCCATCATAACGCAAGATGTGACCCGAGAAAGCCGAGCGGCTACCGATTCATCGATTCGTACTTAATCGTGTGTCGGCAAGCGGTCAATGAACTGAACTCAAGGTATGCAACGAGGCGAAAAGAAAAATTATAGAATAAGAAAATATTTAAATAAAAATAAATACATTTTTAAGGAGAAGCGCGCGGCCATGTGGCCTTAAAGAGCAGCACCCCTGAAAAAATCGCATCAAAATCAGGCTCCCAGATACACAGAAAAAAGGCTTTCAAGAAAATAATGTGGATTTATGATACGGATAGAGATTAGGTCCCCTTAAATAAACGCGGCACGAATTTCTCCTAAAACCAATTTGCAATTTCGACTTTGACCCAATTTTAAAAGAGATTACTAAAGGAATGTTATGCAGCATATGAAGAGATAGAGACAAAATTTGTCAAGTAAAGTCTATTCAGTTAATTTTTAGACGACTATAAAAAAAAAATCGGTTTGGACTATTTTATAAAAGCTCATTACCTTGAAATTAAATGAATTAATTTTTCATATTTTAAAGTCTACTCTGCTATTATACTTAAAAAATAAAATATTGTTTCTGACACGTGGGCAAAATAGTTTTTCCGCAAATAACTAAAAAAATGCTTGCGCGATTTTATTTAAATTTGGTACCTAGGTTGGGTTTTGGTTCTAGATAGTCCCGTTTAAAAATAAATAACATTTACCGGACATCAGCCGAAGAAAAAAGGGTGGGGGTAGATTTTAAAAACTAGAGTTTTTGTAAAAATATTCCTTGTATTTTAGATGAAATTTAGTACCAAGATTGGGTTCTGACTCTAGATGGTCCCAGTAAAAAATAAATAAAATTTACCGTACATAAGCTAAAACAAGGGGTAAGGCGTTCAACGATCAAAGCGTATAACTCCAAACCGCTTGCCCACGTTTAATTAAATTTGATACCTAGGTTAGGTTTTGGTTCTGGATGATTCCATTTAAAAATTTTTTAAAAACCACCCGACATAGTTTAAAAAACCAGGGTAGAATCTGTGAGCAATAAATTGACAGATCATTTTTTCACGCAGTACTATTTTTGAGTTAAAACAGCTATCGATGGGCTTGTTTTTTTTCAACGCCCCTTTTACCTCAAAACCCTCAATAGTGAGTGCCTCTATTTAGAGCCTTTAAAAAGGGCGTAAATGTCAATACACGTTCGCCGCCAAGTTTAAAATAAATTTTTAGAGGCTTTTAAAAAATTTATGAAGTGAAAGGTGCCAAGAAGTCAAGTGGATACTAAAAAAGGGGAATTTAACAAACATTTAATGATGTTTAAATATGATTGTGGTTTTTCTCAACCCCCATAGTCGTATTAATATATACAGGGTGTTCCCAAATTAATGGTACATACGAAAGTAGGCGACTCTTTGGCTTATTTCATAATACAGGGTGTTAAAGTTTTAATTATAAAATATTTCTTCATCATCATTTTCAAACCACTGTGGCCAATTAAAATGCGTTGGGTGACATTTTGTGACACTGTGAATAGAACAATAACACTGTGCCAATTTGTGACACAAAAAAACCACTGAGTAATTAAACAAATATCTGAAAGCAAAACTGTATTTTTCAGCTAGGTAAAACATTGATATACCCGGTAACTTTTATACAGTGGAGAAGGGGGGGTTCAGAAATAAGAAAATTTTAAGCGCCACAGTGTTTTAATATCAATGTTTTACAAAGAAGATCTTATTTAAAATACAGTTCAACCCAAACGTTGTAGCCAAACAATGAAACTCTACTTACTTCCGAGGCTTCCAGAGTATTTGGGTAATTAAAAAACCAAAAAAAAAATTGACTAATAAACAAAATAAGATTTCAAAAGATTCCTAAATGAATCAAAATGACACAAATAGAAAGTACTTTATAGGTAGATGCACATTTCCAACAGGTCACAGTGTACCTACATTTGAGTCAGTAGTGTAAGACTCACTTATCTAAATGATTGTTAAAAAAAACATACTTCCAAAATTATTCCGTCATAGGGGAGATCTGGACCAAATATCTGCTGTCATCATTCTACGTTGGGTAGAATGAGACAGACAGCAACCTAGTCCGAGATCTACCCCATGAGGTAAAGTGATGTAAGGCAACCGCTAAGGAAATATAACCTCATCTCTCTTTTGTCTCTGGTTCATTGGATTGTACAAATAACACAAAAATTTAGTTCATCTTGTATATTTTAATGTGAAAACTAGGGGTAAAAATAGCAAATTATTATGAAGGAAAAAAAATAAAGGTGAAGCCAAGTTGAGACAAACTCTTTCAATGGTACAGTACAATTCAGTTAAGTAGTTATGCCGCAAAATTTTGGTTATGACGTCATACCTTATCTTGCGTTTACAAGAATGCAAAAGTTGTACTTAATGAAAAAATTATAAGGAAAATTATATGTAAAAAAAATTATATCTAAAGCTTGCTCCTACCTTGGTCCTGGATTATTGTATGAGAAAATAAAAAAAAACTATTTTATTTTGTAAACCTGGAGTTCTGTTGTCCAGACATCTTCTCACCACTGCACCGGGTCCTGTCCTATTCACGCCCACCCTGAGGATCTCCTAGCACATGATGCTAGGGCAGCACATAGTCAAAAATGGTTGCTGGATTCTTGCCCGAGCGTAAAACCCTGTGGAAAATAAAATGTTTCAGTTTCCTGGAATTCGTCTATTTTGCACGAAGTTCCCCTACACCGAGTAACTCAAATCGAGAACCCCATGTCGACTCAATAAAATAAAGTAGATTTAAACAGATGAACTAAAATAATCCTAACGTACCTTTCCCAGGGTTACAGTGCTACACCCGGCTTCACACCAGCGTCCAGCACAACTGTCCCGTCGATGGAATGGACAGGGCTGTAGACAAAGGAGAAAAACAATATATAGTTTTTATCCAAAACGTGGTTTAAAAAAAAAAATAAAAAAACTCCAAAAATTCCCCACGTCTCTTGTCGAAAAAGTACATTTCACACGAAAAACAATTACAATTTGGGAGGCAAATATTATCTTGAAGAATTCAAGTCACTTTAAGATTCGCGTAAACACGACGGCTCACTCTTCACAGTCTCTGGGACAGAACCTACTGCTACTGCAGTGCCACTAACCAAAAAAAAACAATGGCGATCCCAGAGACTTGTTGCCGACCCAGCCAGTTCTTTTGAAAAGAGACAAGGCACTTTGTCGAGAACACAAAAAATGAAGTTGCCGGAAACCGTTAGTAGATCTGGTGGGGACAGTACCAACCTAATTTTCCCGGTTAAATTCAAATAAGGATGCAAACCTATTTATAAAAAAAACGCTCTCACCAAAAAATCACTAAATCCGGTTTGCGAGACTGGAGGAAAAAACCCGCGGTTTTCAAACTAACCAATGAGGAAATACATTAATACTTTCGTACCGGTATATAGGGGCAGCATCGACCAAGGGGATATTGAAAATACGTAAAACGTGCATTGAGGTGTTGTCGGATCTATTTCCACGGTTGAAATTTTTATAACAAGGACGTCGAGACACCCTCCATACATAGACCGAACATTTGCCTACCGGACCCCCGCCGACATAGCAAGTAGGAGGAAAATAACCAGCAGGACTGTAAGAAGCTCAGCATTGAAACCATCAACTGTAAAATCAATTACTGGAGATCAGAGCATGCACCAAACCCAGGAATATTCGAACAATCAACCAATTCCCATATGGGTAAAGCTATACTAAGTGTAGAATTTAGTTGTATTTTAGTTACAGTTTTAGTCAAAAGTTTCCTTTGCTCTTTATATATGTTTTCTCTAAGATTCATATGGTTTGACGCCATTCTTGTAAAACATTTCTACATTAATAAAGTTGTTTCTGAACTTGAACCTAAAAATACACATTGAACTACTGCTTAAACTCGGCACAAGAGTGTTCAGATGTTAAGTTTGCTCACCACTAGCTAACCCTACAAAACCCTTCAATCCGACTAACTGAGCTAGTTATTAACTTTATATAACTATGATTATATATAAACTTATATAATATAAAAATACGATTTTGTTTATTCTTTTAGTCCTGGTTTTGATTCCTCGTTTATCTCCCATTTACAAAAGTGCATAACTCGTATTTATTTTATCCTTTCCCTATCAAATTAATAAAGATATCAAAGTGGGCGGAGCCTCGGTTGTTCCTGGTCAACCCGTGGACCGAAATATGTTTTCGTGCTATCAAAACTAGCTTATCCGTGAAGGATATGAGGTTCGGATTGTCCCAATATCCTCGAAAATAAACATAAGCGAATGAAATGTTCATCTAAATGTTTCCTTCCTGTTACTGAAACCATTTGTGATGCGGCAACGCCGCCATTCCCCAGCAGAACAGCTGTTTATTTTCATGAACGTCAAAGAAACCCACGAAATTCCACAGATAAACAAAACAATCAAAAGTTTTAATGTGATTTTTCCGAAACCTGTGATCCTAAATTCCAATTACGATGTCCAGATAATACGGTGTGCGCAATGTCCACAGTAATTCGATGGAATGTCTCCTTTATAAGGTAACTTTTTGGACACTATAACCTCCAAACCTAGCTCTATAAAATACCCTTAATTTGTGTACAGAAAGACGAGTCGAAGAGCCTTGATTATTTACCTAAATAAACAAATATGTAACGTTGCCTTAAACGTAAAAATGACACGTTACATAATCCCCCCCCCAACTTTAAGACGATTAACCTAAAAAGGTTAATCGAAGACGATTAACCTAAATAGGTTAATCGGAGAGGTCCGCTGCCGACTTAAGGTCTTTGGCATGCCAACTCCCTGGTAGTACTTTACTTCCTGAAGCTCAAATATCCATGGAGAAATTTTATTCCTAATTACATAAGGACCAACGAATTTCGGTGCTAAATTCTTAGAGAAAAACTTCGCAGCATCTGACAACACATAATTCTTCTTCCAAACACGCTGACCCACAACAAATTATACTGAACTACGTTTTTCTCTCCCGCCACCTCTAACCTTCTCTTAACATCAGCATAGAGCTTCCGGAAACCTTCGTTCTTACTTTCAGCTGCAGTTTGTACACCATTCTCTTCAGATAACAAAACTGGGTTGGAGTAATCTTTTCCTGACAGACACATATTCCTACCAAAATTAACAAAGAAAGGAGACATCCTGGTTGTCTCATGGGTTGCAGTACGAATCGCGCAGGCAAGTTTATGTATTTGTTCGTCCCACTTCCTGTGGTTGTCTTTCACATAACATAACATGGTTTTTAACGTACGATTCGTCCTTTCTGTTGGATTTGCTCTGGGGTGATAATACGGATTATACTGAATTTTAACCTGATAACTCTCAGCAAAACGTTTAAACTCGTTACTTTTGTATTGAGGGCCATTATCACAAAGTATCAAACGGGGTACTCCGAAGACCATAAATACTTGCTCCTCAAGATGCTTGACAACAGCTTGAGTAGGGGCTGTTCGCATTGGAAAAACTAAGGAAAACTTACTCAAATAGAACGACGAGAATCCAGCAATTACCCTTTGTCGAACGAGGTAGATGTCCACATAAATCTGTTGAAATAATTTCCCAAGGACGAGTTGGTTTTGGGTGAGATATCATCTGATCAGATACACCTTGTGTATCGCCTTTATGAGCTGCACAGATAAAGCATTTCTTTACAAAAGTTGCCACGTCCTGGCGCATTTTTGGCCAATAATATTTTTCTGCCAGTCTGTGGAAAGTTTTATACACACCCATATGTCCTGCGGTAGGAGGATCGTGAGCTTCTCCAATGATTCTACGCCTATGATCTTTGGGGACTACCTCTTTCCAATATTCGTTAGATGGTGAAAGTTGAGGGTATTCTTGTTTGACATATGTATACAACTTATTATCAGTGTATCTCCAATTCATGAATTTTAGTGGTGATTCTACGACCCTCTTTACCATCTTTTGGTATCATCGATCTTTTATTGCTGTTGAAACGTCTCTGGGCTGCGAAATTGTATCAATCATAGGTACTGCGCGAGACAACATGTCCGGGACAACTAAATCTTTCCCTTTCCGACGGATTTCTTCAAAGTCATATTGCTGCAGTTTTACAGACCAACGAGCAAGTCTTCCACTGGGCTCTTTCAAGCTATGAAGCCATTTTAAACTAAAAGAATCTGTTATGACCTTAAATGAGATCCCCTCAATATATGGCCGGAGCTTCTCTATCGCCCAAAGCAATGCCAAACATTCTCGCTCGGTGGTCGTGTAAACACGTTCTTGCCTAGTCAAAGATCGACTCAAATAGCATATGACTTTGTCTCCTTCAGGATAAGGTTGCGTTAAACATGCTCCTATTCCATATCCTGATGCGTCTGTTTGAATGACAAATTCTTTGCTATAATCTGGACATGTAAGAATCGGTGCAGTCACTAAAAGTTCCTTAATCTTAATAAATGCTTTTTCGCAGTCTGGAGTCCAATCGAACTTTTGATTTTTCTTAGTTAGAGCTGTAATTGGAGCTATTATCGCTGAAAAATTCCCTATAAAACGTCTATACCAGGAAATTGTACCTACAACTCTACGAACTTCTCTGACAGTTCTTGGCCTCTGGAGCTCTAACATGGCTCTAATTTTATTAGGGTCAACTCGGATGCCTCGACGGTCCACTACGAATCCTAAATAAGTCATTTCTGGCCTACACAGTTGGCATTTTTCCCAACTTACCGTTATCTTTGCATTCTGCAATCTTCGTAGGACTTCCTCAAGAATTCTAAGATGTTCAGAAAAGCTCTGTGTGACAATTATGAGGTCATCGAGTTATACGTACACGTACGGGTCTAAGTCGTTTCCTATGATGCTATCTATGAGTCTCTGCCAAGTTGCAGGTGCATTATGAAGACCAAAATGTAAACGCTTAAATTGGAAGAGACATCTTCGACAGATGAATGCTGTTAGTGGCTTCGATGATTCTTCCATTGGTACTTGCCAATAAGCGCTTTTGATATCTAAAGTTGACAAGTATTTAGCATCTTTCAACTTGTCAAGAGTCTCGGATACGAGTGGTAAAGGATAACTATCACGCGCCGTTACTGAGTTCAATTTGCGGTAGTCTACGCAGAACCGATATTTCTTTGTGTTTTTATTTTGTACCATTACCACTGGTGAAGCCCATGAACTACTACTCCGTTCTATTACATCTAGTTTCAGCATTTCTTCGATTTCGTCGTCAATAAGTTTTTGAATGACCGGTGAGACCTTATATGAACGTTGTCTTATCGGTGCTGCATCTGTTGTAATCTTATGCTCTACTCTGTCTGTACATCCTAGTGAGTCACCCATAATAGTCTTATATTTATCGACCAATTCCTCTAGTCGTTCTGATTCATAGGGCGTAAGAGTAGTTTGTTGGTCTGATGTTTCTAAAGAACAAATCACATCTTTATTATCGGCAAAGTGCCACTTATTAGTACTTAAGTTCGGTACTATCCCCATCGAAATCCAAAAATCTAATCCCAAAATCAAAGTGTGTGGCAACTCAGGAACGACGACGACCTCTATTAACCTAAATTTATCCTGAACTCGCATAGGAAGCTGCACTGTCCCAATACTACTCGTGCTTTGACCATTTGCCACAATACAACTCGTCTTCTTTGTCGTATCAAGTGAAAAACCAAACCTCTCGATGATTGACCAACCATGATTCCCTAAAAAGGTACGTGAAGCCCCGGAATCCAACAAACCTAATAACTTATTTCCGAACACATCCACTTCTAAATAAGGCCTCTCATCTTTACGAGCATGACTTATCACATAATCTAAAACGTACGTTAGCCTATCGGTCGATGCTTGTTCAGGCTTACTCGAAGGTCGACCGCCTACGAGCGCTTGGGTGCGTTTCCCTGACGATTACCCCTGCTTGTCCACACGAATAACACTGCTCACCTCTAGGTAATGCGCACCCGATCGCCATGTGCCCTGTTTGGTTGCATCTATAACAAACAACGTCCCTATCCGCCCTACCAGATCCAACACCCTGTGGTGGTTGTACATCCCTGTCACTTACGTTAGACTGACCACTAGGTGGTTGTTGTCTCTCTCTATCAGCTCTAGCAGAGAAACTGCTTGCTGGCTGTTGCCTATCTTTGTCAAATCTATCAGCATGATGATTTGAATTCCGTTGGTTAGATGTCGCGGTACTTGATATTTGAATTGCACTGACTTCTGTTGGAAAATCGTCACTGTCGCTCTCTACGTCAACGTAGGCCAAGTCAGGTTCGATTGATTGGTTTTTCCTAGGAGTAAAATTCTCCTCCTCTAACCCATATCTCTGGTCTATTCTATGACACAAATCTTTTAGATGTGATAGGCTATTGACCTCAGTAGCAATCAACCCATTCTTATAGATGTCTGCTATATTTCTGAAGACGATAGCTAATTTTGCCTCTTCAGAAACAGGACAGCCAAGTCTTTGGAAGTATGTGTTCATGACAGCAATGTAGGTCCCTATAGACTCTCCAGGGCCTTGTTTACGTTTTTGAATCTCCTTCAATAGCTTCTCGCCATATGAAGAAGGAAGATATTCTGCCATGAACCTCTGTTCCAGCTGTTCCCATGTATGGACTTCTCTTCGAACATCTTTATAAAAAGCATAGGCTGACTTTTCAAAAAGATCAATGCCTGAGTTCAGTAACACCTTTTTGCTAACTCCTCTAGCCTGACTCAACTCGTCCACTCTCTCGAAAAATGCGGTGACGGAGATTGTACCCCTCTCGCCTGTAAACTTTAAGTTCCACTTATGCGGAGGTACAGGTGCAATGTGATATGAGGTACCAGGATCACTTGACATTGGTACTGGCGACGAACATGAAAATGGTCGTGACTGAGCAATTGGTGCAATGCTACTTTGGAGGGCAGCTAAACTCAAAGGAACGGTAGACGGTTGTTGATACTGAAGAGCTGTTGTACCGTAATTCTCAATCGGCATAGGGAGTGGTGCTTGTACTGGTGTTTGAGTCGGGTTTGTAAGCACTTGCATTTGCAATGGAGCAATGACCGACGGTTGGTTTGTGGGCTGTTGAGCTGTTCTTTGTGTGCTCGAGAGCTGTGGTTGCGGGAAATGAGACTGGTTTGGTGTGTTGCCAGCATTTGTCGAGTGGTCTGAGCTTCGACTCGTTGATTGGGTTTCAGATGCTTCATCATCATCTGAGGTAACGCCAACTCTTAGTAAATCTGTTGCTTGGCTCTGCAATCTCCCAATCAAACTCAAGGTTTCCGCAACCAGTATGCCTTTGGTTTGACTTTCTTCAAAGTTAGACGGATTCATGTTATTTATCCTGGCTAACACATGTTCCAACCTTACAGCGATTTTTCTAAACTCTCCCCCAAAGCTCGTACCAGAGAACTTCTCTACCAGCGGTACCAGACTATCTAGCTTCTTCATGCAGCTAAAAGCATCCTGGCCAAATTTAAAGGGATACGGGTGGTATCTCATACTTGTATCAGTCTTTTCTCTTTGCTTAATCAGCATGAGCTGTTGTTTCATTTCTTCCACCGATCCAATGGCTATGCCTCTCCATGTTAACTCATAGATTAATTCGTCCTTGCTTAAGTACGTTATGTCAGACAACCGACTCACAGAAACAGCCATGGTGCCTTTTATATATATTAAAACTTTAAACTTTAAAACTCTTATACCTCCCAATTATAAAACTAAACCACGCAATAACAAACACAAAGTTCACTTTAAATTCACTAGTGAAAATCACTATAAATTTTCTCACAAATCTAGAAAAAATAAAACTTAAATACGGGCAGACGCGAACAAAATCGAAGAACACCGGAGCAGTAAGAAAATAAAATTTATTTGCATTTAAAAATGTAATCATAGTTATATTAATTATTTGCACAACCAACTATGACGTCCAACCTTGCAGAGAGAAATAACTACTTAAATCCTAAATTAGAATTCACAAGTAGCCACAAAAAATTTAAAAAAAAATAAAAGAGAGACAAGAGTTTTGGCAGTGTTCAGGTCTTATGTTCCACTCCTGCGTGAGTAAAACCAAAAAAAAAATTATTGCGCTTATCCTAGCTGAACTGGATTAAAATTAAAGTTAAGTGATGTTTGTTTACCTCAGCAACCGAATAGGTAAATTTATCCCTAAATGGAACGTACAACAGACTACCTATAACAAAAAAATCCCAAAGCTGTTGTACACAGTTAACGCTAGGGTATACTCCTGCTATTGCAGAACGGCTCCACAAATAAACTCCTCAAAAAAAACACAAATCGCCGTATACAATGATTTTTCTAAAAGGAATAAATCAAAACCCACTTTAACCTGCTTACCTATTCTGAGTTTACACGAAACATGCATTGCTTAAGGCCACATCAACCCTTAATATATAAGTGAACGCAATAAATATCGGAACAGATTCAAAAAAAAAATTACCGATGGTATTAAAAAAATTTACAAATAACGTCTTGGTAGGACTGCAACTCTCTAATAATCGTTAAAATGAAATTCCCAAAATTTTAACTAAATAGATCAAACCATGGTCAAGAAGACCCTATGATCGTACCGGAAGGTGTCAAAAAGGAAATTAAAAAAAAATAATAATAAATAAAATTTTGGTGTTGACCACAGTAGCCCAATAATAAAAAAAATGAATTGGCTCACTAAAATTTCCAAAATATTACACTACCCTGATGGTGCTTTGGAGTAGGGAGAAAAAAAAATTAAAACAAATGATGATAGGTTGTTAAAACGCGAGGGTTCGAAATGAAATTATATTTTAATTCAGAAAAAAAAATATTTAAATAAACTGGTAAAACCATTGTAGGGCAAGGTACTACTATGCACCAAAAAGAAAATTTTCCAACAAGAAAATCAAGTTTCCTCCCTTAAAAAAAAATTAAAAATAATATTTTCAAAAAAAATTAAAAATGTTTAAGTGGGGTTGCAGCTCCTATTAACGATTTTAAAAGAATTAAAATAAAATTAGCACTAGAAAAATCTTAATAGAGTTATATCATGCAACACTTTTTGTTATTTTTCTTTAAAAACAGTTGTAGATTTCCTTTCCTCTCCCAAAACTGTGTGAATGTGAAAAGTGAATGAGCTAGAAAAAAAAAGTATTGAAAATAAAATTTACTTAAGAACCATAAGGTATAAAAAAATCGTAATTGCAAAAAAACCAATCAGTTTAGGAAAAGAAAAAAAATATTTATGTTTCAAAAAAAACCAAACGATGTTAATATATTTGTTTAAAATTATTACTTAAGGAAATAAGCAACGTTAGTACTTATTTACTGTACCACTATAATGTGAAGAACCTAAGTTTCAAACTTTGCACTCAACCCCGTAAAGAATTATCTTGTGTGCACTTTCAGAAAAGGTTCACCTATAAGAACGTTGTAAAACTAAATCTGCCTAATCAAGTGTCTTTACACACAACATCTAATCAAAAAAAATGTTTACTGCTTAATGCATTCTCAGATCCTTATTCCTGGTGTTCACGAGATATAAAATTAAGGTGGGCCCTTTCCACAACTATTAGTCAAAGAAAAATTACCAAATGTCCAAGGGCTAATGAGATCCTATCACTTACAAATGACATTTTGAAATGAAACAGTTGGGAATAATCCTGCGTAAAAACCAGAAAACAAAATCAAGAACCAAAAACTATTACATTAATTTTAAAAGAGCATAATAAAACTCCCGGCCCCAATTAAACTTTTGTTATATCAACAAAACTCGGCCTAAAACAAAAAAAAACTTTTTATTAGACATTTCTCCTATTTCCTATAGTATAATGTCAATAAACCCAAAAACTTGTGATTTCCATTCCAATCCCATCTGGACCCTATATATTTTTCAAACGGTTAAACGCCGACAGGCGAAACAATATCTTATTTCAAAGAGAGGTGAAGGTATTTTGAAGCACCCTGTGAAAATAGGACACTATTATGGAAAATTGTTCAGATCAGTGTTCTTACTAATTTTTAACCTGAATATATCTAGTTCCCTCATGTGCATGTTACTATTTTAATTCCTATCATAATTAAATAGATCACAAAATTTGTCTTTCTCCGCAAATCTGCAAGGTCCTGGAAGATGTGAGAATCAGCCTGTAGGCCAAATTTGGATGTATTTTAATTTAGCGAAAACCGAAGTTACGAAATCCTAAAAAGATTAGCAGGAAGTCCTCGTTCCTCGATTTCTACACTCCGAACCAAACATTTATTCCATTTCCACCCAGCTCGCGAGAGAAAAAAAAACCCTAATTATTGCAATATAAAAGGTAGCTAGCTCCTTTACACCCTGTACAACTATCAGATAAAAAAAAATAGATGCCTTCATCAATGTTTTTAAATTTATTCTTTGGTTGAAATCTTTTTTAAAAATCAATGATCTTAAATTTATTGTTTAACCTGAACACTTTCCCATTTATTCCACAACAGTGTATTGTAATTTAAAAATTTGCTTCATTATTTGAGGTCACCAGTATGAAATTATTTAAAAAAAAAATTAAATAAAAAAATTATTTCCCAATTGTCCACAACTTCCAAATCTTCATCCCTAAATAGGTACTTTCTTAGTCTAACACCATCCATCGTTATCCAACATAACGCTTTAATTTCAGAAGCAACAAAACTAAGATTGAGTGAAAAAACCAAGCAAGTACGTTGTAAGTTGAGTTACAATGGGTGCAGATGACAGGCCCCTTTAGGTACACGCCACTGTCCTGAAATGCAAATTATCAAAAAAACTGAAGACTAGCATATCTGCCGTCAAACAACATTTGGCATGAAATAAAAATAATTCCATATCATACCAGTATCCTCAAAAACAAAACGTTTTTTATTATAAGACCCAAACACCTAACCAATAAATCTTGTTATTTAAAATTATGATTTGGAAGTAAAAGATTTATTTATTCCTGCCTGATCAACTAAGACAAAAAAAGTTCCCCTTTTGTAACTCAAGAAGTTCCCGTTTGGTCCCCTAAAAAAATATAACCTGTCTGGTCACCCTTTAAAACTACGACCACTATACAAACCGTTTTGACCAAAACAAAAAGTCGAGAAGTTATGTTTACAGAAAGAAATAATCTTTCTAAGAAAAATTAAATTATTTGCAAAAAAGTAAAATTTTGAAATATTTTTACCAATTACCACCGCCTAGCATTTATATCTAGTTGAAAGTTTCTCTTAAATTTAATGACCCATTTCACGGCCTCAAAATGACATTACTTAAAAAAACTACTGAACTTTACAAATGAACTAAAAAAAAATCAAAAAAAACTTATATCTATATCTGTCAGTTAAACATTTCTTTTGTGGTATTATATCTAGTTGGGCTTCAAATTCATTTTCTCTGTATTCTATCCGGAGCAGGCAAAACTTCTCAAGGCTCAAACATAAATGTTTGCTCTCCATTGGCCATGACCAAGCTATGACCTGAACGCAGAAAAAAAATACAGAAAAAAATAATTGTGGACCAGAAAAACTTTAATTGATAGAAATACTCGTAGGTCATTTTTAAAAAAAATGCATTCCAAAGCCCAACGCTGCATTTTCTACCAAAAAAAATTTGACCAGTCACGAAAACACAACTAGACAACTAAACTGGCAACCAAAGACCTAAAAAAACTGCCCCAACAAAAATACCCAAAAAAAAATGTTAACTGGACTTTTGGCATTGATCTTCAGCCAATGTGTTGCTCTAGGGATTTTAGCCTTGTGTTTCCTAACGTCCCGAGCTGACACTAAATAGTAGTAGTACCCTCCTCTGACCCGATGTAACTGAGTGACGTAAGATCCCAATTGTCATCAACAGTTACCACCTAAAACAAGAAAAGAAAATGACAAAGCAAAATAAGCTCATTTTCCTTTTCTTTCATTACTAATTAATACTTTTAACTAAACAAAGCTACCAGCTGTTAAGCTATATTTACTTTAAAACAACTCAGTCAAGAAAAATTTGTGTGAAACCCTGTAAAAATATTCCATTTTTCAAGTGGTGATATCCCACAAAAAATTAAAATCACCAAAAAAAATAACTTGTTGACCTAAATAAACTGACTGCACTAAAAAATAATCGGTGAAACAATTTCTATCTTATTACAAGCAGGAAATAATAACATATAAATAAATGAACCTGCAAAAAAAAATTGTTAGAAAAAACGCACTACCTATGTCATATATTTAAAACATAAAAAGACCATGTCTGGAGGTCCATCCACCTATAAATCAGTAAAAAAATAGAAGTAAATTTACGTTACTTTTATTTTTCTTAAAAAAAAGTTAAAAATAATTAAAACATGTTTTTCCTACAAAAAAACTTTAAAGAAATAAGAACATGATTTGTTGAATGAATTGAACACAGTTGAATACAAACTTCCATGCTTTTTATCCACTTATTCTTCCTTAATAAATAAAAATGAATCTTTTATTTCCCAAGAAAAAACTTGTGGAGATAAGCTAATAAAAACCATGAGAAATAATAGAGCAACAACGAATTTCAAATCAACGCTTAAATATTACCAAAAAAAAATGTTTAAATAATCTTATCAAAACCAACAATGATGGAAAACTTGTTTTTCATTAAAAAAAAATAATTGAGTGTCAAAAACACCGACAGCCACTGAAAGACTTTAACCTGGCTATGGCTGTAACACCAAAAAAAAATTTCCTTAAAAAAATTAAAACAAAATCAAAAAAAGTTTTTTCTTTTTTTTTTTCAAATTAAAAAAACAAAAAAAAATATGTTAAAAAACTAGCCAAAAGCTCACGTAGGGCGCCATTTGTGGCCAATTAAAATGCGTTGGGTGACATTTTGTGACACTGTGAATAGAACAATAACACTGTGCCAATTTGTGACACAAAAAAACCACTGAGTAATTAAACAAATATCTGGAAGCAGAACTGTATTTTTCAGCTAGGTAAAACATTGATATGCCCGGTAACTTTTATACAGTGGAGAAGGAGGGGTTCAGAAATAAGAACATTTTAAGCGCCACAGTGTTTTAATATCAATGTTTTACAAAGAAGATCTTATTTAAAATACAGTTCAACCCAAACGTTGTAGCCAAACAATGAAACTCTACTTACTTCCGAGGCTTCCAGAGTATTTGTGTAATTAAAAAACCAAAAAAAAATTGACTAATAAACAAAATAAGATTTCAAAAGATTCCTAAATGAATCAAAATGACACAAATAGAAAGTACTTTATAGGTAGATGCACATTTCCAACAGGTCACAGTGTACCTACATTTGAGTCAGTAGTGTAAGACTCACTTATCTAAATGATTGTTAAAAAAAACATACTTCCAAAATTATTCCGTCATAGGGGAGATCTGGACCAAATATCTGCTGTCATCATTCTACGATGGGTAGAATGAGACAGACAGCAACCTAGTCCGAGATCTACCCCATGAGGTAAAGTGATGTAAGGAAACCGCTAAGGAAATATAACCTCATCTCTCTTTTGTCTCTGCAAAGTTGGTTCATTGGATTGTACAAATAACACAAAAATTTAGTTCATCTTGTTTATTTTAATGTGAAAACTAGGGGTAAAAATAGCAAATTATTATTATTATTATTATTATTTTTTATTTGTCAAAGACACTGTGTTTTTTTTTTATTACAATCTAGTCAGTAAGACTAATTAGCAATTTTGTTTTAACTTAATTTACTAGAAAAGTCAGATTTAAACTTAGGGTTCACTCAACAGTTCTCCCCGCTTTGTTTAGTCTGTAACTCACAATTGTGTTGTGTTTATAGCATTATTTTGTTTTATGTGTAATTCACTTAGTTTACTAGCTCAAACGGCTTCACTCTTTTTAGTCGTCGAACTAGCATAGTATTGTCTAGAAGCTGAATTGCTTTCACATTCACATGCCGATGGAGTCTATCTTCATGGCTTTTTGCGTACTTTTTTATAGTCTCTGCTACAGTTTCGATTTTTAGATCTCGATGAAGGTCACTATTTCGAACGTACCAAGGTGCATTCACAATGTTTCTTAATACTTTATTTTGAAATCTCTGTACAACTAGAATGTTACTCTCTTTAGCACAACCCCATAGTTGAATACCATATGTCCATACTGGTTTCAGTATTTGTCTATAAAGCAGTAACTTATTATGAATTGTTAAATTGGACTTCCTTCCAATTAGCCAGTTCATTTTTCTATACCTTATCTCAAGTTCTTCTTTTTTTTTCTTAACATGTGCTTTCCAGCGCAATTTGGCATCAAGTGCCATACCTAGATATTTTGCCTGATTCGAATATGGTACTGGAATGTTGTTAATTGTTATTTGTATGTGATTTATATTTTTGTTGGTAAAATCAACATGAATTGATTTGATTTCATTTAATTTTATTCGCCACTTTGTGGTCCAACTGTGAATTTGGGTGACTGCATCCTGAAGTTTTTCTATGCATTTTTCAATAGATTTTTCTACCGTCAATAAACCAGTATCATCGGCAAATGTTGCTAAGTGACAATTTTCTGGCTTTGGGATAACACAAGTGAATAATAAGTATAGATAAGGGCCTAGTACGCTACCCTGGGGCACGCCTGCTTGAATTTCTCTTAAATTTGAGTATGAGTCTTCCTGTTTTATTCTAAAATGTCTATCAGATATGTATGATTCCAAAATATCCGAATATTGTTTTGGCAGAAACCTTTTTAGTTTAAAATTAAGGCCTTCATGCCACACTTTGTCAAATGCTTGTGCTACATCTAGAAGAACTGCAGAACAAACTTTTCCCTCTTCTAGTGCTTTTTCTATTATATTAGTAATTCTGTGTACTTGATCTATCGTGGAATGCTTGTCTCGAAAACCAAATTGATGAGATGGAATAATTTCTTGTCTTTCTATGATGGGTTTTATTCTTTTAAGCAATAATTTTTCATAGAGCTTGGATATAATTGGCAGCAAAGATATTGGCCTGTAAGATGACACGTCATGGAGTGGTTTTCCCGGTTTTGGAATCATGATAACTTCTGCAACTTTCCACAGTTTAGGTACATACCTAAGCCTAAAAGACGCATTAATTAGGTTGCGTAGTTTTACAATAGCTTTTCTGGGGAGTTGTTTTATGACTACCCCGTTAATAAGATCATACCCTGGGGCTTTTTTCGAATTAATATTTTTGATTTCTGTTAATATTTCTTTTGGTGATGTAAGCTTAATATGGTCCTCGATTTGGTGGGGTTCATTTAAATGAAAGTGTTCATCTGGTGCTTCGTGGGGCTGAAATGTTTTTTCTAAATGACTTGCAAAAATATCTGCTTTTTCTTCGTTACTCCTTGCCCACTGGTTGTTAGATTTTCGTATGGGTGGAATTTGGATAATTGGTCTTTTAAAATCTTTGGTTGCTTTCCAAAGGGAATAGTCGGTATTTTTATCATCTGTAAGTTCATTAAGAAAATGGTTAATAGATTTATTTTTTATTACTAGAATTTCTCGCCTAATGCGCTGCGTCATGTTGTTGAGATTAAATTAAATTATTATGAAGGAAAAAAAATAAAGGTGAAGCCAAGTTGAGACAAACTCTTTCAATGGTACAGTACAATTCAGTTAAGTAGTTATGCCGCAAAATTTTGGTTATGACGTCATACCTTATCTTGCGTTTACAAGAATGCAAAAGTTGTACTTAATGAAAAAATTATATGGAAAATTATATGTAAAAAAATTATATCTAAAGCTTGCTCCTACCTTGGTCCTGGATTATTGTATGAGAAAATAAAAAAAATTATTTTATTTTGTAAACCTGGAGTTCTGTTGTCCAGACATCTTCTCACCACCGCACCGGGTCCTGTCCTGTTCACGCCCACCCTGAGGATCTCCTAGCACATGATGCTAGGGCAGCACATAGTCAAAAATGGTTGCTGGATTCTTGCCCGAGCGTAAAACCCTGTGGAAAATGAAATGTTTCAATTTCCTGGAATTCGTCTATTTTGCACGAAGTTCCCCTACACCGAGTAACTCAAATCGAGAACCCCATGTCGACTCAATAAAATAAAGTAGATTTAAACAGATGAACTAAAATAATCCTAACGTACCTTTCCCAGGGTTACAGTGCTACACCCGGCTTCACACCAGCGTCCAGCACAACTGTTCCGTCGATGGAATGGACAGGGCTGTAGACAAAGGAGAAAAACAATATATAGTTTTTAT
The DNA here is from genome assembly GCA_963576565.1 of Aspidapion aeneum. NCBI lineage: Eukaryota > Metazoa > Arthropoda > Insecta > Coleoptera > Brentidae > Aspidapion > Aspidapion aeneum. The sequence continues at coordinate 107,580,181 of OY755040.1, read as the reverse complement.
CCAAAACGTGGTTTTTTTTTTAAAAAAAAAAAGCTCAAAAAATTCCCCACGTCTCTTGTCGAAAAAGTACATTTCACACGAAAAACAATTACAATTTGGGAGGCAAATATTGTCTTAAAGAATTCAAAAAAATAATAAAAAAAAAAATCGAACTTACCGCTCTTATTTCCCGTAGAAATGGCGTAGGCCGCCTTAAATCCCTCTCAAAGGGTGTGAGCGTCACTTTAAGATTCGCCTAAACACGACGGCTCACTCTTCACAGTCTCTGGGACAGAACCTGCTGCCACTGCACTCCCACTAACCAAAAAAAAAAACAATGGCGATCCCAGAGACTTGTTGCCGACCCAGCCAGTTCTTTTGAAAAGAGACAAGGCACTTTGTCGAGAACACAAAAAATGAAGTTGCCGGAAACCGTTAGTTGATCTGGTGGGGACAGTACCAACCTAATTTTCCCGGTTAAATTCAAATAAGGATGCAAACCTATTTATAAAAAAAACGCTCTCACCAAAAAATCACTAAATCCGGTTTGCGAGACTGGAGGAAAAAACCCGCGGTTTTCAAACTCACCAATGAGGAAATACATTAATACTTTCGTACCGGTATATAGGGGCAGCATCGACCAAGGGGATATTGAAAATACGTAAAACGCGCATTGAGGTGTTGTCGGATCTATTTCCACGGTTGAAATTTTTATAACAAGGACGTCGAGACACCCTCCATACATAGACCGAACATTTGCCTACCGGACCCCCGCCGACATAGCAAGTAGGAGGAAAATAACTAGCAGGACTGTAAGAAGCTCAGCATTGAAACCATCAACTGTAAAATCAATTACTGGAGATCAGAGCATACATCAAACCCAGGAATATTCGAACATTCAACCAATTCCCATATGGGTAAAGCTATACTAAGTGTAGAATTTAGTTGTATTTTAGTTACAGTTTTAGTCAAAAGTTTCCTTTGCTCTTTATATATGTTTTCTCTAAGATTCATATGGTTTGACGCCATTCTTGTAAAACATTTCTACATTAATAAAGTTGTTTCTGAACTTGAACCTAAAAATACACATTGAACTACTGGTTAAACTCGGCACAAGAGTGTTCAGATGTTAAGTTTGCTCACCACTAGCTAGCCCTACAAAACCCTTCAATCCGACTAACTGAGCTAGTTATTAACTTTATATAACTATGATTATATATAAATTTATATAATATAAAAATACGATTTTGTTTATTCTTTTAGTCCTGGTTTTTATTCCTCGTTTATCTCCAATTTACAAAAGTGCATAACTCGTATTTATTTTATCCTTTCCCTATCAAATTAATAAAGATATCAAAGTGGGCGGAGCCTCGGTTGTTCCTGGTCGACCCGTGGACCCAAATATGTTTTCGTGCTATCAAAACTAGCTAATCCGTGAAGGATATGGGGTTCGGATTGTCCCAATATCCTCGAAAATAAACATAAGCGAATGAAATGTTCATCTAAATGTTTCCTTCCTGTTACTGAAACCATTTGTGATGCGGCAACGCCGCCATTCCCCAGCAGAACAGCTGTTTATTTTCATGAACGTCAAAGAAACCCACGAAATTCCACAGATAAACAAAACAATCAATAGTTTTAATGTGATTTTTCCGAATCCTGTGATCCTAAATTCCAATTACGATGTCCAGATAATACGGTGTGCGCAATGTCCACAGTAATTCGATGGAATGTCTCCTTTATAAGGTAACTTTTTGAACACTATATAATCTCCAAACCTAGCTCTATAAAATACCCTTAATTTGTGTACAGAAAGACGAGTCGAAGAGCCTTGATTATTTACCTAAATAAACAAATAGGTAACGTTGCCTTAAACGTAAAAATGACACGTTACACCACTGTAGATATTATTATGAAATTTGGTACATGTCTTTTGAGCATCAAAAAGCATTTTTTGGTGTAAATTCATTTTTTTAAATTTTAGCAATGGCGTCCGTGTGGGGCATGTATTTAATATTTTTGAAGAAAAAAATGGTGCACCACTTCTTTTTTGTTAAATAAAAATTATTTTAAAAATCCACGCCTAATTTAGAGCAAATTCGGTCTTCTGACTTATTTTTGTGCGGTGCACCGTGTTCGAGTAAAAAATCATTTTAATGCACATTCTTGGAAAGATAGTACTAATTTAATTACAATTAACACCCTGGATCTCGGAAACAAAGCTTTTTCGGTCCGATGTTTATATAACATTTTAGCTATGAAATAAGCCAAAGAATCGCTTACTTTCGAATGTACCATTAATTTAGGAACACCCTGTGTAATGGAAGTAATAAATAGCATGTATTTCATGAAAACCTGCCACTCAAGATTTTAGGAGAACTGATAAAAAATTTTAAATATCCGGAGACATAAAAATAAACAAGAATATCCAAAAATTTAGATGATGTTTTAAGCTCTGACCTTGAATAACATTCAGGTTGAAAGCATCTAACCTGTCTTAAGCTTTTACATTGCATTTTGACAGCCTATAGAAATTTTAATCAATCTAGATAACCTTAATTCTCTTGTTTAAGGAAAAATTGTATAGCTTTTGTTGGTTTATTGAACCTTTGTTTAAGATTTCCATTCAAGGCCCCCTTATATAAAATTGGGGCCAATTTAGTCGAAATAACCTTATTGTCGGCTAGACCCTACAGCATTAATCCAGCATCATTAGCAAACTGAGACGCTGGCTGCAACGCGCTTAAGATGTTGCCTGCGCCAAAATTTGCATCTCAAATAAAGCTCTTCCAGTCTTTTCATTGAAGTCATATTAAAGATAAGAAGGACAAACCGATCAACGATTTACGAGTGACACACAATTTCAAAAAATGCTTCTGATACAATACAAACATACATTATCTGCTGATAGTTTTGTGAAACCAACAAAAACAACTACTCCGAGGGAAAATACCCCTACCGGCATTGAATTATACTGCTGGCTTGATGCTTTCGTTCGGAACTTGTTAAAACTGTTTGGTTTTCACTATCTCCAACGTCGATCACAGGGATACGATTGATCCCCGTCTGGAACACGTCCTGATAGTCAGGAACAAGTGATCCATGCCAATCTACGACCGGACCGGTTTCGACCTTTTGGGCCATCCTCAGGTGAATGTAGGCGATAGCTCCGTGTAGAGCATAAGTTTTGTGAAACCAACAGAAACAACCACTCCGAGAGAAAATACCACTACCGGCATTGAATTATACTGCTGGCTTGATACTTTCGTTGGAAACTTGTTAAAACTGTTTGGTTTTCACTATCTCCAACGTCGATCACAGGGATACGAGTGATCCCCGTCTGGAACACGTCCTGATAGTCAGGAACAAGTGATCCATGCCAATCTACGACCGGATCGGTTTCGACCTTTTAAGCCATGCTCAGGTGAATGTAGGCGATAGCTCCGTGCAGAGCATAAGTTTTGTGAAACCAACAGAAACAACTACTCCGAAGGAAAATACCCCTACCGGCATTGAATGCACCTGAGGATGGCCCAAAAGGTCGAAAGCGGTCCGGTCGTGGATTGGCATGGATCACTTGTTCCTGACTATCAGGACGTGTTCCAGACGGGGATCACTCGTATCCCTGTAATCGACGTTGGAGATAGTGAAAACCAAACAGTTTTAACAAGTTCCCAACGAAAGCATCAAGCCAGCAGTATAATTCAATGCCGGTAGGGGTATTTTCCTTCGGAGTAGTTGTTTCTGTTGGTTTCACAAAACTTATGCTCTACACGGAGCTATCGCCTACATTTACCTGAGGATGGCCCAAAAGGTCGAAATCGGTCCGGTCGTGGATTGGCATGGAACATTTGTTCCTGACTATCAGAACGTGTTCCAGACGGGGATCACTCGTATCCCTGTGATCGACGTTGGAGATAGTAAAAACCAAACAGTTTTATCTGCTGATACTTAAGAACTTATTTAGTCCAGTAATACGGGGTACGGGTAGGCCTCGTCAGATGTCTATCAGGGGAAATGAATCGACCCCTGCCCTCCGTAGATTCCAGGTACTCTCTGACCCGGAGAGTTAGCACCTGTGTAGGGTCTCTTTCCCAGGGTTACGGGAGAAGACCACATCGATATGAAAGGCGGAGAGAATGGACCTCGGTACGGTGATCATAGCGTAGGTGGCAACCCTTTCTTTTAGGGATAGTATAAAAGAGTACAGCTGTTGCCTTACAGTATGGCGTTGGCTCGTCAAAGGCTAGAGGAGTAAAACCTTGATTAAAAATCCTGGCCCTCCAAGTAGGGGGTTGAGGCATTAGACTGGTTCTCTAATACTTGTAAAACAAAGCAGTTACCAAAAACCCTAAACAAAGCCTCGGAGCAATGGATGGAAACTCTCGAAGACGAAAAAAGCAAAGACAAAGGACTATGAATATAGCTACATGGAACGTACAGGGATTGAATCAAAAGTTGGACATTATTGCAACCGAAGTACAGAATTGCAAAATCGATATTATTGCACTCACTGAGACAAAAAAGAAGGGAACAGGTACGAAGAGTGTCGGTAATTTTGTCCATATATTCACTGTAGTCCCAAAAGAAAGAAGAGCAGCCAGAGGGGTATCCTTGTTAATAAACAAAAATCTAAAGAATAAAATTACAGACTACGATTGCATTAGTGAAAACATACTTCGAGTGAACATGAAGATGCTTGGACATAATATAAGGATAATAGTAGTCTACGCACCATCAGATGACGAAAGAGTAGCTACAAAACCAATGTTCTTTGATCAACTTGATGAGACTATCACAAAAATCGGTAATACCAGAGAAATAATTATGCTTGGCGATTTTAATAGCCGAACTGGTAGGCAAACCCAGAGCAAAGTGATAGGATCATTTGGAGAGGAAGTAACAAATGATAATGGCTTAAGACTGATGCAATTGTGTGAAACCCACAACCTAAAAATAAATAATGGTTTTTTTAAACATAAGGATATTCATCGATATACCTGGATTCAGCCAACAAGAAATCTTAAATCAATCATTGATTATGCTATAGGTGGACAACACTCGCAATTAAAGTGGTATGATGTGCGAGCACTTCGTGGTGTTACCTGTGGATCTGACCACCATCTGGTAAGAGCAAAAATATTATTCCCTTTAAGAAAAACAAATAAGGACGCAAGTATTAGAGAAAATGAAATCCTAGAAAGCATCGAAGACAATCAAAAATACAACTTTAGAAGTCTAGAAATCGAAAGTACTCAAAGATTGTATCAGAACCGATTAGATGAAAAATTAATAAACACAAATCACTAATTTGAAGAGATATATACAAACATAATAAAAAGCTTGAAGGAGGCAAGCAACGAAGCTGTTGGGTACCAAGATAATAGAAATAACAGGAAGATGTGGTGGACGGACAAAATACAGGAAATGATCAAAGAGAAAAAAACGTACATACTTGAAATGGCTCAGTACTAAGGAGCAAAGAGACCTAGAAATCTACAGGGAAACCAGAAGACAGCTAAGAAATTTGATACGCACAGAAAAAAATTAAATGTTCGAGCGCAAGTGCCACGACATAAATACACACGTAGGAGGTAGGCAGAGTTCTGAAGTATGGAAATTCATTTCTACAGTAAAAAACCCAACAAAAGAAAAAGTAAACATCCAGATAATCAAACGAGAACAATGGACAGAACACTACAAGGGACTCCTGCAGGAGACGAGACCCGAGTATCTGGCAGCCTCTCCGAGAAGAGACATAGAAGTACATGGAGAGGAAGTAATCATCGAAAAAGAAATGATAAAGAATAATATTAAAAAGCTTAAATCCGGAAAAGCTAGCGGACCTGGGGGAATATATGCTGAAATGCTCAAATATGGATCAGAGAAACTAGTCGAAAATCTCACATATCTTATTAACCCATGCATAAACAGACATCCAGTACCTAATGATTGGAAACTTGCATTCATATCCTCAATACATAAAAAAGGAAACAAGCTGGATTGCAACAATTACAGAGGAATTTCAGTAACCAGTACTCTAAGTAGATTGTACGGTAGGATTCTTAGAGATCTAATAGAGAATGATTTTCATGAACAAGAAGAAGAAGAGCAAAGTGGGTTTCGCGCAGGCAGATCTTGTAGTGATAATGTTTTTTGTCTTAAACAAGTAATTGAGAAAAGAAGCGCCAAAAATATAGAGACTCATGTTACCTTTGTAGACCTACAAAAAGCATATGATACCGTTTCAGTAGAAAAATTATGGACAGTGTTAGAGCAAACTAATATTAATCATACATACATAAAAGCGATAAAAGAACTATACAAAGGGTCAAAATCTAAAATTAAAATTGGAAATCGACTTTCAAAAGAATTCCTGGTAACAAAAGGCTTAAGACAGGGATGTTGTATCTCTCCAACTCTTTTTAAAATATATATCGCAGTAGCTCTAAAAAACTGGAAACGTAAAGTGCACGGCATGGGAATACAACTTAACGACCGATTTACCATATACACACTACAGTTTGCTGACGACCAAGTAATTGTGGCTAATGATAAAGAAGACATGGATTATATGATGAGAAAGTTAACAGAAGAATACCAAAAGTGGGGATTAACAGTGAACGTGGACAAGACACAGTACTTATGTATTGGAAACGAATCCAGTGAGTTAGTACTAGAAAATGGACAAACAATATCTCCATGCAATGAGTATGTATACTTGGGTGTCACATTTGATAAGACAGGTACAGACTGTAAAGAATTGGAAAAAAGAATAGTATAAGCAAAAAAGTTATTGGATGTCTTAACAGTATTTTATGGAGCAGAGAGATAAAAAAGAATGTAAAATTTAACATATATGAAACAATGGTCAAAAGCACGCTGTTGTATGGAATAGAGACTTGTCGCGTAACAGAAAAGTACAAAACAAAAATTGAAAGTCGAAATGGATGCAATAAGAAGATCAATGAGAATATCTAGAATAGATCACATAAGAAATGAGATCATAAAAGAAAGAATGGGAATCGAGGGAAGCATAACGGATGACATCACTAGAAGGCAACTGATATGGTACGGCTATGTACAACGAATGAACGACGAAAGATTACCAAAGCAGGTCCTAGAATGGCAACCAATAGGGCGCAGAAAAAGAGGGCGTCCTAAACTAGAATGGCAACAGTCAATCCAAAGATGAGTCAAAAAAATCTGACTGAGGATGATTGTCAGGATCGAAGGAGGTGGAGAATAGGCGTCGGACAGCGTAGAAAAACGTTCTAAACCGACATAGTAGTAGTATGTTTGTTATGCATTTTGGTCTATATAAAGTTTTTTGTTCATATTTGTATTTTAATAGTCTTTTAGATATCACTGCAAAGATTTGTTCATCAAAAATAATATTTTAACTCTTCCCTGTTTATATATTCTTGAAACAATTTGTCTGATAAATAAACATCTAAATTACGTTGAAAAAACCAAAATATTTATTTTTTCGAGACAAATGAATAAATCTTACATTACCTATTCCACATTCCTTTTTATTTAAAAAATCTATAATTTATAACAGTATAAAATTGTATAATAATTTGCCAAACATAATAAAACTTAATAATAACTACAACATATTTAGAAATAAGTGCAAAGATTTTTATTCAATCGGAGTTACAATTAAGGAATAATTTTAGACTTAAAATTCTCAATTATTATTTAAAAAAAAAAACAAGTAAATTAAAAACAAATATACTTAAACAACTTATTTAAACCACTTATTGGATGGATTACATTTTTTGTATTTTTTAAATTATTTTTTCTCTTATTATTATTATTATTATTAGTTATTTATTTGCTTTGTCTACAAAGTTTTATACTTTAAGATAATAAAGGTTGATTTGATTTCATTTGATTTGATATTGATTGATTGATAGATAGGAAATTATTACTAGGTACATGGTTTTAAAAACATTATTATTACAAAAATAAAAAAATGTATTTTAATGATTTTATTACTATTAAATTATCTCTCTACTGTAGAAATCATTATCTTTATCTCTTTAGTTTGTACTTTTATTATTTATTGTTTTAACCTATATCTCCTTTTTCAGTTCATTGTATTTTTTTTAAAATTATTGTTGCGCATGTCTGTCCCACTGAGTTTTCATACCTTTGACAGTGGGAAAGAGGAATTATAGATAGATTTTTCTTTCTTTAATTTCACTTGTTGGTTATGGTTTTAGGTCCTTGCATTATTTGCAATTTGGTATTTGAAAATTATATTGGCAATCGCCCATTGCGATCAGAAGTTTTAACACACGAAAAAGGTGATCTCACGTTTTCAGACGTTGATACTTTGCATCTATTTTGAGTTTTCATATCTTTGACAGTGGGAAAGAAGAATTATAGAAATCAGTTGGATGGCTTAATTGAGTTAATACCCTGAGAGTTTCTCGTTCTTGTATTGAGACACCACACACATGCATAGATGGAAGTTTTCTCAATGAGAGAGCGTTTGTGTACAGAGCAAAAGATTCCGGATTCGAGTCCCGGCCGAAAACAACTTTTTTCCTATTTTTCTTTCTTTAGTTTCACTTGTTGGTAATGACATATATTTATTTTAAATGGTACTTGATATTTAGTTTTTAAAAACACTAACATTTAATTACAAATAATGCAATATGTATTCAAAGTTACACAACATTCTGTTTTAGTTGAGAAGGTATTATATCCATCACGCTATACTTTTATTTTAATATAATAGTCCATTTAAAATCAAGGTAAAAGGTCCTGAAATTGCGAAACGGATGAGACCACTTGTCCCCTACGTATTTTGGGCCGCTGATCACGAAAATGAAGGTCAAAGCTACCGCCAGTGGTTGGAACACCCTTAAAAATGCAAAAAACACCCCTAAGTTGGGGTGTTTTTCGAATATTTTCGTTATTTTGCAAATTTAGTCATCCTATATGTTTTTGGGGGCGGTGATTTCTAAAATGAGGGTGAAAACTTGCATTACAGGGTGGAACCACCCCTAAAATTGGGGAAAAAACACCCCGAAATGGGGGTGTTTTTCGACTAAAAGTGTTTTTTTGCCAATTAAGACATCTTATATGTTTTTTGGGGCGTTGATTACGAAAATGATGGTTACAATTTGCCCCAATGCTCGAACCACCCCCAAAATCGCACAAAACACCCCTAACACCCTTAACAAAAACCGAACCGAACCGAACCGAACCGAACTGAACCGAACCGAACCGAACCACCCCTAACAAGGGGTGTTTTGTGCAATTTTGGGGGTGGTTCGACCATTGCTGCAAGTTTTGACCACTATTTTCGTAATCAGCGCCCCAAAAAACATATAAGTTGTCTTAATTGGCAAAAAACACTTTTAGTCGAAAAACACTTCTTGTTAGGGGTGTTTTGTGCGATTTTGGGGGTGGTTCGAGCATTGGGGCAAGTTGTAACCATCATTTTCGTAATCAGCGCCCCAAAAAACATATTAGATGTTTGGCAAAAAAACACTTTTAGTCGAAAAACACCCCCATTTCGGGGTGTTTTTCCTCAATTTGGGGCAAGTTGTAACCATCATTTTCGTAATCACCGCCCCCAAAAACATATAGGATGACTAAATTTGCAAAATAACGAAAATATTCGAAAAACACCCCTATTTAGGGGTGTTTTTTGCATTTTTAAGGGTGTTCCAACCACTGGCGGTAGCTTTAACCCTCATTTTCGTGATCAGCGGCCCAAAATACGTAGGGGACAAGTGGTCTCATCCGTTTCGCAATTTCAGGACCTTTTACCTTGATAACGGATAATTGATTTGCAGTATTTATGTAATATCGACTGTTTACTACCAATACCTCCTATCTACACTTTTTGTCGAAGATGTGTTAGTTACACGAATGGGTAGAGCTTTATTATATCTCTGGAATAGAAATACCTACTAATGAGTAAGATTCATATTTTCGCACCGATTTTTAAACGGAAATATCACCAAACGACACACGCATCATATAGGGTAAGCAAGATTTCCTATCTCACAGTGTTACGACCTATTAGTGTGTGTATCAGCTAGTAAGTTTTGCTTGATTACCTGTACTTTTTTTTTGTTTTTTTTGTTAAAAAGTAGTAATATAAGGTCTTCTGTGATCCGCATATACATCGTTTTAATAAAAATATTGAATATATTCGCTATAATGCGTAAATTAAATTGTAGATAGGAGGTATTTCCGTCCTACAAAAGTAAAATTAAATGTAGGAATACCTCCTATCTCGCATTTCATCCTAAATTAATGATGATTATTATATTAAATGAACCTAGTTAAAGTGATTGGTCAATAAAGTAATGAGACAATAAATATTGATAACAGTTTTTAAATTTTCCTTTTAATAAAAAATAAAAATACAAAATCTTGTTTAACTTTGAAATCACCTATCTCACACAAAAAGTTGTACCAATACCTCCTATCTTTTAAAATATAAAAAAAAATAATTACTAGGAACATTTTTTGCAAATAAAGTTTAAATAAACAGAAATAATTAATTACCATTTAACTATGTTTATAAATCTAGATTTGAGTTCTGTAATGATAAACAATTGAATCGTTTATTGTCTCTCTTAAACATTTTTAGTTTCCACACTTAGGTAGTAAGCAGTCGATATGTTTTCTAGTTCTTTAGTTTAGTTCTATGAAAAACAGAATGTCCTCTAATAATCCTAATAACGACATCTTGGATGATTTTAGCCCGAAGTTGTTTGTTTTGACGACTGGATTAGAGAGTAAATAATAGGGAGCTCTCTCAGGTTCTTTAAATGAGTTTATTTTGAGTATTCCAATACCACAAACTAAACTAAAAGAAAAAAGGTAAAAAAAACAGTAAACAAAAAGTAAAAGTAGTATTGTAATTTAGTTGATTCTCTTTTAGCACAATTGATTATTATTTTAGTAGGTAACCTTAGTGAGTAAGTATCTTTTATAAGGCAACAGGGACTTATTGCAATAAGGCCGGGCAGTAATGTAGCATTTTTATTTTCCTCGTAATAAAATGCTACAGGTCTTCTTCTTTTTATTTGAAAAAGAATCAATTTCTTGCGAATTAGAATTCGATTAAATTTTATTTTGGTTCAAAGCATAAAATCGCAGTGGTATTTCTTACAGTGACCAATATAACTTGTTCTAGCTTATTCGCCAAATATCGAAATTTCGATGCATATTTTTGGCAATTTTCATAAATCCTAATAAGGTGGGAAACTGCGAATACCACGCGCTAAGGCGCATCGCTTCAGCTGGTTTTCACTTTCTCTCAAGCAGCCACCGAGTAATCACACGACAGTGATGAAAAGGGGTCTCTGCAAAATTTCTTCTGAAAAGTTTTTGTAGTGTTTTCCCCATCTGTGTTTTTCATTATTTTGCTGTGATGAACTCATGTAAGTACTAATTTTTTTTATAAAAATTATTAGCTTTTTTTTGTCCAAGTTGTACACGTGTTTCGATGCAGACATTTTCTATTTTCTTATGGCGGTTTCCATTTTTTCAGCTCCGTCATTTTCTTACTGTTCTGCAGAGAAAGTCAACTGTACAATGGTGCTGTTTTGCTGCTAGTTTCACCCTTTTTCTATTATGGGGCCAATCACCAGCCAATCACCTACTTGCTATCCACCCACCTGCCAATCCTCTGCTAGAGAAACTCCTCTGCTAGAGAATATCATTCTTTTAATAATGAAGATCCTCAAAATGACAGATGTCTGTCAACTCCAAATCCGCATGTAAATATTATGGGCTGATCCAATTTTAACATCCACCTCTTCTACTAGTTAAATTGGAACCGAACCGACTTGATGAACCCAGATTTTTCAGTTTTCTACATCCCTATTTAATCGCCAGTTTTTTGTGAAATTTACCATAAGATATGATTATTAATTTATACAAAATCAGGTTTGATTAGGTTAAGAACACTGCGATATGATGTTTTTTTTACAGGCTACATTTTACTTTTTATATTTTTCCCTTAATTTTTGATTTAGTATTTTAACCCTTAACTTGGTTATCTACAGTCGATTTTCCCCAGGTGTTTTTAGGTTGAATTGGTTTAATTATTATTTATAATTAATAATTAACCATTGACATTTTTTATAGATATTTTTCTATTACTTTTTGATTTCCCATTGTTGCGCATATTTTTAGATAACCAATCTAAAAATGTTTACCGGTACTTTTTGTACATACGTTTTCTGTATATTTTTTTACCACGTGAGAAAGTAGAATATAATATTCCTTTTTTTTTGAAACTTAGTTTTTTATTATTGAAACCTTTCCAAAAATAAAACTGGGTTTATCTTAATTAAGTTTTTAAATTTCCTTAATTAAAAATTTCAACATTTTATGATCTTAATAAATTTAACTAATTAATTATTGCATTTCAAAAATTTAGTGGCGTCCAAAAACAATCTAAAAATCAGTGTTATATTTTTTTCCTTCCCCACCCCCAGTGCCCCGACTAAAAGAGCTGCCGTGCTGTATGTTTGCAATTGTTTATCCCCGCCAGGATAAAGAATTGCTGCAGTAATAGTGCCGGGCACTATTCTGACAGTTTTCCATTGAAAACTGACAGTTGATCTTTTAAAATTGATAAGGACAGCTGTTCTTATAATGCGAAACTGTCAGAATAGGACCCGGCACAATTAGTGCCTGGCTTTATTGCAATAAGTCCCTTACAAGGAGACAAATATTTTCTTATTTTTTTTATTTAATAAATATAAATATAATCCACAGGATGTACGAAAAGGTTTTTACGAGGGGTGACTCGGTATTTACTTTTTGTGTACAGGTTAGGCGAAATACCAGGAAATACTTGGGAAGTACTGGGAAATATACTAGGAAAAACCACTGAAAATACTAGGGGGGGAAATACTAGGAAATACCATTGCTTGGGAACTACTAACCGAACCATTGAAATTTGAGGAAATACCCGGAAATACCGTAGGTATTATACTGTAGTTTGTTGTACAAAAGTCGGCGATCGTGCCACCCCTCGGATTTTTACTAGGTATTTAAAAAAATTATTACTCATTTAGTTTTAAATTTAGTAAACATTTTTTATTTGGAAAAATTATGCCATCAAGATGCTGTCCTCTCACAATCACCCCGTCTCCTTTAAATGTTCTTGGAAATTGGCCAACACGAGGTCATATCGAAAATTGGTGACATCAATTATCCTCCCAGAAGTCCCAACTTAACTTTCAATAATTTTTATCTTCCTAGCTCGCTTAGCAATGCCTAGAGAAGGTATTATTTTCGACGAAAAAATTTTTTTTCAGATAACTCCAAAAATGTGTTATTTGGATGTATTTTGACCTATCCTAGCAATATCGTCGTGATGTCTGTCTGTGTGTCTGTGTGTATATTATTTTTGTCCAAAACACGATAGCTTCTAAACCGCTGAACCGATTTTCATAAAATTTTCAGGTAAAATAGTGTTCGACACTCTTACGAGCTGATTAGATTTCGGTCAAAATTTATTATGTTATGACAGTTTTTTGACAAGTATAAACTTGTAGAGTTTAAAAAATGTGAACTTTTTAACGAAGCATCGTATCAATACACTGTTTCTGGAATATTTTGCTCAATAATTCGTGTTATATCCAAAAACTTCGTAGGAGCTTTAGTTTCTAAGATATTAACAAAAACTGTTTTCAAGGCTAATATATTATCATGGCTTTACTTAAAGTGTGATAATAGGCTAACTAAATCAGAGGTATAAACTGAAATTCCTGCAAACCTGATTCAGTTGAAGCAAAGGATTCGCGATGAAATTCGAGCAATTCAACAAGATCTTTGTGTCTGTGTGCATGTTTACCAATTTTAGAGAACGCTTGTCTTTAATCAAAAAATAAAAATATTAAAAATTTATTTTTAAACTGGTTATGAGATTAATGTGATTATTGGAATAGCTTAGCTACATTCTAGAATATAAATGAATCACACCTTTAAAATTGTTTATGTAGAACAAGAAGATTTGAAAGTTTTAACACACTCAGTGTTTCCCCCTAACCTACCTTTTTAAATTAAAAAAATATATTTATTTTAGAAGTTGTGGGGGCTATAAAAAACTATTGATATTTTAGGTAAAATAATTGTAACAGGCGGTCAGTGTGACAGTGGTACTGTCACCTCAAGTGACCAAGGCTTTAATGTTGTAAGCTACCAACTTAGGCTACAACTTATATAAATTATAAAAAGATTAATTGTTACGATATGTTATTAAATTTACACGATCTCGAAAGGGAATTTGACGGTTCTTGGAGGAAGTTTTGTGCTATAAACGTTTTTCTCAAATGTATAACCAATGTAGGAAAAATCATACATACCTTTTCAATTCTCTTCTTGTAGCTTCACACTTTCACTTCTTATATTTATTAATTGAATTTTTCTACTATTAAACTTTTGTATTTAAATATTTACACTTCTTAAACTTTTAGGTTTTATAAACCTTTTATATATTTGTTGTAAATATATATATTTATCAACATTTTAAACGTTGATTGAATGGGTGAAACCATTCAATCAACTGTTTAATTTACTTAATATTACTATTTAGGTTTGGTATATGTTATTAATTAAAAATGCCGATTTTAGGGCAACGAATGGTTTGTATTTTGTTGTTAAAAAACCATAAAACAGTTAAACACATTATTTCAAAACACTGGAAACAGTAATAATTAATAACTTTAAAATCAATAAACTCCAAAAGAAAAGACTAAAATAATTATGAATAATAAAGATAATAGCTTATACAAAGTTAAAATAATTGATAAATTTCCCCAGTTGAAATAAAACCCCCCTTAAGAAGTGTGAATAAAAGCGTAACGTACCAAGCGAAGCGCGACTAAAGAGTGAGCTCCCTCCAGACTTTCGAAAGTTTCAGTACTCTGCTCTCGAGGCATTCTTAGCTTGCCGCTAGCTGATTGGTCTAAATCTAAGCTTCCTTTAACGGATTTCTTCCACCACTCTGCTCTACAGACATTCTTGGTTGCCGTGGTCTGAAACTTAAGCTCTCTCGCATTGGCGAGAAAGACAAAGAGACAAAATACCACCGCAATTCAAAGATGCGTGGACTCAGAAAATTGGTAAAGTTAAAATCATACAGTGTGTTTCTTAAAAGTTGAAAATAGTTTAGCTAATTTGTTTCCAGTTACTTGAATTTGAATTTGTCTCTCTAATATCCAACATTTATTTTTAAAAGCAAAATAAAAAATTTTAAATTAACTTTTTTAAACTTCGGTAAAAAATATTGAATGATATATGCCTTTGCGCCACAAAATTTAGATTATAAACAAATTTAAATTTTATCTGATTGTGACGTTATTACTCGCGACCCGTCACATTACACAAAAAACAAGCCAAAATGATTATGACGGACTAAGTTGCTGCAATTCCGGTTCCTACGCGTCCCGCGCTGACCTTACAGACGGTGGATGAATTTTGACCAAGTCAAGCTTTTGCATTTGATTAAAATTTTATCTTAACTGATTTGTTTTTAGCATAAATTTTGTTTACATTTTGATAGGACTCATTTACTAGAAATCATGCTTCATGTAGCTAAGTCTAACGACACTCTTATTTCTTTATATCGGCAACGTTTATCCTGGAAACCTTAAGTAACTGTTAATTGGTGATGAGGAGTACAGTACTTATTATCAGTTACGAAAATGCTCTCCTTTAGGTTGGGGCTTGAATCAGGCAGTTTGGTTAAATTAGTTGCTTAGTTTTTAAAACTATCCTTTCAAGAATCGCTCTCCTTGCGATAATACTTCCAGAAGCAAGGGCGGATCCAGAGGTGCTTCTCGGGGGGGGGGGGGGGCACTTTAGGTGACATTCTCTGTTGGTAAAAAACGGTAAATATTTTTTTAAGCAGCATTTTATTGAATTAGTCAGTGGTTGTAATTTCGATGATAATAACAATAGATACTTTCATGCGCCGCAGGCAAAAATATTGAATTTTTATTAGCAAAAACATAACTTTGACTCATTTTTAGTATATTCAAAAAATTGTCGGGGGGGGGGGGCACGTGCCCCTAGTGCCCCCCCTGGATCCGCCACTGTCCAGAAGGAAGACGCCGTTTTATCTTCCTTTACAGTTGCGTGACGTTTGGTTTACAAAAAAGTTTTCTGGTTTCCTTTTATAATGTATTTAGGTAGGGGCATGTTTTTTTTTCATTAAGCTAGATGTTTATCGGCTTAAACAAGGGTTTTTTTAAACATAACTTCTATATCTTGCCGCTGAAGGTCTCCAAGTTTAAATTAGTTTCGTGTGTGTGTTAGCATCATCAATTTAAAGAAATGCTACCTGACGTTTTTTAATTCAACTACTGTTAAATGCCTTTCAACATAAACTGTTGATTTTTTTTAGCTGTCATTGTCATTGGTTGCTAGTAGTCATTGTAGCAAAATATTTAAATTTTTTGTATATGAGGCACTATTCAATATTTGCATGGTCGGGCTCATGCATAATTTTACTTTTTGAAATATTTTGCAAATATGGAAAATATCATTTTAACAGTATTTTAAAATTATTTTAAAAATTCCTGACTCTAAATATATGATATATTTTTTTGTTTCAGGTTAGTACGCAGCATATCAACTCTTGAAACAGAGAAAATGGCCAAACATAAAAAGAGGTCGTAAGTTAAATTTATTTAATTATTTCTGGTCCTTGTGGTTGTAGATCTATAAAAAACCAAAAGAATCCTTCTATATACCCAAATATATTATAACTATATAACGGGTATCTCAAAACGTTTTACGCTGTTGATGCCCGAGCTTGGTTTGATAAATCAAGGAAGCTAAGAGCAAAAATCTTCTTTACAGCAGGGCATATTAAGCCTAAAACTGGAGGTTTCTGAATTACATGACCTAAACTTGACGGTGAATTCATAATTTATTTGAATTTAAATGTCTGGTTTTAAAAAATCTGGTAAAAAAGGGTGTGTAGCTACAAAATAACGAGAATACCAATTATATTCATTATTACAAAAAATTAGTTTTTTTTTTCGATTTCCACAGCTTGACTGCTGGCCTTCATTTCGAAAAAAATTAAAAAAGCAATTCTGGAAGAATAAGTTTCGGTTTTAAGTATTACTATGAATCAGTGAGTGAAGTAAAAATAAAAAGAATAGTTTTTGATTTCAAATGTTATTTATTAAGTTTAATTTATTTCAAATTGATTAACTACAACAAAACCTGTCACAAAGCAAATTAACTCACACTGGCGGCACGCTATTTTACCCAACCTTCGATATAAATATAGTAAAGATAAAACACTTAGTGCATGCCAAAATACAATTAAATTTAGACAAAAAAAAAGATGTGCAGTAGTTTCGCTTGACTTGTGCTAGGCATTCGATACTGTCAGCCATGGAATTTTGATTTCAAAGTTGGAAAGGTTAGAAATTATGGGAAGTTGTTTCGAATGGTTTAGAAATTTTCTTTTTGAAAGAGAGCAATATGGTTCTATTAATGAATATAATAGTTAAAAAAAAAAATAAGCGTGGAGTACCTCAAGGGTCAGTACTGGCCTCCCCACTATTTCTGGCGTACATTAACTCAGTGTCCTACTTAAAATTAAAAGGTACTTTTCGCTTGTTTGCTGGCGACGTACTGCTAGTATTTTTTGGTAAATCTTATCAAGAACTAAAAGCGAACATAGGACATGATTTAGAAATAATAAATAATTGGCTATGTAAACATTTGTTAACATTTAATTTTAATAAATCAAACTTTATGTTTGTCGCATATAAAAAATAAAATAATTAAGATACCAATATTGTCTCAATTGGTAACAATAAATTAAAATAGTTAGTTCCATAAAATATCTCGGACTTTATGTGGACCAGAAATTAGCGTGGGAAACCCATCTTGATAAAATAGGAGAAAGAATTGTCACTCCTGCGGGAATCATAAAAAGATTAAGTTACTCTATCTTAAAATATTTGTTAAGATCCCTTTATTTCTTATTGGTGCACTCACATAAACTCCTTAGACAATGCCAGTCCGAGACAATTACCCTCCGATTACAAGAAGTTTTCATTCAAGAAAAGGAAAACAGATGCACACATTTGTTTCAATACACAATGTTTAAAAAGAAATGTCATCCCTAATTATATTGAAAATAACTTTAAGAGGCCCCATTAAAGATTAAGAAGAACAACACACAATATTTAAGAATTGAAGAGTTTTGCAATCAAGGAAGAGATTAAGAAACCCTTGAAAATGGCTAGTAGAGCCGAAACGTGTCGGCTTGATGGTCTTTAGAAATAAATTAAGCATAATTTAACCCAAACTACGCTTTTTATTTCTCAACCTATCAGAAATTTGTGGAGTGAGGATGTTTTTCCTTAGGATTAATGTCAAATTGAAAAATGCTCCACGTAGGAGAGTTGGAATCACAATTAAACAATGTCAGTCTGAGACAATTACTCTCCGATTACAAGAAGTTGTCATTCAAGAAAGGGAAAACAGATGCCCATATTTGGTTCAATACAATATGTTTAAAAAAAAATGTCATCCCTAATTATATTGAAAATAACTTTAAGAAGCCCCATTTAAGATTAAGAAGATAAACACACAATATTGAAGAACTGAAGAGTTTTGCAATCAAGGAAGAGATTAAGAAACCTTTAAAAATGGCTAGTAGAGCCGAAACGTGTCGAGTTGAAGGTCTTTAGAAATAAATTAAGCATAATTAATTCAAACTACGCTTTTTATTTTTCAACCTATCAGAAATTTGTGGAGTGAGGACGTTTTTCCTTAAGATTCATTTCAAATTGAAATATGCTCCACGTAGGAGAGTTGGAATCACAATTATTTATGAGTAATGCAAGGTGATGCGTAATTTTTATTACTGTTTAATCTGGTCCTTGAAGCTTCTGGTTACGCGCCTGATATTGGTGTTCCTAGTAGAGCCGAAAGATCTGTGACTGTAACTGTAATAGCCGAAAAACGAAGACTGAAGATAAATAAGCCAAAAACTAAAAACTTTAGCTTGTCAAAAAATAACAAAAGATATGCTTTTCATTTTCAGGTACTTGGTTATAGTTTTGAGCAAGTGGAAAAGCTTACGTATTGGGAGCAAACATAAACAATAAAAACTCTATTACAGAGAAAATAAACCAGAGAATAATCAAGGGAAACATAATCAAGGGAAACAAAGTCATTCACGCTTATCAAAAACTACTCAAGTCAAAGATTTTAATGAGATGTCGTGACATATGGATGCGAATTATGGACAAACGCGAATTAACAATAACTACAAATATTTTAAAGAAGAATTCTTCGTAAGAGCTTTGGACCAATGCAAACAGTAGATGGTGATTGGCGGATACGGCTGAATTATGAATAAGGAGAGCTAATAAATGGCGCAAACATCCTGCGTTTCATCAAAAGCAGAAAATAAGCTTGGTTAGGACATGTAGAGTTAATGGAGTTAATGAACTGAAGACCTTTAGGAAGGAAAATACGAAAAAGTCCTCAAAAAAGGTGAATAGACATCAAGAATATGGGAATAAAAAGGTGGCGAAGAATCGTACCAAGAAGAAGAAGATTTAATTTATTTACGAATACGCACATCATAGCATAGTAAGGCTATAGAATTAAACATCTGCGTTGGTAAATTGTTCCAACTAACTATGCTAATATATCGATTGGAAACATGTGTTAACTAATCCAATAAAATTTTAATAATTCGAGCAAACTAAGGCTATTGAATTAAACATCTCTTTTGGTAAAATGTTCGATCTAACTATGCGAGTATATCGATTGGAAACATAAGTTAACTAATGCAATACAATTTTAATAACTCAAGCAATGTAAAGCTATAGAATTAATCATCTGCTGTGGTAAATTGTTCCATCTAACTCTGCTTGTATATCGATTGGAAACATAAGTGAACTAATCTAATACAATTTTAGTAATTCGAGCAAAGTAAGCATTGAATAAATTTTTCTATCTAACTAGCATAGTAAGGCTATAGAATTAAACATCTGCTTTGGTAAATTGTTCCAACTAACTATGCTAATATATCGATTGGAAACATAAGTTAACTAATGCAATACAATCTTAATAATTCTAGCAAAGTAAAGCTATAGAATTAAGCATCTGCTTTGGTAAATTGTTCCATCTAAATATGCTGGTATATCGATTGGAAACATGAGTTAACTAATGCAATAAAATTTTAATAATTCGAGCAAAGTAAAGCTATAGAATTAAACATTTGATTTGGTAAATTGTTCCATCTAACTATACTAGTATATCGATTGGATACATGAGTTTACTAACCCAATACAATTTTAGTAATTCGAGCAAAGTAAAGCTTTGGAATTAAGTATCTGCTTTGGTAAATTTTTCGATCTAACTATTCGAGTATATCGACCGGAAACATAAGTTAACTAATGCAATACAATTTTAATAACTCAAGCAATGTAAAGCTATAGAATTAATCATCTGCTGTGGTAAATTGTTCCATCTAACTCTGCTTGTATATCGATTGGAAACATAAGTGAACTAATCTAATACAATTTTAGTAATTCGAGCAAAGTAAGCATTGAATAAATTTTTCTATCTAACTAGCATAGTAAGGCTATAGAATTAAACATCTGCTTTGGTAAATTGTTCCAACTAACTATGCTAATATATCGATTGGAAACATAAGTTAACTAATGCAATACAATCTTAATAATTCTAGCAAAGTAAAGCTATAGAATTAAACATCTGCTTTGGTAAATTGTTTCATCTACCTATGCTAGTATATCGATTGGAAACATGAGTTCACTAATCCAATACAATTTTAATAACTCAAGCAAAGTAAAGCTATAGAATTAATCATCTGCTGTGGTAAATTGTTCCATCTAACTCTGCTTGTATATTGATTGGAAACATAAGTGAACTAATCTAATACAATTTTAGTAATTCGAGCAAAGTAAGCATTGAATAAATTTTTCTATCTAACTATGCCAGTATATCAATTGGAAACATGAGTTAACTAATCCAATACAATTTTAATAATTCAGGCAAAGTAAAGCTATAGAATTAATCATCTGCTGTGGTAAATTTTTCCATCTAACTCTGCTTGTATATCGATTGGAAACATAAGTGAACTTATCCAATACAATTTTAGTAATTCGAGCAAAGTAAGTAAGCATTGAATAAATTTTTCTATCTAACTATGCTAGTAAATCGATTGGAAACATGAGATAACTAATCCAATACAATTTTAATAATTCGAGCAAAGTAAGACTATAGAAATAAACATCTACTTTGGTAGATTATTTTATCTAACTATGCTATCGATTGGAAACATGAGTTAACTAATCCAATACAATTTTCATAATTCGAGCAAAGTAAGGCTATAGAATTAAACATTTACTTTGATAGATTTTTTTCATCCAACTATGCTAGTATATCGATTGGAAACATGAATTAAATAATCCAATACAATTTTAATAATTCGGGCAAAGCAAAGCTATAGAATTAAACATTCGCTGTGGTAAATTATTCCATCTAACTATGCTAGTATATCGATTGGAAACATGAGTTCACTAATCCAATACAATTTTAATAACTCAAGCAAAGTAAAGCTATAGAATTAATCATCTGCTGTGGTAAATTGTTCCATCTAACTCTGCTTGTATATCGATTGGAAACATAAGTGAACTAATCTAATACAATTTTAGTAATTCGAGGAAAGTAAGCATTGAATAAATTTTTCTATCTAACTATGCCAGTATATCAATTGGAAACATAAGTTAACTAATCCAATACAATTTTAATAATTCAAGCAAAGTAAAGCTATAGAATTAATCATCTGCTGTGGTAAATTTTTCCATCTAACTCTGCTTGTATATCGATTGGAAACATAAGTGAACTTATCTAATACAATTTTAATAATTCGAGCAAAGTAAGACTATAGAAATAAACATCTACTTTGGTAGATTATTTTATCTAACTATGCTATCGATTGGAAACATGAGTTAACTAATCCAATACAATTTTCATAATTCGAGCAAAGTAAGGCTATAGAATTAAACATTTACTTTGATAGATTTTTTTCATCCAACTATGCTAGTATATCGATTGGAAACATGAATTGAATAATCCAATACAATTTTAATAATTCGGGCAAAGCAAAGCTATAGAATTAAACATTCGCTGTGGTAAATTATTCCATCTAACTATGCTAGTTTATCGATTGGAAACATGAGTTAACTAATCCAGTACAATTTTATTAATTCGAGCAAAGTAAAGCTATAGAATCAAACATCTGCTGTGTTAAACATCTGCATTGGTAAATTGTTCCACCTGACTATGCTAGTATATCGACTGGAAATATGAGATAACTAATCCAATACAATTTTAATAATTCGAGCAAAGTAAGACTATAGAAATAAACATCTACTTTGGTAGATTATTTTATCTAACTATGCTATCGATTGGAAACATGAGTTAACTAATCCAATACAATTTTCATAATTCGAACAAAGTAAGGCTATAGAATTAAACATTTACTTTGATAGATTTTTTTCATCCAACTATGCTAGTATATCGATTGGAAACATGAATTAAATAATCCAATACAATTTTAATGATTCGGGCAAAGCAAAGCTATAGAATTAAACATTCGCTGTGGTAAATTATTCCATCTAACTATGCTAGTATATCGATTGGAAATATGAGTTAACTAATCCAGTACAATTTTATTAATTCGAGCAAAGTAAAGCTATAGAATCAAACATCTGCTGTGTTAAACATCTGCTTTGGTAAATTGTTCCACCTGACTATGCTAGTATATCGACTGGAAACATGTGTTAACTAATCCAATTCAAGTTTAATATTTCGAGAAAATAATGCTATATAATTAAACATTTGTTTTGGTAAACTGTTCCATCTAACTATGTTAGTATATCGAATGGAAACATGAGTAACTAATCCAATCAAATTTTAATAATTCGATCAATTTTAGGGAGATATTATTAATTTTCGAATTGTTCCACTTTGACAATCATGAGTGGCGTCGATAGACGTGGTTAGTGAAGAGTATTATTTTTGAAAAAAGCTAAAACTTTTAATTGAAAAATCTTCTTTTGCTCTAAGTACGATAAGAAATTTATAATTATTGATTTTGTTACTTAGGTTCGTGGTTAAAAATTTCCGGCTGTTTATAATTTTATTTTATTTTAATGTCCCTTCTTTCACATATAAATTTTTTTGATGATTCTGCAACACAGCTATATTTTCTCCCAAGACTGATATTTTTAGTGTTATATATTACTTATTGTTTTAGCGTTGGTGATACTTTCATAATTTTATTCTGTTTTAATGTCGCTAATTTCTACCCATAAAGATTTATGATGATTCCACTTCTGAACATAACTTCTCACTACATTAAGCCTATGCTCTGCCAATGCGCATCCGTAATGCCATTAAACCTTTAATTGATGTCGCTACTTTAAACTTAAAGCTTTGTGATGATTCTGCTTCTGGACATTAACTTTACACCACAACTGACTGGGCTAACTAATTTGATTAATGAAGCCTATGCTCTGCTTGACTCCTCTCTTCACTGACAAATATTATTGATTGTCTAATGGTTCGTGTAGATATTAGACAGGCTTGTGTAATGGTGCACTTTGTTAAAATGTCACAAAATTTAGCCAATCTAGGTATATGTAATTTAATGCGTTTAATTATTATTATTATTCGCATGTGCAAAAGTGATAGACCTATATTCCAGAACAAAACGCCAGACCGACCTACTAAGTTGATGACTTTTATTACTTGACAATCATAGGTCATAGGACCCTCTACTGCTATTGCTAACTAAACTTTTTGTTTAGGGTTAGGGCTAACTGATCTTATTGTTTGAAGCACGGCATGAAAAGTAAATTTGCTCAAATTGCTTAATGTATATGGATATCTAAAAAGTAAAGTCAAGACATGCGTACATAGTTAGGCAACTCTCGAGTTGCAGCATCAGTCACAGTAGTTTACGTTTTATAATTCGTCCAAGCAAATATTCTAATGAAAGGTATTTCGTGGGTTATGGGATAAGGCAAAGAAAAAACTCCTAGTATTCTTTGGGACGTTTCGTCTATAATCTAGACTTTTTCAACCCTAGAATAGAACACATGAAATAAAAACTATGATCAAAAAACCAAACCCCCATTTAAATATATAACCTTAAATTATAAAATTAAAGAAATTAAATCACAGTAAAAAAAATGTTTACTTACGTCAGAATTTTATTAGAGTTTTGCCATAAGACTACTGTGGCAAGACAACACACTCGTCCTCTCAACAAACATTATGTATATATATATATATATTTTTTTGTTTTATTTATATTAAACAACAACCAATTATATTATTTTAAAAAATGTAATTTTTTTTTCTAGTTTTATTCAATTTGTTTACAATTATTTATTTTTTTTTGTAAGGTTATGTGGTCACAACGTATAAGATTGGTTCGTTGTGAGTAGGTGATTCGCACATTGTTGGATGCGTTCACCATTCAAACATAAACAGTATAACCATTCGAATTTGATCAGAATGTTATAAAAGACAGAAATAAAAATTAAAACTTTGTACATTAAAAATTAAGTAAAAGACGTAAATGTATCTCACAACAGCACATCCCATTAGACAATGTCTAAAAAGAAGTTTTTGTTAAAATCTAAATAATTTTTTTTAAACTAGATAAAACACAAAATAAAAAACCTTGTAAAAAGACTTTTGCATCATTAACAAATAAGAACAATAAAATTTAAAAACCAATATTACAATCAGACAAACATGCTTACACACACATTAACTACATATAGGTACCTAGTCTAATTATCACAGACAATTACAATATCACTTTTGATGAAATTATCACATTCAGATAAATGCTTACTTTTTTCTAATCTTATAATTATTAAGGATATTACAATATAATGTGCTTAAACCTTTCACATCTGTTCGTAAGTTAACTGTATCATTTATCACAAGGTATTTGATAAATTAGGTTTGAATGTTTATTTATTGGTGTTGAATCTTTAAGCCTAGTATAAAAACACTGTGTAGTTTTTGTGTTATTAAAAGCTAGTTCTATGTTAGTGTCAGCAAAACATTGCATTATCTTCTGTGACAAACCATTAATGAAAGGAAATTTATAATATTTTTTGTTGTTATCTTTTTTATTAGTGAGTGTCTGTTTAGTGTTGAATTTATTTATTGTTCTGTTGATAAAATTGGTTGGATAATTGTTATTTTTTAGCAATGTTTTAATTTTATTTATGTTGGCATTCAGAAATTCAGGGCTACTCAGTTTCGTTGTTCTATGCAAGAGACCAGTAATAATTCCTACTTTATTTGAAACTGGATGGTTTGATAAAAAATTTAGAATTCTACCTGAGCTGGTAGGTTTTGAGTACCAATTAGTAACTAGGGTACCATCAGTCTTTCTGTGAACCTCAGTATCAAGAAAACATAGTTTACCATTTTCCTCAACCTCCATAGTAAATTTTAAAGATGGATGAAAATTATTAAAAGTATTCAAAAGAATATTTAACTGATCTCTTGGAGCAGCTAAGAAAGAATCATCAACATAGAGAAAGAAAAAAGGTATATCAAAGGGTAAACAATGTAAAACTTGTGTAATTACAAAGTTCATTACTAGATTAGCTAGGATTGGGCTAGCTGGGTTACCCATTGCTGTTCCATACCTCTGAATATATATCCTTATAGATTATAGACGAAACGTCCCAAAGAATACTAGGAGTTTTTTCTTTGCCTTAGCCCATAACCCACGAAATACCTTTCATTATGATCCAGGGATACGAACAGCAAACTAGTTTTGAACAAATATTCTAATTCCAGTGTTTTACAACATAGTAAAAATAATATGTTTATTGGGAATAACAGGTACAAGCGTAACGATATAAAAAAGAGATAAAATAAATGATCTCCAAAATCCACTATACATTGGTTTTCCATTAGTTTAAATGATAAAATGTCAATGACGAACCGACTATATCAGTGTTATGTCTGACACTCTAAAACTACTTCTAAAATTATACTGAAACGCACCCGTCAAAAACTCGACCTGACATAAGTGATACTCAGCTTGTGTTCCACTAAGAATTAGGTACGACGCAAACTCTATTTGCCATCAAAATCAAGTGCAAACCAAAAAATCTACATATTCTTTTGAATTTTGAGGACAAGTCCAACTTACCGATACGACTTGGCATGAAGATTATCAACGAAGAAGCGCAGTATTCGACCTCATATCCAAGAGTTAAAACTTTATTGAAAAAAAAGGATCTCATTTTTTTTAAGAAACATTAATAAGACAAATATATTTGGAATTCCTGCAAGGCCAGTTTTAAAATCTTTTCGACCATTTGCCTGAAAACTAAAGAACCGAGATCATATTCCAGCAAGATCCATTGGCCAGCGAATAGTATACCAGATCATTTTTATCGGGCTACTTGAAAGATAAAATTCTTCAAAATAAAATAAGGACCGAAATAAGAGGATTAAACGAAAATCATCCAGAGTTCATTACCAACGCAGTTAACAATCTAGTACGTACATCGTAGTAATTGTGGTAGTTTAAAGTTTATTCTTGTGTTACATGGGCGCACCCAAGCCTAATATTTTTTAAATATGTTTTACATAATTCATAAATAAAAAGATAAAATGGCATAAAATACGACATCTTAAGGCCGTAGGATCTTGAACTGGTAATTATTGTTGAATCAGATATAGATTTATTTGAGTGCAGTTTAAATTTTTAGTCCGTTTTTGGTTTTAACAGATTTACGGCATATATCACATAAATTTTCTTCTTTACCTTGTTTGTTTATTTTTAGTAAATCGTAAGGTCCGGAATCAGTATTTCCAGAGATATGAAGGTGTATTTCTAAATCGAAATCCTGAAAGGAGATTCTTATTGGAGTGTCGTTAAACATGTACAGGTTTTTTCAAACGTTTGTGATTTTATCCAGGAAATGAATCATGAAATTCATTTTATAGATGCCTGAAACGGCCATACATTATATTGAAGTTCCATCAGTGCTATCCTTTTCTATGTTCTTGCAGTACTATCCTTTTCCATGTTCTTGCAGTAGTCTTCTTTGCTTGCAGATTGATTGATTTAATGAAACTGGCGTTGGGATAAAATTACAAAGGTTTTCCCAGGATTTGGATATGTAATCGATAGTTTGCATTCTAAGGATATCATACTTATTTTGTATCTGAAAGAGGAACAGGATTGTAACCCTTAATAAGCAATTTCCATCTCCGACATCCTCAAATTTTTTATTTAATTTATCTTTGTAAATTTACATATTTTCCTTCCAAAATTTTGAGCGATAAAAGGATATTTTCCTAAAAGTTTGAATTTTCTAATTGATGATTTAATAATATTTATTATTTAAGTAAACAATCCAAAACATGTATGAAAAAAAGTAGGCGTCTAATGTACATACGAGTAAGTACACATAAACATGATATACGTAGAAAAAATTGGTTACTTAATATTCCTTCCTTCGTCTTTATACCCTTACTCTAAAAAAACCCTTAAGGCTCCCATGCAGGGAAGAATAAATGTATACCTATTAAGTGCCATTGACTATACCAGATTTTATAGGCTTTAAATACATTCAACGGGTTGACTAGCTTTATTCAAAGAAAATATCCCTATTTTAAACTTTGATACAAACATGCATATCTTTTACTTATTTCTTTTGCTTATATCTTTTTTTTGCATTTACTTAATACTTAACTTACACAATCAACAACTAGTTAAACACCTAACTACTAATAGATAGTAGTTAAATATCTAATTACTTCTTTGATTAAAAAGCATATTTTTCACTAGTTTTATGATCAAATGATGATAAATAAGTAGCTAAATATTTATAAAAAAAACTATTTAAAAAAATCGAATATAACTACTAGGAGATAGGGGTGACCAAAAATATCAATTAATCAATTAGATTATTTGAAGCCGATTCGATTCACTTAAAAAATCGGTTGAAATGAATCGATTTAAAATAAATCGATTCGATTTAAACTTTAGAATTTTGTTGGTTCACATTTTTTTTCTTATCTTATTATTACGGTATCTATTTATATTATATTAGGGGTGGGGATGTTAAAAAATAGCTTGAAATTAATCAATTTAAAATAAATCAAATCGATTTAACCTAAAAAATTTTATTTTGGTGATATAATATAACAATTTCAATTCCCTCCCTACCCTAAGTGAAACAAGTGTATCGGTGTCCTCTTTAAGCTTGTGTATAATAATGAGGATAGAGATACAATAGTGGCAGAGTGGCGACCTCGAAACGAAATAATTCGACTTTAACTAAGTACCGTTCGTATTAATTTTATAAATTAAAATAAATGGATCCATGATGGATCTGATACCCTCCTGGCCCTACTAGCATGACAATACTCCAAGTAAACTGTATCAGCCTTGAAAACAGTTTTTGCAAATATCTGAGAAACGGAAGCATCCATGAAGTATTTGCTATTTACATAAATTATTGAGAGAAACGTGTTCTACTACATTCCAATATCCGCATATTGATGCGATGCTCCGTTAAGAAGTAAGCAAATTTTCAATTTTTAAACTGTCAGTAGCATTAATGGATTTTGACCAAAACCTAATCAGCTCTTATTGTATATTATTTACATTATTTTACTTAAAAATTTAATGAAAATCGGTATAGCCATTTCGGATCTATTGCGTTACGGACAGGTATTCCCACACACACACGCATGAACAGACGTAACAAATAACATATTTTCGACGTTATCTGAAAAAAAAAATTTTTGTCGAAAACAATACTTCACTTCACTTTACTAGCCTTTGCTGCGCGGGTTACGAAGTAAAAAATATATTTGAAATATTTATTTAATATAGTCTATTAGGTTTTAAAAATATCTCAACATTGCCGCATAAATATGCCTCCTTTTAAGAAGAAGTTGCGTGTGAAATTGGGCGCTTTTATCATAAAACATGGACTGAATTTTTTATCAGATTTTGATGTCTTCAATTCTCTACAGACGCGTTCAAGAATACTACAAAAGTTTTTTGTGCTTGTTGTTGAAGGTTATAACAAAGCCA
Source organism: Aspidapion aeneum (assembly GCA_963576565.1). Taxonomy (NCBI): domain Eukaryota; kingdom Metazoa; phylum Arthropoda; class Insecta; order Coleoptera; family Brentidae; genus Aspidapion; species Aspidapion aeneum. Next base: position 107,551,035 of record OY755040.1, on the reverse strand, counting down.
GGAAATATATAAGTACATACTGCCATAAGCCCTATAAAATCCATTTTTGCTAAATATCACAAATTTATATTTAAGTTTGACACAATACCACGTGATCAATATTAATCAATGAAATTTTAGGCTGGTTTGGTTTATTCCCTAAAATATAATTGGTTCGGTTCGAATATTCATCCCAGGGTACATAACGGATGCGTATCACAAATGCATGTGGATACAGGCTAAACTGTATAATTTTGTGACAAATAAGCAAATTTTAAAAACTCTCGAAGTAGATGCTCAACTGCGTAAGTTTTAGATTTCAGGAAACTCAGAGGCCGCAGTTGGTAATTTGGTGGTTCGAACCACATCGCCAAGTCACTTTTAAATAGGAAAAACTCAAAAACTACCTTCATAAAAAAATCATAAAAAAAAATATTCTGTGAAGTTTTAATTTTCTAGCATAATAGGGACATTGTCGAGCAAAATAATGATTTTCTTTCTCAATATTATTGAATAGATTCTCAAATTAAGAATGGCGACCATTAGGTCCCAAATTTCTTTTCCTATTGTAATAGCTAATATTCAATCAATGCTATTCCCTTTCAGACTGTATTTTTGTATGTAATTTAGGACTATTGGATCAATTGTTCTTCCATCTCCGTCTTCTTACCTAAACTCGCTATTTCAGGAAAAGGAATAGACCACAAAATCAAGAAATGGTGTATTAGTATAAGAAAATCATCCCAATCACTGTGACAGTGTAATGGCTAGGTCCGGTTTTAAGACCTCAACGGACAAAACGACACCGGAAGCACGTGCTTTCAAAATGTATAAGTTAATCTGAAATTTCCACTGAAATACTAAGGGCTTATAAATAGGAATATGATTAGGACTCAAGAACAGTCAACGAAAAAGGATTCAATTAAACATATCTGAGATTGTGAGAGTGCACGCAAAAATTTCTCACTGTTTATGATGTGACGTCAGCCGGAGACCTCAAGAAATGGCGAACGTATGACTTATGAGATTGATTGAAAATTCGATTTACACGCCTTGCACTGATAGCAGTATTTGATCTAAAACCTAAAATCCTTTCTCAATATTATATTATAAAATTCAATTTACGTGCCTTGAACTGATAGCAGTATTTGATCGAAAACCTAAAATCCTTTCTCAATATTATTGAATAGATTTTCAAATTGAGAATCGCGACCATTAGGTCCCAGATTTCTTCTCCTATTGTAATAGCTAAGATCCAATCAATGCTGTCCTCTTTCAGATTATGTTTATTTACGACTATTGGATCAATTGTTCTTTCATCTCCGTCTTTTAGTATTAGAAAATCTCCCCAATCACTGTGACAGTGTAAGAGGTCAAATCACAGTTAAGGCGGGGAAGGTTCGGTTTTAAGACCTCAACGGACAAAAAGATATCGGAAACAAGTGCTTTAAAAATTTATAAATTAATCTTAAATTTCCACTGAAATTCTAAAGGTTTATTAATAGGAATATGATTAAGACTTAAGAACATTCCACGAAAAATGATTGTCTAATCAATTAAAGATATGTGAGATGTGCACGTAAAAATTCCTCACTGTTTATGACGTGACGTTAGCCACAGACATCAAGAACTGGCGAACGTATGACTTATTAGATTAATCACTGTTATGTGGACTGTTATTAATTTAATCCCATCAAAAATTCGTATCACAAATGCATGTGGATACAGGCTAAGCTGTATAATTTTGTGACGTAAGCAAATTTTAAAAACTCTCGAAGTAGATGCTCAACTGCGTAAGTTTTAGATTTCGGGAGACTCAGAGGCCGCAGTTGATAATTTGTTGGTTCAAACCACATCGCCAAGTCACTTTTAAATAGGAAAAACTCAAAAACTACCCTTCATAAAAAAATCATTAAAAAAAATATTCTGTGAAGTTTTAATTTTCTAGCATAATAGGTACATTGCCGAGCAAAATAATGATTTTTGAGCTACTTCGCTTTTAAACGAATATTGTTTTATCAATAAGCACAAATCTGTAACTAGATTTCTTATTTTACAACTAATGCGCATAATAGAATGAAAATAACCAGAGAATTTTAGAAGTCCAAAATATATCTTATAATATAACTTTTGCAAGTTAAAAGTGTGAGTATACTATTTTTTAGCTATTCTAAAAATATTGTTATAGACTTAAAAGTTCTTGTTAAATTATAAAATGTCATCATTTTATCCTCAAATCAGTCCACCCAACAGGACTGCATAATCATCTGAAAGTATGCCATAATTTGTGACGTCAGCCGCAGACCTTGAGTCAAGAACCGGCGAACGTACATTTTGTAAGGCTGATCAATCCTATTGAAGAACTTAAGAACAGTCCATGAAAAAGGATCGCATAATCAATTAAAGATTCCTCACTATTTAGGACGTGACGTCAGCCGCAGACCTCAGGAACTGGCGTGTTAGCTCCCGCTAAAATTTCGCGGTTGTTTGTAAATTAAAATGAATATAACAATAAAAGGAATGAGACTTACGATTTTTGGAATCTATGCGTATAACGACGATGCAAATGTAGCCGTGAAAGACAATTTTTTTGAAGAAATACACAATGAAATATCAGCAGTAAGTGCATCTAGAGAAATTGTCATATTGGGAGATTTAAATAGTAGAACCGGTAACAGAGTTAATGATCTGACAGTTGGCCATTATGGAGAAAATGTTGTTAATGACAATGGAAACCGGCTAATTACAGTATGTGAGCAATTAGACCTAAAAATCCAAAACGGTTTTTTTCAACATAAGGAAATACACAAATATACCTGGACCAAACCCTCACAAAACCTGAAATCCGTCATTGATTATTTTATCACTAAACAAAAGACAAAACTAAAAATTCAAGATGTCAGAACAAAGCGTGGATTAACATGAGGAAGTGATCACTATTTTCTGGAGTCCAAAATTCTCTTTCCTTATCAAGGCCGAAGCCTGCATCAACAACATCTTGATGATACAGTGATTGAAGAAATTGATCACTGTAAATATAATCTACTAAGCCTAGAACATGACAGCGTAAAAAACTTATACAAAAAGAGACTGAACGAAAAACTTAATACAAGTTCAGGTGAAACCCCAGATGAGGAATACGAATGTATTATATTAAGCATCCACCAAGCTGCAAAAGTAGCACTAGGATTAGTTGAAGAAACTTCTAAAAGAAGAAAACCATACTGGTGGGATGCTGAGATTGAGAGAGAAATAGAGGAAAAAAGGAAATTATATCACACCTACTTATCCCAAAAGACAGATAGAAGCAGACAAGAATACAAAATCGCGCAATCAAAGGTGAGAAGAATGATCAGTGATAAGAAAAATCATTCGTGGACGCAAAAGTGCCAGAAAATAGATTCTTACTTAGGAGGTAGGAGAAGTACCGAAAGCTGGAAAACTATAAGATCGATTAACAAAAAAACTTGCAGAGATATCATTTCACCAATACCAGACAAAGAATGGGATGAGCATTTTAAAAAACTATTAACTGAAGATAGAGCAGAATTCAAGGAAGACGCAAGAGACAATATAATTAGAACGATGGGATCTCCAGTACCCCTCACAATCTCTGAGGTCAAAAACGTGTGCACAACCTTAAAAAGCGGTAAATCTGCCGGACCCGGAAATATCCCAGCCGAACTTATTAAATATGGCACTGAAGAACTGTTTTGGAGATTACGGAATCTTTTCCAAAAATATTTAAATGGAACTGTAGTCCCAACTGAGTGGAAAACGTCATATATATCCACAATACACAAAAAAGGAAGGAAAGATATATGTGACAATTATAGAGGTATATCTGTGACTAGTACGCTAAGCAGAATATACGGTAAAATAATAAGAAATAAAGTAGAGAGCGAATATAAAGACATGGAGGCAGAAGAACAAGCTGGTTTCAGGGCGGGTAGATCGACTTCAGATCATCTCTTTTGTATAACCCAAGTTATTGAAAAGAAAATGGCATACGGACAAGAGCTGCATCTGCTTTACGTGGATTTGCAGAAGGCATATGATAGTATACCACTAAATCTACTTTGGAAAGCGTTGGAAAACACAAACATAAGCGTACAACTAATTAAGGCCATCAAAGAGTTATACCGCAATAGTAAGGCAAAAGTTAAAATAAAAGCAAAACTAACCAAAGGCTTTCAAGTAAATAAAGGTCTTAAACAAGGTTGCTGTATCTCGCCTTCGCTCTTCAAGATATACTTGGAACAAGTCCTTAAAGTATGGAAGAGAAAATGCCAAAACATGGGAATTCCGTTGGACGTAACCACCTTGTATACTTTATGTTTCGCCGATGATCAGATAGTAGTGGCTCAGGATTATGACGACCTCGAATACGCGAAAACTAATAGAAGAGTACAATAAGTGGGGACTAGAAGTTAATCTCAATAAGACAGAGTATATGTGTATCGGTGGAATGAAACAGGATCTAATCTTAAATACCGGGCAGCGAATTCACTCCTGTGATGAGTATAAATACTTAGGTCTAAAAATTACAGCTGACGGAACACTAGACAAAGCTATAAAAGATCGAAACGTACAAGGAAGAAAAGCAATAACTTTATTAAATGGAATAATTTGGGACCAAAGTATATCAAAACATAACAAAAAGCTTATATATAACACCATTGTAAAAAGTATTATTACATACGGCTCAGAAGTATGGCCAATCAAGGATAGAACAGAAAAAATGCTTTCCGCTACGGAGATGGACTATTGGAGAAGAGCAGCAGGGAAATCAAAAAGAGAAAGAGTTACAAATCAAAGAATAAGAGAAATTATGACAGTGGGTGAACGTACTTTAGTGGATGATATAAGAACAAAACAACTGGTTTGGTACGGACATGTACAAAGAATGAATGATGAAAGACTACCTAAACAAATACTACAATGGAAACCAACTGGCCGAAGAAAACGAGGACGGCCAAGGAGAAGCTGGAGAGAAGGAATAGACAGTGAAATAAGAATAAGAGGCCTAGATGATGAATTATGGGCAAACAGAAACGAGTGGAGATTGGGTATCGGAAGACGTAGAACGTTGTGAAACCGATAAATATATAATATATATGTAAATTTTTAAAACCACACAATTGGATGAAAGGACAGAGTGCATTTGCGCATTTTGGACATGCGCACCAAAATCAGAGAGATCCTTTGTCAATCGCCTCGAGAAATGGCGTGTTAGTTTCGTTCTCCAACTATTTCAAATTTCTACTCCTGAAAGTGCTCGATTTTGGTGTACTGAAGCATAGAACTAGAAACTTCAGCCCTTCAGCTACGTGGTGACATAATTAGATCCAAAAAGGGGCCCCTTGGAAGTGGATGAATTGGCAGCAAACTGGTGAGTGCCTTTGTTTCTGATTGCCGTTGTGTGGCACAACAATTAACCTATGGACGTTTGATTATTTCGTAATTTCATATCAATATATTTATGTTTGTTCGCGCTTTATTTAATTAAAATATTTACAGTACATTGCAGTTATCGTTTTTCTAACCGCGAGCTAACATAAGTGTTCCTTTCGAGCCGAATTATTTTAAATTAAATCCATACGACGGTATTAATGGGTCGGCCATTATTTTCACGCTGAAAACAAGGCGGCCTTGAATTTTTCGCATCGTATTGAAACGAAAGAAAGTCGTCGGCGCAATACCTGTTTTCGCGTACCGCGTGGTATAAACAAAATCGAGAAGGAATCAAAACAAAACAAACAACATTTCTCATTTATGTGTTAGGTGTGTTCCATATCATTTCGATATTTAAAACAATTTTCATCAATTGCGATAAATTAGTGCATATTTTCGACAATTCGTCATTTTTCTATTTCAGAAGCATTAATTTAGCGTTAATTGTATATTTACCGACATTTCTGTGATTAGATGTGTTCCATATCATTTCGATATTTAAAATAATTTTCATCAATTGCGATAAATTAGTGCATATTTTCGACAATTCGTAATTTTTCTATTTCAGAAGCATTAATTTAGCGGTAATTGTATATTTACCGACAATTTCGTCATTTCAAAGGTAAAATCATGTCTGTCAAAAAAGCCGTGCAAAAACGCAAGGGTTTTTTATCTGCGATCACCAAGTGTTATGTGTTTTCACAAACCGCGGCAAACGATGAAAAAGCGAGAAACGAGTTTCAAGTGAGGTATTCCGATTTGGATGAAACCTTCGATAAATGCATGCTGGCACATAATGACGTCATTATGTTGATAGACGACGCGGACGACGAGGAGTTTAAAACGCAGGATGCGATCCTTTCAGAAGCTCGTAAATATTTTTATGCGTGTAAGGGGGTTTACTCTAAAATATTTCCGGTTGAGGCCCCATCCTTTTCGGGATCATATGTTCGACAAAACGAAACTCCAAAACTCAAAGAGTTAGGTATTCCCATACTTCGAGGTGATAAAAAATTATGGCCAAGCTTTTTCGATCTTTTTAATAACATTATAGATCAAAATCAAAGTCTAAGTAACGTTCGAAAACTTCAATATTTATTTTCATATCTCGAGGATGAGCCTTTAAAATTGATATCAGGGATTAGCTTATCTGATCAAAATTATAAAATTGCTTACGACAAATTAGTCAATAGATATCAAAACAAGCGAGACCTCGCAAATGATGCTTTAAGCACAATTATGAACTCCACCTTAAAAAACGAGTCAGCTAAAGAATTACGTAATTTAATTGACACCTTTTCTGAATCCCTAGAAATTTTAAAATCACTTAGCTTTGACGTTGACAGTTGGGACTTTATTATTTTTTCATTTTGTTAGAAAAATTGGATATTCCGACGCGTTCAAATTTCGAAATGAGTCACGCCAATACTAATACCGAAATTCCCACTTTTCAGTCACTTTTTCAATTTCTAGAAAAAAGATGTAAAGTTTTGGAATCACTTCCTCAATCAACAGCACCCAAAAAGGTGCCTATCTATCAAAAATCAAATTCTATGCAAAATCAGACTGGGCAAAAGCCTACCTATCAAAATTCAAATTCTATGCGAAATCAGTTTGGGCAAAAGCCTACCTATAAATCATCCAATTCGCCTTTTATAGGACTGGCTGGCACCTCAACTAATTCAAGTACGGGAATAAAATGTTTTCGGTGTAATCAAGGTCACGTGCTTTCGAAATGTCAAACATTTCTTGATCTCTCACCTATCGATCGCCTATCTTTCGTCAAGCAGAAAAAATTATGTCTGGCGTGTTTTCATCCCTTGCATGGGGTAGATACGTGCAAATCAAAATATTCATGCAGGACTTGCAATAGTAAAAGGCACCACACTTTAACTCATATCTTAGAAACTAATAAAGAGTCTGGAAGTCAAGATACTAGTCCTGTCATTCACACACCACCTGTCAATAATCTTCATGTGTCATTAAATACCTCAGGACCTTCAGGTACCTTTCTTTTATGCACCGCCATAATAGATGTTATGGACGGTTGCGGAAATTTTCAACCTGTAAGGGCACTGCTTGATTCTGGATCACAGACAGGATTCATCAGTGAAAAGTGTATTCAGCGTCTTAATCTTCCTAGGCGAAGTTACACCACTGAAATATTCGGATTAAATCAAATGTCTTCTTTTACTTCCAAAGGGCTCGTTCAATGTCACATTAAGCCACAAGGACAGGTCACTCCTTTACTTAATTTCGAAGCAATTGTCGTTCCACAATTATGTTCCAATATGCCTACATTCACTTTGAACGATAATCAGTGGAAACACTTGGAAAACCTTAAACTTGCCGACCCATCTTATTTCAAATCTAGACCTGTGGACCTAGTTATTGGTTGCGAGCTATTCGCACAGATATTCAAGGAGGGCAGGGTTCTTGGACAAATAGGGCAACCTTCAGCCCTTGAAACTATCTTTGGCTGGGTCGTCATGGGAAAAGTTGACGAAGTAGGTAATCTTACGGAACGAACTAGTTGTTTTTTAACGAGTCATTCACCTCCTTTAGAGGTCATTATCCCTAGGTTTTGGGAAATCGAACATTTGCATAAAAAACAAATCTTATCAAAGGAAGAAAAACAAGCAGAATCAATTTTTACTGCTAGTGTAGTACGGCAACCGAGCGGTAGATTCATGGTAGATCTTCCGTTTAAAGATAAAATAAACCCTGACCTAGGAAATACTTATCCGCAAGCTTATCGTAGATTTTTACTTCTAGAAAATAGATTAATCAAAGATCCTGATCTGTACACTGCCTATTCAAGTTTCATGCAAGACTATATCGATTCTAATCATATGAGTTTAGTTTTATCTAGTCAACCAAAGGTCGACGTATCGTGTTTTTTAGCACATCATTGCGTACTAAAGCCGGAAAGCTTAAGTACAAAATTAAGGGTAGTCTGGGATTGTTCGGAAGTCACCCCAAAAAATATTAGTCTCAATGACACATTGTTATCTGGACCGAAACTTTAAAAGGATATTGCTTCTTTACTCCTTACGTTTCGTCTTAATCCTATTGCCTACATTGCTGATATCAAACAGATGTTCCGTCACGTCCTTATCAATCCTTATCACCGTCCTTATCAAAGGATATTGTGGAGGTTTTCTCCACATGACCCACTTTCAATGTGGGAACTTTCTACTGTCACTTTTGGCATGACATGCTCACCTTTTCTAGCCATGCGTACCTTAAATGAGCTGGCAGAGAGAGAAAAGGAACGTTTTCCTATGGCGAGTACTGTTCTAAAAACGTCAATCTATATCGACAATATCTTGGGAACTAGCCCTTCGCTTTCTGAAGCTCTTTCCCTTTAAACAGAACTCAATGATTTGTTGAAGTCGGGAGGATTTGAACTTAAGAAATGGGCAAGCAATTGTCCTGAGTTATTGGCAACATTGCCAGAGTCCGATCGTCAAATGCCTCTCTCTTTCGACAAGGAGGAACCCCACTTTATCAAAGTTTTAGAACTTCAATGGCATCCAAAAAACGAATTTTTTTCTTATCAATGCCGAATGTAGGACAAATCCCCAACCAAACGTTCTATTTTATCTATCATAGGAACAATCTTCGATCCCTTAGGTTTTCTTTGTCCCTTGTTGCTACAAGCAAAATTTATTTTGCAACAGTTGTGGATATCAAAAATAGGCTGGGACGAAGAACCAGATTCATCATCATCATCGACTCTTGGAACAAACTTCGTTCTGAATTCCCGCTTCTTTCCAATTTTCAATTACCCCGACAAATCAAACTGTTAAAAACCAATACCTGTCAAAGCATCGGCTTCTGTGACGCTTCAATTCGAGGCTACGCAGGCGTCGTATATTTTCGTTTAGAAGAGGAAAATTATATAATAATAATCTGTTTCTCTCATATCTGCAAAATCTAGGGTCGCGCCTATAAAGTCACAAACTTTGGCTAGGCTAGAACTCCTAGGCGCATTTCTTTTAAGCGAATTAATTGACTTCGTTTTATCTAGCTATGAAGGAAAAATAACTTTTACAAATATCGTTACTTTCTGCGATTCGCAAGTCTTATTGCACTGGCTTTCATCCCCTCCTAATCGCTGGCAAACCTTTGTTGGAAATCGAGTCAGTAGAATCCAAGAGATCATTCCCTCAAACTCATGGCGCTACATTCCTTCTGCTTTAAATGCAGCCGATATTGCGTCACGAGGGGCCACCCCTTCACAGCTCATGTCACATGACATGTGGTGGAACGCACCGTCGTTTTGATGGTCTCCCGAAAACGAATGGCCCGATTTTCATAAATCAAAAATGCCAATTGATTTCGGAGATATTAATCTGGAGGAAAAGCCAAAGGTCTGTTGCAATGCGATAATTGACGTTAACTTCTTAGATCAGCTTCTTATCAAATATTCATCTATATCAAAAATGCAGCGTATTATTTGTTATGTCCTTCGAATAGTTAACTTTTTTCAAAACCATTCCTATCAAAAACCCACTAAGCCGCCGGACCAAAAAGTTATTTTTGAGAATATTGTTTTTCCTACCACCGGTGAGATGCAAAGTGCGTTATACCTTCTTATCAAACGCGTTCAAGGTTCTTGTTTTTCTGAGCTTTTTTCCGCGTTATCTAAGGATAAACCAATACCGAAACCTTTTCGAAAACTTTTACCTTTTCTTGATGAAAATAATATCATTAGAGTCGATGGCAGATTACAAAAATCTGACCTTTTGTCTTATTCTGCAAAACACCCCGTCTTACTTTCGAGTAACCATCGTTTAACTACTCTTCTTATCGAGTCCGCTCATCGACAATACCTTCATCCTGGGTTTAAAACATTAAATAATCTGCTTTTACAGCAATTTTGGATATTATCTGCCAGACGGGCAATTCAAAGAACCATATCCAAGTGGTTGCAATGTTTTAGAATCAACCCTAAACCCTATAGACCGCCCATAATGAGTTCACTTCCCGCTCATCGAATCAATCAACTTAAACCTTTTTCGAGTGTAGCTATCGACTTTTGTGGACCTTTCTTTGTGATTCCTCATCGTTACCGTGGTTGTAAAGCTTTCAAATCGTATGTCTGTGTGTTTGTCTGTACGGCCACACATTGCGTGCATTTGGAATTAACCATGGAACTGTCCACCGAAGGGTTCGTAGGTGCATTCCCTCGATTCATTTCCAGACGTGGAAGCGTGACGCAATGCTGGTCAGATCAAGGCAGTAATTTTATAGGGTTTCGTAACCAATTACTTGATTACGCAAGAAGTGCTGCCACCAGACTTTCTATTCGTTGGCATCTGGGACCTCCTCTGAACCCACATTTCAATGGCCTGGCAGAAGCTGGTGTCAAAAGTTTTAAAACTCACTTTGTTCGAGTTGTCGGCGACCAGAAGTTGTCTATCATGGAGATTTCCACCCTTACCTGTCGCATAGAAGCCGTACTTAATAGTCGCCCTTTATCTCCGGCCTCTTCAGACCCACACGATCTTCAACCTCTTACCCCTGGGCATTTTTTGACACTTGAACCCCTTAATTCAGAAATTCCGGAGTCAGATTTGTCCGAGGTTCCCCTAAATCGGCTCTCGAGATGGCGACTAATCCAAAAACTACATAATGATTTTTGGAAACGGTATTCTGTAGAGTATTTGCATACGCTACAACAGCGACACAAGTGGGCTGATTCGTCCCCAAATATCAAATTAAATGATTTGGTTATCATAACAAGTGATCACATTCAATCACCATTGAAATGGCCGGTCGGTCGGGTCATCGAACTGCATCCCGGCGGGGACGGTCAGGTGCGTGTTGCGACGGTACAAACGGTTACCGGTGTTTATAAGCGGCCAGTTGTAAAACTGTGCCTCTTGCCAAATTAAAAGTAATTTTAATTTTTCTACCTTTTACCGGGTATTACAATAGGTTTTCTTTATTTTTATTTTTTTAAATTTTTTGTTTGTTTGTTTTGCCTTTTTCGGGATTTCGTTATCTCTAAATAAACTTACGATACTTATCTGCTTTCATTCATTTATATTTATCGGTCGATCATTTTTCTTATATCTATATCTGTCCGGTTGAGATTCTAAAATTGTGTGTTTTGGAGGGCAGTTATGTTAGCTCCCGCTAAAATTTCGCGGTTGTTTGTAAATTTTTAAAACCACACAATTGGATGAAAGGACAGAGTGCATTTGCGCATTTTGGACATGCGCACCAAAATCAGAGAGCTCCTTTGTCAATCGCCTCGAGAAATGGCGTGTTAATTTCGTTCTCCAACTATTTCAAATTTCTACACCTGAAAGTGCTCGATTTTGGTGTACTGAAGCATAGAACTAGAAACTTCAGCCCTTCAGCTACGTGGTGACATCATTAGATCCAAAAAGGGGCCCCTTGGAAGTGGATAAATTTGCTGCAAACTGGTGAGTGCCTTTGTTTCTGATTGCCGTTGTGTGGCACAACAATTAACCTATGGACGTTTGATTATTTCGTAATTTCATATCAATATATTTATGTTTGTTCCCGCTTCATTTAATTAAAATATTTACAGTCCATTGCAGTTATCGTTTTTCTAACCGCGAGCTAACACTGGCGAACGTATGACTTACTAGATTGGTCACTGTTATGTGGACTGTTATTAATTTAATCCCATCAAAAATTCGATTTACATGCCTTGAACTAATAGCATTATTTGATTTAAAGCCTAAAACCATTTCTTAATATTATTAAATAGAATTTCAAATAGGGAATGGCAACCATTAGGTCTCAAATTTCTTCTCCTATTGGAACAGCTGGACAGCTAAGATTAAATCAATGCTGTCTCCTTTCAGATTATATTTATTTAGGACTATTGGATGAATTGTTATTTTATCTCCGTCTACTTACATAAACTTTCTAGTTAAGAAAAAGGAATAGAGCACAAAATCAAGAAACGGTCTTTTAGTATTAGAAAATCGTCCCAATCACTGTGACAGTGTAACTGGTCAAATCACAGTTAAGGCCGGGAAAGTCCAGTTTTAAGAACTCAACGGACAAAAGGACACCGGAAACACGTGCTTTGAAAATTTATAAGTTAATCTAAAATTTCCACTGAAATTCTAAAGTATTGCTAATAGGAATATGATTAAGACTTAAGAGCAGTCCACGAAAAATGATTGTCTAATCAATTAAAGATATCTGAGATGTGCACGTAAAAATTCCTCACTGTTTCTGACGTGACGTCAGTCACAGACCTCAAGAACTGGCGAACGTATGACTTATTAGATTAATCACTGTTATGTGGACTGTTATTAATTTAATCCCATCAAAAATTCAATATACACGCTTTGAATTTATTTATTATTTCGCGCCCTTAGTGCAACAACTCGATAACTCGAAATTTATGCATTTTAAGTTATCCAGTTCCTCCTATTTTTCATATGTTCTATTTTTAATGCAACATCTTAATATCTTGTACAAGCAACTAAACTTGTATAAAGAGTGACAAGAAATATATAACTTTCTCAAAACTGTCAGTTTAAAGTTATCTAGTTGTTGCACTAAGGGGATGATTTGATTTAAATTCTAAACTCCTTTCTCAATATTATTGAATAGATTTTCAAATTGAGAATGGCGACCATTAGGTCCCAAATTTCTTCTCCCATTGTAATAGCTAAGATCCAATCAATGCTATCCCCTTTCAGACTATATTTATTTGGGACTATTGGATTAATTGTTCTTTCTTCTCCGTCTTCTCACATAAACTCTCTATTTAAGGAAAAGGAGTAGAGCACAAAGTCAAGAAACGGTCTTTTGTTATTAGAACATTGTCCCAATTACTGTGACTGTGTAATAGGTCAAATCAGAGTTAAGGCCGGGAAGGTCCGGTTTTACGACCTTAACGGACAAAAGGACACCGGAAACACGTGCTTGGAAAATTTATAATTTAATCTGAAATATCCACTGAAATTCTAAAGGCTTTTTAATAGGAATATGATTATATGATAAAAGATTTAAGCTATTTAACAGCAGCAGTACAAGAAAAGTGCCACACATGGAAGTACCTTTTGTTTGCTACCTTTATCCCTTTAAGCAGCCTCCTTTTATGTCAAACCCTCTTGCGCTTACAATGTTTTTTAAAGTTTTTTTTATAAAGTAGTAGTTTTGGAAAAACTTACTGAAAAAGCAGTTTTTTTCATGTAATGCTTGATGAGAACTTTAGTCAAGCCTTTTGGTCACTTTGGTATTTGCATTAATATAATAATATAATATATTTTTATTAGTACATGGTCATGAACATTTCAAAATTATGAATTGCTTAGAATAATCTACCTCTTCTCTACTGGTTTTTTTTTTTTCAGCTAGTTCATAAAGTGCGTCGAATCATTTTTAAACTAATCTATATCAATAAGTGATCACACAGTGTTACCTCGTTACCTGGTCATCTGACCAGATATTTATTTTCCTTTGCTTCTCTTTCAGAGCATTGAAAAGAGTTACCTTATTTAGTTGATAATTGCATTTGTTGGGATTTGATATTTTCCAAATATATACTTCACCTCTTGCGTTCCTCATAGTAATTAATTCTGTTTATATGCCAGATGAAAATTTTACTCGATACTCCTTTAATTCCATTCATGACTTCTTTTAGTATCAGCCGAGTCAAATTATGTTCGACAAAAATGTTTATAACTACCGTTATTTTTCTGTAGGCAAACGAAATATAACGAATTTTGTGCTAACAAACGAAAAATGAGTTTAAAAGCGGTAGTAGGGTAGGTGTGCTGCTCATAGCTCCTGACATTCTTAAACAGATCAGTCTCTGCACGCTTTTAAGTTTCTAGACTTGCCCAAACTTGCAGTCTTCATTCGACATATCTAATGCCCTTATTACTTGCTAGAGAATTACTGTTGATTTTGTCTTAGTTAATGTCCGTGTTCCGTATAGTAGTACAACACTTTTTTGCCTCTAATTCCAGACTTATGTAGCCATTAGAAATCGGGTGTATTCTATGACCTCAGATTTTATATTTTTTGGCACCATTGGGTATTGTATTTAGATCAGTTATCCTTACTGGCATCCCTCGGCAAACACGGCTGACATTGTGGTGGTTGGGAATTTCGGTAAGAGAGGTAAGCAACCCCTAACACGTGGAAATTTGGCGAGGCGTATGTACCTGGGAATATACGGTTAAAACGCGGTTTGCTGCGCGAATTCCTCGAATTTATTTGGTTTTGGGGTGAGACAGTGTATATGTGTTTATAGATCTAACTAAAGCCGCGTATAGATATGCAACAAAATGTTATATCTTATTTCAGACTGATGTTGTGTTGAAACCAAAAAGCCGGAATTCAAATAGAGTCTTGAACATGTACAGGTTGGCCTAATTAAGGTAACCAATCACGACCAATAAAAATATTAATCAGCCAATCGCGTTTTGAAGACGCTGGCGTCTTCAGTTACTATTTGCACTTTTTCATAAAGCGGGATTTACATGTGTACCACGGCTAAAAACTGACCCTGTAAATAAGAAACCGTCTGCACCGGACGCGACTAGATCAAAAGTTGGATCTCGCTCGCCTGTTGTTGCCATCGGAGGCCGCATGAGGCGGCTGGCTAAAATCAACCGTGCATCATGGTCTTTTGCGGCCTGTTTTGTTTATTATTAAGTATTTCACACTTTATTTGGTATCTGAAAATTAAATTTTAGTTCTTCTGAGCTCCTTTCCATCAATAAAATATCCACAGCACCTAAAAGTTTGGTTCGAGAAATCAATCAGCGAACCCCTAAAAAATTTCCAACCATCACACCCCTGATATTCCGTTTACCTATTTCCTTTAAACTGCACAAAAAGCGAGAAACTAAAACAATAATCGTTGAACTCTGTCAAACGCATACTCAAGAGGGTTCATCTTTACTTCTGTGGCATTAGCGTACGGCCCTTGCCGAACTTAAACTACTTGCTAATGATATTAAACTAAACCTAATTATAAACTAAATTATTAATCTGCAATCACGCAAATCTTAAAGGTGCCTTAAAAATATTAAAGGAGTTAGGAACGCCGAAACAAGACAAACCACAATCGGATTAGTCCATTTCCATGGTACCCTCTTCCTTGTAAATGTAACGGGATTTTGGTTGGCTATTGGAAATGCGAGCGGTCATTTTTCTCCAAGGCTACTACCCCACAAAATGATACACAGCACTAGAATAACTCAGGCGAAGTTATTATCTAGTGATCTTCTTTGGAACCAACGATGTTAATCTGGTAGTGTGAAGCAGCACTCGGGATGGATTCGCGTGGTAGACTATGTTAAATTAATTGATATTCACTTACCCTATCCTTAACTATGGTAGACATGATTGTGCGGCATCTATAGAAACCTTCTTCGTTTTCCCTACCCCGCTAGTCAAAATAATGCATAAACAACTCTTACCTAAACCATGTTAGACTATAGAAAAATTTGAAGAATTAGGGAACAACCACACAAAAGATACAGAAACTGACAATCCATACCATGTTTCAAGGTAAGATTGCTTTGCATATATTTCATTGACCTCAAACTTTTTAATTGGTTAATTCGAGTGATAAAAGCAAAACCAAAATTAATTTTGTGGTGAAAATGATATATTTTAAAAAATAAAGAAATGAAAAATAAAATGATCTTGAATAAAAATATAAAAGAACTAAATCTAATCAAAATGAAAAACTTACGTTTAAAAAAATTAGTTATAAAGACAAGTGTTAAAAACAAAAGTTTTGACCACTGCATGTTTTTTTTTTGAAATTACTTTGTTTAGTGAAAGACTGAATTTGATTAAATTAAGGAAAAATGAAGGAAAAGCAAACACTATGAAATGGTCAAACCTATGAAAAAAAATCAATATCCAGAGGTCAATTTAGAAGGGAGGAAAAAACGAAGATAAAATCCCGAAAACCCGTTACACGAAAACACTTCTTTGACGATTTATTCGGAACTGACTTCCCCCGGGATTTTAAGTTTTTCATCCCTTTGTTTTAGGTCCCATTTGGGTGTGGCCATATAATGTGTCTGTGCGCGCTTGCCTTTGGCTCAAACAGAGAGATAAAATAATGTAACATGGAAATAGAAAAAGACAAAATACTAAACGTCACCGATACATTAATGTTTTGAGTTGTTCAGTTTCCCTCCTACTAAAAAAACTAAAAAGGTTGACATGAAACAAAGACGAAAAATCAAATGATATTAAAATTATCCCAATTTAGAAAACAACTAAAGGGAATACCGTAGTGTGAAACTGAAAAACGTAATCAGGATATTGACCACTGGTTATAATATAAAACTAGAGTAAACCATAAATTTTAATAAATGTTTGACTCCGCATTTAACATAATAATTGTCATCTACGAATAATATAATGACCTTTTTCGAAGACGGGTATAAAACTGACCACAGCTGGTCGCGATATAGAAAATTACCCGTAATAAAGCAACAGACATAATAAAGGCTTTATGAGAAATGTTAAATAGAACGAAATTAGTACAATATACCTGTTTGTATATGTAAAAATCAAAGTTAACTTAATGCAGAACTTAATTTCAAGTATATGCTATGATATATCACTTTGATCAGAAAATTAAGAGCTATTTGATAAAATAACTCTCTTTGGAAAATTACTAACTTTTATGAAAATGTCTGGAAAATATAATAATTTTAATTTAATGAGGGATGAATAGGCGTCACTAAACACATGTTGAACTTAACCCAAAAGGCAATAAACATAAATGGCCCTACAGATTAAGGTTGACAAATAACCACTTGTAAACGATATTTATGATTCTAAAAATTTCAAGTATGTTTAAATCTGTTCGCAATATATTTAGAAAATAAATGTGATAAAAAAATATGTCTGGTCTGGGAACAGAATTTGGATATATTTTTAAATTCCATAAAAAATAAAACCATGTAAAAATAATCCAAATATTATGTTACATATTTACGTCCCCACTTCGAAAAAGTGATGAATTTTTTTGAAAATATAAAATGTTTTGAAAATAAAATTTATCGCGTCAAACATTTACTAACACTTCCAAATATTGATCACAAGACGTATTTATATTCTCATACTTTCGTAAATAAAAGAGACAAAAATAAACCAAGCATAATGTGTAATAATAACAACTTAACCATTGAACAAAAAGAAAAAATATGTAGGAATCGAACCAAAAAAAAAAAATAATAAGTTGAGTTACAAAAATAAAATAAAATTAATACATATAAATGTTGACAAATGAAACGTTAAGAGAGATAAAAATTTAAGTTAAAATTTGTAAATTTTTTTTTATTTAATTTTTTTTTATTTGTCAAACACACTGTGTTTTTTTTATTACAATCTAGTCAGTAAGACTAATTAGCAATTTTGTTTTAACTTAATTTACTAGAAAAGTCAGATTTAAACTTAGGGTTCACTCAACAGTTCTCCCCGCTATGTTTAGTCTGTAACTCACAATTGTGTTGTGTTTATAGCATTATTTTGTTTTATGTGTAATTCACTTAGTTTACTAGCTCAAACGGCTTCACTCTTTTTAGTCGTCGAACTAGCATAGTATTGTCTAGAAGCTGAATTGCTTCCACATTCACATGCCGATGGAGTCTATCTTCATGGCTTATTGCGTACTTTTTTATAGTCTCTGCTACAGTTTCGATTTTTAGATCTCGATGAAGGTCACTAACGTACCAAGGTGCATTCACAATGTTTCTTAATACTTTATTTTGAAATCTCTGTACAACTAGAATGTTACTCTCTTTAGCACAACCCCATAGTTGAATACCATATGTCCATACTGGTTTCAGTATTTGTCTATAAAGCAGTAACTTATTATGAATTGTTAAATTGGACTTCCTTCCAATTAGCCAGTTCATTTTTCTATACCTTATCTCAAGTTCTTCTTTTTTTTTCTTAACATGTGCTTTCCAGCGCAATTTGGTATCAAGTGTCATACCTAGATATTTTGCCTGATTCGAATATGGTACTGGAATGTTGTTAATTGTTATTTGTATGTGATTTATATTTTTGTTTGTAAAATCAACATGAATTGATTTGGTTTCATTTAATTTTATTCGCCACTTTGTGGTCCAACTGTGAATTTGGGTGACTGCATCCTGAAGTTTCTCTATGCATTTTTCAATAGATTTTTCTACCGTCAATAAACCAGTATCATCGGCAAATGTTGCTAAGTGACAATTTTCTGGCTTTGGGATATCACAAGTGAATAATAAGTATAGATAAAGGCCTAGTACGCTACCCTGGGGCACGCCTGCTTGAATTTCTCTTAAATTTGAGTATGAGTCTTCCTGTTTTACTCTAAAATGTCTATCAGATATGTATGATTCCAAAATATCCGAATACTGTTTTGGCAGAAACCTTTTTAGTTTAAAATTAAGGCCTTCATGCCACACTTTGTCAAATGCTTGTGCTACATCTAGAAAAACTGCAGAACAAACTTTTCCCTCTTTGTTTGTAAAAATAAAACAAAAAAATATTCTGATAATAATAGTTACAATACCAAAATTGAACTCAATTTGCTGGAATCATGACAGGTCTTCATTAGTGATCTTCGTATTTATCAATATTTTGACTAAAATTCTTCTTTTCGATGAATAACAGATATTTGTATTCAGAATACTATGTCGAGTGGTCTGCAAATATTACCTTTTCATCATGGTCTGGCACTCTGGTTGGGCAGTAACTTCTTTTTCTTCATATCGTTTTATCGGAGGTTTTAATTTGATGGGTCTTCATATCTTCTCCTCAATCTTTTTTCTAAACTTATTCATATTTCATTGGTGGACCGTTGCTGTGATATAAGAAATAATTGTCTTTATTTTTCTATAACGTATGTAATTACTTGTAAGATTGGATTGGTAAATTACAGATTATTATTATGTTTTTTTTTACTTGCGAAGTTAGTTTTATTGTTATTTTCAACTATTTTTTATAGTATTTGAACAAGTTTCCCAACTTGTTTTTATTTTTGTAAATAATTATATTCTCTAATTTTCACTTAAAATTAGAGAAGCTATCTCTCTTAGTTTTTAAATATTTTTGGGTTACATTTTCTACGCTTACAAGCGTTTTTAGAATATTATTTTGATTTACTTTACGCTATATCTTTCCATATTTTAAATTTAAACTTCGCGCGCTTCTTCCAGCAATGAAGGATTTGAGATAAGCGGCTAAATTCGGCCTAGCAGACGAAAACGCCGATTGTCTGCGCGAACAACTCAACCACGCGCCACGTGCAAGGAAAGTCACCGCACCGCTATTATTTTATATTAAAATTGTGGAAACTATTAATTTTACGCTTTAGTTTATTAGATATTAGTGTTTGGAACATTTTGAACTATAGAACAATGGAGAGTCTGGTACTTCGCGTATAATCGGGCTGGCCAGCCAAGTAGCTACAAAAGACATCTAATGGTAAGTCGTTTCTTGATAATTTTTCATTGCTGCGCTATTTTTAGTATTTAAGTTTTTAGGCTCTTTTTTCCCTGTTGGAGCCCTGTGGAAAGATTCAGTCCCTCTTAACTCCCCCACGTTTTTCTCGAGCTATCTCGAGTGGTCCTTCGGTATATTTTATTTTCTACAGAAGGCCTAACCTCACCATTTGGTCCAGGTTCGAGCCTGATAACAGGACCCCGGGAAAAATTAAAGTCTAAATCGCATTTTGTTAAAAATAAAATTTTTAATAAATACGCATGACCTTGATCTTTTTGCTGTGCTAGCAGTAAAAATAACAAGTAAAAAAGTACCGAACGCGCATTGTTTTCGCGCATTTCCTACCTCTTTTTGGCTTGGCGTCACCTGCACGTAGGAAAAGTTTCCACCACATCGCTGTAAACGATATTAGAGAGGTAAATGAGACTTGTTTACATTTTTTATCGCCTATTTTCTTTTCTTTTAAACGCTTTTAATTTTTAAATATTAAAAATTTCGGAAACTAATCGTTCACCTGTTTTAACGGAGTTTTTTAAAAACATTACAATGAGTACGCAACTTAAGAAGTTAGAAGCACTCCGTAATGAGCAACATAATCGCATTAATACTCTTCATAACTTAGCTAATGCTTGCCTAACGGATGATACAAAAAAACCGTGTTTACAGGTTCGACTTATCGACCTTGATGAAATGAAAGAATCATTTTTTATTTATCAAAATCAAATAATAGAGGCTTATTCGGCAAGTCCGGAGAGACTGGAAGAAGAAAATGAACGCCTTACTGAGTTTGACGACAGCTTCTATGATATTAAAAGAATTCAAAAACAACTATTTGAGGTGAAAATTGAAGCTCCTCAACCTCAAAACTTAACGCAAATTTCAAATTCTGCTGATCCAGACCGCTTTATGGCGTCTTTAATGCCAAGACTGCGCATTGTCGAATTTCATGGCGACATCACTAAGTTTCCAACCTTTCTAGATATGTATAATAGTTCTGTACACAATAATCCTAGTATTCCTACGAACGCTAAATTTAATTTGTTACTGTCCTACCTAAAAGGACCGCCTTTAAACGTAGTTAAACATTTACAAATAACCGACGCTAATTATATAATCGCTTACAATACGCTTCTAAAACGCTATCATAACCCCCGCTTATCGGCTCAAACTTATTGGCGCTCCGTGTATAATTTTCCCGCTCTCAAAGACGATAATCCAGAAACGCTGCGCACGCTGCTTGATGTTTTTTCAGAAAACATTGAGGCTTTAAAAACTCTAAATTACGACACTGATCAATGGTGTTTTCCGCTCGCCAACATTTTACTAGATAAATTGCCTGAGGTACTACTTTCGCGCTTTGAACTAGCTAATTCTAGGTCTAATGAAATGCCCAAATATCAAGAAATTTATAATTTCCTTGAAAGTCAATGTAATTCGCTTTATTCGCTACACTCTAAAAATAGATTTAAAAATAATAAACAGTTTTATAAAAATAACGCCTCGCCTTATTATACAAAAACGCTACTTGGTACGGAAAATACTCATTCTAAAGATAGATGCGCTTTTTGTGATTCTAACACACATTCAATATATTTATGTCACGCATTTAAAGGTAAATCTGCCTACGAACGCTATGCTTACGCTAAAAATAAAATACTATGTTTAAATTGTTTAAGCTCAATACATTCAACAAATTCTTGTCAAAGTCTACGCTCATGTCGCTATTGCCCTGGTAATCAAAGACATCACTCATTAATTCATTTTGAGCGAAATTCTAATTACGCTAATTCTCAAAATCAAAATAGATCACATTTTGATGCTAACGTGAATTTCTCACAAAATCCCTCTAATATTTCTCCCAACGCGTCTCCAAGTAGCGCACCACGTGGTTACTTGACCAGCCAGCAAAGTTTTAGATCTCCGGCTACTGGTTGTCCGCTTCAAAATTACTCTACTCAAACTAATTTCCCTCAAAGTGCCTCTTCTCAAAATAAAAAAATTTTACTTCGACGTCTTCTAATTCACAAGTACCAATCGCAACTCCTTCGGGTTCTAACCCCACGCATTGTGGTTTTATTTCTGCGCAATCGCAAGTTTTATTGTCAACTATCCTAGTAAAAATTCAAGACGTCCGCGGTAACTTTCAAACAGCTAGAGCCGTGTTAGACAGCGGTTCGCAAAACACTTTTTGTTCTCAAAAATTAGCGCAACAATTGGGCTTTCCAAGACAACCCTTATGTTCAAATATACAGGGAGTTGGAGGCAACTCTCTTACTTCTGATCTAGGATCGATTTTTATTAAAATTTGTAATTTTCAAAAACCAGATATTTTTGTGTCTACGCAAGCGATTATTTTGCAAAAGGTTTGTACTGATTTACCGTCAGTAAAAATAAATACAGAAAATTGGCATTTTATAAAAAATTTACCCTTAGCAGATCCCACTTTTTACAACCCTTCGCCTGTAAGTTTACTAATTGGTATGGATCTATTTCCACTAATTATACAGGGTGAAAAAATCGCTAGCGATGATCCAAATCATCCCTTTGCTATGGGAACTATTTTCGGCTATATTTTGATGGGACAAATAAATCAACCCTTAATTTCTACCCCGCCAATTAATGCTCTTTTTTGTCAAAATGAAAATGACTCGCTTTCGCAATTAATTTCAAAATTTTGGGAAACCGACTGCGTCCCCCAAAAAACTCATTTGAAACCAGAGGATGAAATTTGTGAAAATTATTTTAAACAGAGCGTGTCGCGTAATCAAGACGGCCGGTATACTGTCTCCCTTCCCTTTCGCACATCTGAAAATCCACCGCAGTTTCCCGCAATAAAACAAGTCGCGCTAAATCGTTTCTTATCTTTAGAAAAAAAACTGCTTCGCGATAAAAACTTGTATTGTGAATATTCTAAATTTATGAATGAATATTTGGAATTGGGTCATATGGACTATGACTCAGAAAAAGAAGACGATTCAGACAGCTATTTCATTCCACATTTCGCTGTTGTTAAAAATGAAGCTATCACTACTAAGACAAGGGTAGTTTTTAATGCGAGTATTACTGACCCCTTTACGCATATTTCGCTTAATCAAGTATTATTATCGGGTCCAAAACTACAAAAAGATATTATTCAAATATTATTACATTTTCGCCTTAACCCTGTGACGCTCACCTGCGATATTCAAAAAATGTATCGTGGTATAAATATCAACCCTGATCATCAAAAATACCAAAAAATATTTTGGCGGTTTAACCCTAATGAAAAAGTTTCCGTTTTTAAACTACGAACTGTCACTTACGGAGTGAACTGTTCACCATATCTCGCTTTACGCACCCTTCAGCACTTAGCTGAGTCCGAATATGATAACTACCCTCACGCTGCTAAAGTTATACTTAACGATACCTATATTGATGATGTCACTACTTCATCTAAAACGGTTCAAGAGGCGTTAAATTTGCAGCAAGAGCTTACGGAGTTATTTCGAAACGCTGGCTTGAAATTACACAAATGGTCTAGCAATCGCTCAGAAGTGATCTCTCATTTAGATCCCTCCTTAGTCAACCCCGCAGTTTTATCTCTCGATTCGGATGACGTCACTAAGGTCTTAGGCCTGTGCTGGCATCGTTCCTACGATGAGTTTCGATTTAACACATTACCTAATCAGCAAAGCTGTACTAAAAGGACGCTTCTCTCTTTTTTAGCACGCTGCTATGACCCCCATGGTTATCTTACCCCAGTAACATTCACTTTAAAATATTTGATTCAACAAATTTGGTTACTTGGTATTTCCTGGGACGCCACGCCTACTTTAGAAATAGTTCGTCAGTGGACACTCTATCAATCTGAATTTCAAGTTTTAGAAAAATTTAGTTTACCCCGCCACATTGACATCACCAACGCCGAATCCATCGATCTCTGTGGGTTTTGTGATGCGAGTGAACGAGGGTACGCATGCGTAATATACTTACGTGTCTTACGAAACGCTAAATATCACATATATTTTGTTCTTGCGAAAAGTCGCATCGCTCCACTTAAAAAATTTGTTAGTATTCCGAGAATAGAACTTCTAGCCGCTACTCTTTTATCTGAGGTCTTAAAATACACATATGATATATTCATAAAAAGGTTCACAATAAATAATATTTACGCTTTTTCGGACGCAATGGTTGTTTTACACTGGATAAAATCCCATCCAAGTAAATGGAAAACTTTTGTCGCCAATCGTGTTAGTCTTATCCAAGATAATATTAATCCAGAATGTTGGTTATACACCCCCACCTTTCTCAATAGTGCCGATGTAGCCAGCCGCGGCTGCTCGCCGAGTGAGCTTTTAAATCATCCCCTATGGTGGGCCGCCCCTAGTTTTTTACAAGAATCTTTCGATAAATGGCCAACAAAAATCCCGCAAGTCAAAATAAATGACAGTTTAGAGACTGAGGAACGAAAAAATGTTGCTCTGATTTCTTGTGACCGAATAACGGAAAATTTTTTAGATTCGCTTTTAAATAATAAATCCGATTTTTACGCTATTCAACTACTTTTAGCCCGCAGTTTGCGATTCATAAATAATTGTAGACTATCCGCAGACTTCAGAAAAAAGACAAATATAGATTATATCGATCTCTTTAACGCTTTAAAATGTTTGGCTAAGCACGAACAACAAAAATACTTTTCTGAAGTAATTCTTAACCTTCAAAACCAGAAAAAATGCATAAAACCCATACAAAAATTGAATCCCTTTTTAGACCAGGATGGTCTTATAAGAGTTGGAGGACGCATTCAACAAGCCATGACTATTTCTTACGGACAAAAACATCCTCTTCTTTTACCCAAGGAAAGTAGACTTTCTTATATTTTTATTGAATATATGCACAAAAAATATTTGCATGTTGGAGTGCAAACAGTCCAATATCTCATTAGTCAAATTTTTTGGATTTTATCTGCCAAACGCTTAATTAAAACGGTTTTATCCAAATGTGTTCGTTGCTTTCGCGTCAAACCGCATTCTTATGAGCAAATCATGGGACAAATTCCGTCCTACCGCTTGATTCCACAAAAGCCTTTTACTTTTAGTGGAGTAGATTTTAGTGGTGCTATACCTATCACTCTCAGTAAACACAGAGGTGTAAAAACACAAAAAGCATATATCTGCCTTTTTATTTGTCTAAATACTAAAGCTTTACATCTCGAGTTAGTGTCAGATCTAACTTCGGACGCTTTTTTAGCTGCGCTACGTCGCTTTGTTGCCCGAAGAGGTTACATAAAAACTCTTTTTTCAGACAATGGCACAAATTTCGTTAAATCAAGCAAAGAATTGCTTGATCTTGCAAGAAATGCTTGCACGCAACAAGCTATCGCCTGGAATTTTATCCCTCCATCAGCTCCCCACTTCGGCGGTCTTTGGGAGTCAGGGATAAAATCAGTAAAAACTCACTTAATTCGTACCATTGGCTCGCAAATTCTAAGTTATGAGGAGTTGTACACGGTTCTTTGTCAAATTGAGGCGATTTTAAATTCTCGCCCCTTGACCCCGCAATCTACCGACTATAACGATCTACAGGTTTTAACACCGGGACATTTTTTAACACATGGACCTTTAGTTTCTGTTCCTGATGAAGATTTTTCAAGTAAACCTGAGAATCGGTTATCGCGATGGAACTTGGCCGATTTTTGGCGTCGTTGGAGCCAAGAATTTTTACATACCCTTCAAGTACGAAATAAATGGTTGGAACCATGCGCAGAGCCAAAAATAGGTACCCTCGTTCTTATCAAAGACGAGTTATCACCGCCCCTTCAATGGCGGGTAGGTCGCATTATTGAAATTTTTAAAGGGCCTGATGGGCACGCTAGGGTGGCAAATGTTCGTACCGCGTCCGGTATCTTTAAACGACCTTTAGTCAAGCTTTGCCCCCTTCCAATTGATTCAGATTCAGCTACCGAAAAATGATGCTCATTTTGGTGGGCCGAATGAACAAGTTTCCCAACTTGTTTTTATTTTTGTAAATAATTATATTCTCTAATTTTCACTTAAAATTAGAGAAGCTATCTCTCTTAGTTTTTAAATATTTTTGGGTTACATTTTCTACGCTTACAAGCGTTTTTAGAATATTATTTTGATTTACTTTACGCTATATCTTTCCATATTTTAAATTTAAACTTCGGGCGCTTCTTCCAGCAATGAAGGATTTGAGATAAGCGGCTAAATTCGGCCTAGCAGACGAAAACGCCGATTGTCTGCGCGAACAACTCAACCACGCGCCACGTGCAAGGAAAGTCACCGCACCGCTATTATTTTATATTAAAATTGTGGAAACTATTAATTTTACGCTTTAGTTTATTAGATATTAGTGTTTGGAACATTTTGCACTATAGAACAATGGAGAGTCTGGTACTTCGCGTATAATCGGGCTAGCCAGCCAAGTAGCTACAAAAGACATCTAATGGTAAGTCGTTTCTTGATAATTTTTCATTGCTGCGCTATTTTTAGTATTTAAGTTTTTAGGCTCTTTTTTCCCTGTTGGAGCCCTGTGGAAAGATACAGTCCCTCTTAACTCCCCCACGTTTTTCTCGAGCTATCTCGAGTGGTCCTTCGGTATATTTTATTTTCTACAGAAGGGCTAACCTCACCAGTATTTCATTTATAAAGAACAGTAGTACTATCTTTTAAATTTTCTTTTTAGACTTCCTATAGTTGATCAGTTTTACAGCAATCGAATGGTTGCTCAGACTTCGGGTAGTTTTCCATAGTTTTCATTCGGACATTTTTCTATAATTGTTATTAACAAACACTAATATGTTTTTCGGTTCTTCAAATAGGTAACTTTTCGATATTATTGATGGTAATGGAGAAAACTATAAAACAAATATTTGTCTGATTTGCTTTATCCACAATCAGGAGTTTGCATAGATATTGAGCTTCATAAAAATAATCGCTTCTGGCTGACAAGTTTTTAAGTTTAGAAGTTTAAGGTCCTAGATCGTACTGGAACAATTGGCTTTCTTATAAACTGGCTTTCGCATAACTTTCTCGCTGGCTTATCGTTTTTGTTAGACTTATTTCTTCCTTGGTTTTCAAATTATTTTTCTTGTTATTAAAACATTATATGTATGTTAATTTTGATAATCATGATCAATTTTCCAAAATAAATAGGTGTGACATCTTTATACTCGTAGTTAGTTGGCAAATGTGGAAAACATTTGTAGTTCCTTTTTTTTCCGATGGTTTAAATAGGTCTTCGTTGTTCTTGCGATTAGTATAACTCTCACAAAACATTAAATTTCTTTGAAGTCTCGAACTTTTCTTATTTATTTAGACTGTCTATTTTCTGTTGTAAAGCTTTCTTATTATTGTTTGTTTTGCTGTAACGCTTCTTTACTTTTGTTCATAGTGATAGTGAACGCGTGCTAATGTTTCCTAGCAAGGTAGAACATAATCAGACTCAAGGTTACTCTGGATGGTTATTTTGCAAAGTGTTTCAGAAAGGTAGTTATTTGTTCTACAATAGTATTTTAAATATTCTTTTTTCCATTTTTGTTATTCCTATTTTTTTCTTCGTCTTCTCGTTTGTGTTGTGGTTCCTTTTGCTTATCTGTTTCTTTGAAGTTATTTCTTGATAAACATTTTATTATACTTTTTCTGTCATTGTTCTATATTCTCAAAAGAAAACATCTCTTTTCAATAAAAATGGCTTCATATTATATTCTATATTCTTTGATGGCTTCCATCTATGACACTGGTTGTCTTCTTGGTACTCGTTCTCTTCTCTTTAAGCAATATTGCGACCAAACGAATGTCTTTCAATGAATACAATCTGTTATATCACAATCTATCCCAGATTGTGTCTTGAACAGGCTGAAATCCTACTAAGGAATAAAAATTTTATTATGCTCCAAATACAACATTTTTTTAAATAATTTTAAATACAAATGAAAGGAAAAAAAATAGAGATCGATAAATATATATCGAAGTAAAAATTTGTTTTTTTTTTCAAATCAAAATATAATAACGAATTGTTTTAAAAAACAAAACCAAATGAAATAGATTTAGGTTATATTTTTATACAATAGTTTTAAAGTTTTAAGGTAGGCAAAAAAATATCGATGAAAAAAAAAATCGTATTATGCAATTAGTTTACAATTAGTAATTAATCAAAATCGTTTGTTTATCCTTTATTTTGGTTTGCGTTCATTTTTCAATTACTAATAATAGTTCCAATTTATATTAATTATTGTTCTAACCTAAGGGTGCGATAGAAAGAAGTTATCCATACCAACTAAAAAAAAAACTTTATTTTTATATATTACTCCGAAGAGTTATTAAGTGCACCTAAACATTTTCCTGATTTTTTCAAAATTTTTTAAAACGAACTGTATTGTTCTTGTATTGTTTAGTTATATAAACAAACAAAGAAAACATAGTAAAATTATAAATTGACAAGTTAATTTAGAGAAACACAACAAATATTAAATAATTTTTAAATTAATATATTATGTCATTACTGTAATAAAAAGAACAAAAAAAAATCATTGTCATTAAAAATCTGACTATCGATAACACACGAATATAAAAAGTGTCACACTACAAATATCTAGGCTCGTGGATAAACGAAAACGTAGATCAATCCCAGAAAAATAGATGAAGGATTGAAATAGCGCGAAATGCTCTTGTGAAATTAAAGTTCCTCTGCAAAAGATACAATATTTAAAGACTGAGGTTAGGAATGCTGCACTGCTAAGTTTTCTTAAATCATCTTTATGGATGTGAAGCACAAAAAATGAAATGAATAGATTCACAGCTTTTGAAAAATGATGTTGCAGTCGAATGCTAAAAATTTTATGGACAATCATAGTCATGAGTTAAGATCTAATGCAGGTTATTAAAAAAAAAATAGTTTAGTACTGAAAAAGAAAAAATTGGAATACTTTAGTCATGTAAAAGAAGTTACAAATGCAAGCTACTATAAAAAAAAATTAAAGCAAGAGAAGCGAAGGAAAAAGAAGAACGTTCTTGCTTCTGAATTTAAGAGTCTGTTACGATATTACGTCGAATTAACTGTTCAGAGCCGTAGCAGATAAGATTGGCATTGCCATGATTATATCCGATCACCACTTAAGGATGGAACTTAATTAAAAAAATATGTAATACAAGAATGACACAATTGTTTATGAAAAAAAATAGTTTAAAAATTTTATTTAATTTTATTACAGTCAATCTAGAAGATGAAAATGACATATCACTCTTAATTCCATTTTTCTGTCTATAACGGTTTACTGTTTACAACCCTGCTTATTCCATTCTTAAGTTTAATCTTTATCATAGAGACAGATCGATACTCAGCTGACAGTTTGTTTAAAAAGTTTTATTAGTTTTCGAAATAAGAACGAAGAAGTGTGTTAAACCCATTGACAAAAAAAACAACATAAATTATGCAAAATAATTGATTAATTTATCGACAGAGGGAGAGATATTAACAAATTGATCTTTTTTTAACGTTTACAGTCAAAAGACTAAAGGAAAATTGATTATAGGCCTGGTTTTATTGTAATCCAGCTTTCCCTTAAAAAAAAAACGAAAACGTAAAGTTTTGCACAAAAAAGTCTTTTATTTATTACTAACGTAGTTTAAACAAATCGTTTAAGTTAGGTTTAAAGGCTATGGTTTTTGACATTAAAACATTTTGGCAAAATTTAAATCTCCATTGGAGTTTTAACATGTCTGGCATAAATTCTTTCTATCTTTTATCAATTAACAATACTTAACTAAATTATTTCTTTGATATAACATACTAAAGTAGTCAACTTAAAATGGTTTTATCTCCTAGGCCATGTTATCACTTTTATTTTAAACACTTTAATTTACTTTTTTTTAAATTCTAACTTTGCATGATACCAAATCATACAGATATTCTGATTGTAACCAAAGAACCTATTCTAATCTGATATTGTCAATCACCGACAATGAAAAAAAATTACCCATATCCCCAATTTATTTTAGCTTAGGTTCCAAATCCTCCAACAGTTACTCTCAGCACCTCGTCAAAGACATTGTCTGTCAAATAAATTTTTAGGTAGGTACGTACCATTTAGAAAAGTTGAGAATTGTTAGGTTAAAAGTCAAAATTCTTTTATCAACGACCGACACATGGGCACTTTTACTTTCCAGACAGTGGAAACGAAAAAAAATTTCTGTTAGTCTAAACCTTCGGGGAAGCGCGCTTTTCCCTTCAAGCCTGCACACTACAGATGTGTAAGACTTTGTTACCAGTTACCTTCTTAAAAATACAAAGTAGGACGCAATTACTGATACCTAGATATTTCACTCTTTCCTTACAAATATGTTGCTACCTACTTTGCTTTACCAAAAGTAACCATAAACATCTGTCACAAGTCTATGTTAAAGAATTTTGTTTGGACTATTGTTTTCTAAAATAACTCAAAAACGGGTCAACGGATTTGACGAAACGGTTTAACCCCTAATGCCTAATGTTTTCAAAAAAGATTGACGTCTTACCAACTTCATTCGTCGACGAATATTATTATTTAACATTTATTTCATCCTTTCTCAATTTTGCGTGAGAAAAGGTATGTTCAAGCAAATTGAACAACTGCAAATTTTAAAATTTCCCCTGTATTTTCTACTGCTTCTAGTTGGTAAATCTTGTGAAAATCAAAAGGTGTTGACTGACGAACATCAACTAGGCAGTTTTCCCATGACTTGACTTGGTTGAATATCTGATTGATTATATTGTAATTATAAAAATACGAAACAACGTTAAATTACAATATTAGGAGATAACGACAAAACCAATCAAAAATAAATAGATCAAGTTATAACTAATTATTTCTTTGGTATACCATTAAAGACACCCTCTCGAGTGGAGAAGAAAAACTTAAAAACTAAAGCCATTCTCAGCACCTTCCCAAATACTGGAGGCTTAAAAGAAAATCCAACTCATTACACTCATTCCCAAAATTAAAATACTTCCCTTTTAGATTTTATTATATAAACTTCCCAAAAATGATTCAAAACAGTAGAAAATACTATGCTGATCGCCCTCGCTAAAAAAAAAACTAACATGCGAGACCACTGACGATCCCTTGATCTATTATTTTTATCAATCCATATTTACTGTTACTCCACAGTCCATCACAAACTATTTGTCATACCATTAGTTATATCAAAGAAACCTGTGCCTACACTTAGCATAATAAATACATTCAACAATACCAAAAAAAAAAGAACTATATATATAATTATTATTTTCGAATGTATGAGACCCTTAAAAAAAACAATATGGGAGACTTATTTAGTGCTATGAAGCACTACAAACTTAAAATTGTGCATCGAATACACGTAAATTACTTTAATTAGGTATACGTCTTGTGAGCAAAAAGAAACTAATGCATATATCTAACTACTTACAGGTTTTGTTAAGTTTTGCAGAATAATAACCCCTAAAGTTGCAATCCGATTTGCACACAACTTTGCAACTACTGTACTGTTTTAATGTATCTTAGACAAAAAAAAAAAAACAATTATGATTCGGTAAAATTATAAAATAAAATTTTGTTTATTTTTGTTTATCCAGTGTCTTTTTTTTAACTATATTCAATTAACTTGTTTAAACGTCAATTTTAATATCTTTAGAAGAACTACAATAAGAAACAAAAATCAACAATTATATGTGGATAAATAAATCATACAGTTTGATGTTGTCCTCAAGCATACTTGAGACCCCTGACAACACAGATTTATCTTTTACTAAATTTTCAATTTGAACTTTTTATTAACATCTTTGTGTGACATATAATACCGAATATTTATTTAACCCATAAGCGCCGAAAATCAAAAGAAAACTTTATTTTTACTTATTAAAATGTCATAAGGTCATTCAAGACAATCATTAACTAGAAAATTTGTATATATATATATTTTTTATTATTTATATTTTTGCTCTTTAAGCACTAGGCGCTTGTGAGTCAATAAATAACATAAGATAAAAAGTTTTATTAATTAATTTAATTATAACAAAACTAACCGCCTATTCACAAAATGTAATTTGATTTCTATTTTACTTTAATTTAGTCATGAAATTATTTGATTATCTTTTTAAATAATGCAAACCTTTAAAGGAACTTATACACAAATGTATTTATTTTAGTTTAGAGTATTGATAAAATGAGAAAAAAAAATCAAAATTCATTTTTTTCAAATGAGTGACAAATATTTATGCTTTACTTATCATAAAAAATTCTTAAAAATCACTGATAGCGGGCTAGTAATAAAATCCAACAAGAATAGAGACATTGTACAAAAGCATAAGTATAGTGAACATTCATAGAATTTGAAAACGTAGATTTTCTGTAAAAAGGTGTTTTGTAATTTAAGTAGAATTTTTTTTACAAGTAATATTAAGAATAAATACTAGATTCATACATAGTTTTAATGTTTTAAGAATACATGATTTAAAGAAAACTTTAATAATAGAGTTTATTATTACACGAGTTTTATTCATAGGTAGAGAATTATATATTGGCATGACTTCATGATGACAGCTATGATATGAAACTAACAAACATTATAAATTAACTTACACTTAGCAGATCACTCGTCTTGCTATGTGTTCATTTAGTTCTTAGTTGCTACAGAATAGAAACAAAATGTTTGAAACTAAACGTGCTGATAACTACAGTATAAATTCCGTCGTAGCTGTGGTGAATAAAAATAAACTTTTACAGATTTCTTAGCATTCAAGAAAAAGAAAACAAAACTACTATAAAGCTCGACATAAATAAATAAAGTAATTAAAGAAAACCGAAATGATATAGAAATTTATTTTAATTAATCAAAGTCTTGATTTGAGGTTACAAGGGTAAAATAATTAATCGAAATCTTCATTTGAAGTTACAAAGGTGAAACTTTGTTGTCCTAATGTTTAAACAAGAAGTTTAGTTAATAAATTTTCGTTTTTTTTTTAATAAAGAAAGATTTATAATAATTTATCTGAGATACTTTTGGGCTATTCCTAGCAACATGATAGTGTACATGAGAATGAAACTCGGTTTAGGCATTATCATTTTATTAGATCTCAAAAGATAGATGTATTCGATTGTTGAGGGTAAAATTCGTTAGATTATTTAAAAAAACAATAACGCTTCTTTTTAGCAGAATCCAGGAAACCAATTTGATTTAAAGATAATTTTAATTAATGGTTTTAATTTTATATATATATATATATATATATATATATATATATATATATATTAATAGCAATTTTTTAAAGCATGTAATGAAATACGTTTTAATCGAGAAGAGAAAGAAATTTGTTTTTTTTTTAGAATTAATAACAAAGATAAACATTTATACACACAAATATGTTTAAGTTTACTTCAGAAAGAATTATCAATGCAAAATATTCATTATAAAGAAAACAACATATGTTTTTCATTGAGATAACACCGAAAATGTATTATTTGGGTGTATTTTGACCTATCTTAGTAATATCGTTGTGATGTTATACTTACGAGATATTTTTAATTTTAATCTAACACTATCGGTAAAAAGTAGAAAGAATTTGTGGTACGATAAAGAAGATAAAAGTTGACTTTAAATAAAATAAGGACGGTTGAATGTCTTATTTTGTAAATGGTTAACATTTATATTTAGAGTTAGAAATGTATTATTTATAGTATGGATTTAAAGAGTTTTAAAGTTTAAGTTTGGTTTTTAAGGTATTTATAGTAAAGAAGACCAAGAAAATTCAATTTAAATAAATTAGGCATTGGTTGAAACAAATGCAATAAAAATATTTTTAAGTTTACTAGAGAAAGAAAGATAATATGACCTACTAACTTGGTTCCACTAACAAAAGATTTTAATCTCAAAATATTTTTCTTTTTAGTTTTTCAAAAAAAACATTACTCCTTGTTTCGTTATAGTGATAGATACTCACTATATATATACTATATCACTTAATTTAGTTAAATCGTTACACCCTTCGAGGAAAAAAAAATTGATACAAAACCAAAAAGGTAAACACTGAAATATTTAAATTGGCACATTTAATAACACATATTAATCGAATGTAATAAAGGATATAAAATTCAATTTTGTCGCACTAAGCAAAATATTGGGAACTAACTGTAAAATATACAAATACATTTCCTGAAATGCTACTCGTAGGAACAGTCGTAGTCCAAAATTTCGATCTAGAAAGAAAGGACTAGGGCATTGGTGACAAG
Organism: Aspidapion aeneum; assembly: GCA_963576565.1. Classification (NCBI taxonomy): domain Eukaryota; kingdom Metazoa; phylum Arthropoda; class Insecta; order Coleoptera; family Brentidae; genus Aspidapion; species Aspidapion aeneum. The sequence continues at coordinate 107,516,879 of OY755040.1, read as the reverse complement.
ATTTTATTCCATACCTTTTGTTAAAGGAATTATAAACTTTGTTGCATGAAAATCAAATTTTTTTTTACTGTTTAGCAAAAACATGAAAATAATCCTATGTATAGGGATTATTTTATAGACTAAAAAGAAAGTCGCAATTACTCTTTCTTGATAACAAAATAAAGAATGGCGTGGTCGCACAAAGAGAAACAAAATTCAATAGATAAAAATAAATATTCACCTTTAATAGGTACCCAAAGAAACAAATACCTTATAAATAGCTGCTTTATCTTAAATATATGAAGTAAAAAAAAAAAGACTTTCACATGTAAAAATAGTTAGGAACAAATATAAAAATATAATTAATAAAGTTTTTAATCTGAATAGTGGTACTATAACCTAATTTGAAATTAAGCGCCAATCAATAAAGAAAAATTATTAATCTGTGAAAAATACGGAAACGAATCTAGTGAGTTAGAACTAGACAATGGACAAGTAATATCTCCATGCAATGAGTATGTATACTTGGGTGTCACATTTGATAAGACAGGAACAGACTGCAAAGAACTGGAAAAAAATAGTAAAAGCAAAAAAGAAGGTATTGGATGTCTTAACAGTATTTTATGGAGCAGAAAGGTAATTTTTTTTTTTAATTTAACATATATGAAACAATGGTGAAAAGCACGCTGTTGTTTGGAATAGAGACTTGATGCGTAACCGAAAAATACAAAACAGTAATGGAAAGTCTCGAAATGGATGCAATAAGAAGATCAATGAGAATATCTAGAACAGATCACAGAAGACATGAGAACATAAAAGAAATAATGGGAATCGAAGGATAAGCATAACGGATGACTCACTAAAAGGCAACTGATATGGTACAGCCATGTACAACGGATGAATGACGAAAGATTACCTAAAAAAGTCCTAGAATGGTAATCAATAGGGCGCAGAAAAAGAGGGCGTCCTAAACTAGAATGGCAACAGTCAATCTAAAGATTAATGTGTCAAAAGAAAGGAAATCTGACACACTGACTTGTTTTTGCAATTTATAGTAATACAACTCGTTTCTGTCAGTGAATTACTTTTTGATAAACGTGAAGAAAATCAGTGAACACAAATGCAATACTTCAAAGAGTTCTGTATATTATCATTCTCTAAAATACAATAGCTGGTACACTTACTGTGTTTTTACCGTGTTAAATCAAGAAAATGCAATTTGCTTTACATTAGAAATTATGTAGAAATAGGGAAAATAAGAACTCCTTAGAAATAGATAGAAAATATCAATCTCATATTACTTCATCTCAAATATATATTTAGGCGAGTATGTTTATTGAGAAAGATGTATAAAAAAAATGTAAAACAACGCGTATAGAAAACGCTGTCTCCGCTTTCAAGTTCAAAGGGCAAATGACTCAAAATCTCTAAAATGAAAGTTCATAAAGTATACCTACATTTGTAGGTACTTTATGTTTTTCTATAAATGCTACTCTTCAAGGAATAAAATACTACATAGAGTTAAGATTAGAATAGAGGTGTTGAAATAGTTTTAGATGTCGATAGGCAATTATGTGATTATAAAGATGGTTAGTTAAACAAAGGACTAAGATAAAATAAAAGAACAGTCTTTTTATTTAGTATGAAATTTTTTTGTTTTAGAAGATTTTAGGAAAGTACCTAGAAAATATAGCTAACTATTTTTTTTTTGTGAAAATACAATTAAATTAATCTAAAATGTACATTTATACGTTACTTTAACTACACTTAATGAAAATTCTGCAAAACTTAACCAGTGCATGTATTAACACAACATGCGTTCCATTTGTTTTTGATCGCACTTGTGATCTTATACCGAAAAATTTTTGAAAATAAGTGCTGTTTGTCTTTTGTTGACTTTTTATTACAAAAGAAATAATGCTTACAGCAAAAACTGTGTTAAATATTGAGTTTTTTCCAAGAGGTTTTGCGCCTCAGTTTATTAAATTAGCCTGGTTAACGACAAACTTGGCATAAGAAACGCGGTATACAAATTTGTTAATTATGTTTTTTAGTCAATGTTAAATGTAGATGTAAACAAAATGTATAAACTCAAGCATTTTGAGTTTTACAAATTTTTTTTTAATTGTAATTAATGATGTTCCAATTACTCTCAGTGACTCGTACGAAACTTTATAAAATGTTAGAAATAGTTATTTTAACAAGAACGACTTATCCTTAGAGTAATAATAAAAATTTTCGTAATCAAATTAAGACCCAATTAGATTTCTATCTGATCTTTTAACCATTATCGAAGGAAAATAGGTCTTTTGCCTATCTAATATTGTGAGTTTTATCAGGGTACAAAGACTTCTGACCTGAGTTTTATGATGCTTACTTGTTAAAAATTGACCATTCTTGTCAAATTATGGTTATGGTCCAAAAATTGATTTCTTCCTTTCAATGGACGGTTCAATAAGACCACCACTTAAGATTTTATCAATATAAGTTAATTTTAGGCACTAGTATTAAATTAAGATGGACAGTGCTTATCAAAATGTAAGGACCTGTTATAAAGATGCCATTTAAAAATATATTTCTAGAAAACACTTTTTGCTAGGCAAGTTGTATTTATATAAAGAAAAAAAAACACGAATAATATTAATTCTTATGTAAAGTAAAATATCTCAAACGTTCTATTTTCAACTTTTATGTCTACTAGGTACCAATTAAAGTTCCGTACATGACCTAAGTACTTACTTACTATTGAAAGTTAATTAATGCGCCTCTATGTAAATCCAAAAAAAGAAAGTGTATGATTTTTCCCAACGATAGTTTTTTTTTTAAATATGTTTAATCACTTAGAAATGATAGAGACCATTAACTTAACATATCAACTTTACTAACTAAATCAAAATTTAGCTGGGGTTCCGAATAAAATGTCATTTGGCATGACTTAATAAATCTAAAGCAGGAAAAGCACAAAGTATCAAAACTTTGTGGTAAAAGCTACCCACATGAAAACACATTGTGGATCGAAAAAGAATAGTAAAAAAATTAATAAATTATCAAGTAAAATGGGTTAGTGCTGAAAGAAAATAGAAAAATAAAACACACATGCACATGCTAAGTTGCTTCTCTCGTATACCGGTGTTCTAGAAGTTCTTAGATGACCTGGAAGTTATTTTTCGACGCTTTAACGCCTTTAGTCAATTTACCGCATTATTTTTACGTGATCTCATATTTTAAGACAATTTTATTAAAATAATTTAACCTTTTTATAAAAAAGATAACTAAAGAAGTTCAGTTCATTGCCATTGTGAGTTAACAGTATAACTGCATAATGATATAATAGCAAAAATCTAAATAAAAATGAAAAATTTACCAAAGTTTTAATTTATCTTGACTTGTTAAACTAAATGAAAAATAAATAAAATAAAATCTACCAACGGTTGAAATTACCAATAACTTACAGAAAATTTTAAAAAAGAATAAAGAAAACAAGAGAGATCTACCATTATCTCGAATTTTTAAATTAAAATGAAAATTTACCGTTTGAAAATGTCAACAAATTTTAAACAAAAATGAAAATAAATAATCTACCAACGTTTTAAGTTCGCCATTTTAATGCAAATAATTTTTCAAATGTTAGCAGTATAACCCTGTGGCAAATTAAAATACCCCTTATTTCTGACTCCAATTTTGTAACGGGATTTTAGTTGGCTATTGGAAATGCGAGCGGTCATTTTTCTCCAAGGCTACTACCCCACAAAATGATACACAGCACTAGAATAACTCAGGCGAAGTTATTATCTGGTGATCTTCTTTGGAACCAACGATGTTAATCTGGTAGTGTGAAGCAGCACTCGGGATGGATTCGCGTGGTAGACTATGTTAAATTAATTGATATTCACTTACCCTATCCTTAACTATGGTAGACATGATTGTGCGGCATCTATAGAAACCTTCTTCGTTTTCCCTACCCCGCTAGTCAAAATAATGCATAAACAACTCTTACCTAAACCATGTTAGACTATAGAAAAATTTGAAGAATTAAGGAACAACCACACAAAAGATACAGAAACTGACAATCCATACCATGTTTCAAGGTAAGATTGCTTTGCATATATTTCATTGACCTCAAACTTTTTAATTGGTTAATTCGAGTGATAAAAGCAAAACCAAAATTAATTTTGTGGTGAAAATGATATATTTTAAAAAATAAAGAAATGAAAAATAAAATGATCTTGAATAAAAATATAAAAGAACTAAATCTAATCAAAATGAAAAACTTACGTTTAAAAAAATTAGTTATAAAGACAAGTGTTAAAAACAAAAGTTTTGACCACTGCATGGTTTTTTTTTTTTAAATTACTTTGTTTAGTGAAAGACTGAATTTGATTAAATTAAGGAAAAATGAAGGAAAAGCAAACACTATGAAATGGTCAAACCTATGAAAAAAAATCAATATCCAGAGGTCAATTTAGAAGGGAGGAAAAAACGAAGATAAAATCCCGAAAACCCGTTACACGAAAACACTTCTTTGACGATTTATTCGGAACTGACTTTCCCCGCGATTTTAAGTTTTTCATCTCTTCGTTTTAGGTCCCATTTGGGTGTGGCCATATAATGTGTCTGTGCGCGCTTGCCTTTGGCTCAAACAGAGAGATAAAATATTGTAACATGGAAATAGAAAAAGACAAAAGACTAAACGTCACCGACACATTAATGTTTTGAGTTGTTCAGTTTCCCTCCTACTAAAAAAACTAAAAAGTTGACATGAAACAAAGACGAAAAATCAAATGATATTAAAATTATCCCAATTTAGAAAACAACTAAAGGGAATACCGTAGTGTGAAACTGAAAAACGTAATCAGGATATTGACCACTGGTTATAATATACAACTAGAGTAAACCATAAATTTTAATAAATGTTTGACTCCGCATTTAACATAATAATTGTCATCTACGAATAATATAATGACCTTTTTCGAAGACGGGTATAAAACTGACCACAGCTGGTCGCGATATAGAAAATTACCGGTAATAAAGCAACAGACATAATAAAGGCTTTATGAGAAATGTTAAATAGAACGAAATTAGTACAATATACCTGTTTGTATATGTAAAAATCAAAGTTAACTTAATGCAGAACTTAATTTCAAGTATATGCTATGATATATCACTTTGATCAGAAAATTAAGAGCTATTTGATAAAATAACTCTCTTTGGAAAATTACTAACTTTTATGAAAATGTCTGGAAAATATAATAATTTTAATTTAATGAGGGATGAATAGGCGTCACTAAACACATGTTGAACTTAACCCAAAAGGCAATAAACATAAATGGCCCTACAGATTAAGGTTGACAAATAACCACTTGTAAACGATATTTATGATTCTAAAAATTTCAAGTATGTTTAAATCTGTTGGCAATATATTTTTGAAGAAAGCCCTATTTAGAAAATAAATGTGATAAAAAAATATGTCTGGTCTGGGAACAGAATTTGGATATATTTTTAAATTCCATAAAAAATAAAACCATGTAAAAATAATCCAAATATTCTGTTACATAAAGAAAACCATCGAAGTAAGTCTGATTTTCAACCATAACTCTCTTTAGCTTCTTTTTTTTTAATACCTATTAGGGGTCGTTTCCCCACCTCACTGCGTCAGCTTAAATTACGTTCTGCAGTTCTCGCGCTCTCTAGTGTTTACAGTAGGAATCAAGAATCAATCAAGAATCAAGAATTTATTTGACTACGGTTTATAAATAACAATTATTGTAGCAATTCAAAATTTTTACAATAAAAACAATATCTGAATACATTAAAAAAATTCGTGAACTAAACTAAATACATTAAAGAAGTTAAAAATTTCCTAACATGCACAAAAACACTAAACTTTTTGGACTAGATGACTAAAACGGGAACAAAACAGAATTTCAATTTTAAAACGTTAAAAAAAAATTAATTAAAAATCTAAATTTTGGCGTCTCTGTGTATTACTAAAACATAGTTTGTATTCCTCAATAGAATAAAATACCTCAATCGCTAACAATAACTTTATTTTAGTTTTACATTTCTTAAAATCTAGATTTTTTATATCCAAAGGCAACACATTATATAACTCAAAATCTAAAGAGTTTTTTCTTGAAATGATAAGCCGAAACCTGGACAGCTTGATGAGTCCTGCTGACTTTGTACAATAGTCGTGAAAATCAGAATTTATACGAAAATTATTACTGTGTTTGTGTAGTTCAATTAGACCCAAAATATATACAGAAGGTAGGGTTAACAATTTAACTACTTAAAAACTGGCCTGCAGTGGTCTCTGTAACCAGCGTGAATCATTGTTCTGTTTGTTTTTTTTTGCATTCTAAATAGTTTTATTGCATACGATGAGTTTCCCCGGATATGTATGCCATACGAAATATGCGCATAATAAACATTTACCAAAGTATTTTTTTAAAGAATATCTCGCAATCTTCTTAAAGTAAATATTTCCGAGGAAAGTTTGCTAGCCACTGATGTAATGTGAGGACCCCAACATAACCCACCATCCAAAGTCATACCGAGTAATTTTACCGTTTGGTCATTTTTTAATTTTGGTTTAGTTGAAAAAAATATATTTTGGGTTTTGTCCAAACCAAGTGTTTGCTGAGTTAGTCATAACAGTTTTTTCTTCTGCAAGATATCAATATTTTCTGCAGAACAACCCAATGACGTATGATCACAGTAGCAATAACATTCGAAAGGGTTGACATGCTGAAACAGATCGTTCATGTATATTATCAAAATTAAAGAGCCTAATATGGACCCTTGAAAAACGCCACTGTTTATTGATAGTATGGAACAGCTTTCGCCATCAACGATGACCATCTGGTGGCGGCCTGGTAAATAGGACTCAATCAAATCAAGGTCAGTTCCTCCAATACCTCCAATTTTTTTAAGTTATGCTAACGTCCTCACTCCGCTCAGGACCTCCCACCACCATCTCAACAACTTTAGAGATAGCATGAACGGCTGATCTACCCTGCCTAAAACCAAACGGGTTGTCGTTAATTAATCCATTGCTGACAAAATAATTTTAGAGATGCTTTTTTTAAATAATTTCAATTATTTTTGCAAAGATTGGTACTATTGAAACTCGTAGTAGTAGGAGGTGCCCGATAGAGTAATAGCCCTATAGCTCCTTAGCAAAGAAGCTATTAGGCACTCGGTCCATTTCATTAAATGGCCAAAATCGACTCATGTAAATCCCCCATTACTTCTGGAACAGCTATAATGCACACATTAAAAGATGCATTTTGCTTAAATAATTTACTCAATTTTTATACCTATAAATATTTTAGTAAGTATAATAAATTCGTTTATTAAACATTCAAAAGTACTAATAAATAACTAAACAACATAATTTACCAAAGGACTATTTTGTATCATACGTGTATTACTAATTGTAAAATAAATCGAAAATAAATTAGTATTAATGCTATTTAGAATTAGAGAAAATCAGAACTGCTCTTTTTTTATGATATATTTTACTACGTTATGTCTTGTACACTCGCCCACTTTTTTAATGTCATCTGTTCCTATATTTGGTGAATACAAATGAACAATGCATTGTTTGGCAACCTTGTTTTAATTAAAGATTTCCTTTAGTAGTCCCCTAAAATTCCGGGCGTTCCAGAGGAGTTTAAGCAACTTTAGGGTGACATTAAAAAAGTGAGACACTGTACATTTAGTTTCCTCTCACACATCGAGCTGTTGCGGGACAGGTTTCATTAATTAAAAGAAAAAAGCAGGATATTTACTGGCAAAACGTTTCATTTATAATGTTGCTTTTCCGTTTCAACTGACTTATCATTCTCTAGGAGTTCCAGAACGCAACGATTTTTAAAAGATAACAACGTTTGTACTGGTGTGTATCTTGCTAAGTTTTCACTTGGTCTCCATGTAGGACACCACAATCTCATCTGAATTTTTGTATTATTTATTTAACATTATTTTTATGGTAATAAAGTTAAAATCCAAACATACAGACAGACCAAATTGTAAACAGTGCTTTTACTGTCAAAATGGAGTTGGTATAGAAGTCAATGAGTTAGTAGATTTCTTTTATTTTTGTTTAGAGAATGCAATCAAGAAAGCAATATTATATAAATCCTAGCACTTGAGGAACCTCAAGGGCCAAACTAACCAGCTTAAAACGACAGACCAGTGTAAGTGTGTCTAATGAGTTGCAGCCCATCGACTGCGCTTGAATGCTTACTAGTCTTACCTCCTCTTCACATTTTCTTTGAGGCGGAGGCACAAAGAGCAGCATACAGAATAAGGGCCAACCACCAGGCTGGCAGGGCAAACAAAGTGATATCAACAGCCCTAATGACGAAACAAGAGTTGGACGCAACTCTAGGAATGATTTTAGAAAGCTATACAACATTGTCCTTCCGGAGAGGGAGGCCCGGTTATAGAAACAATAGGAACTATTTTCCAAATATCGATAGCTTCTGGTATACTAACAGATCCAAAATGCCATTAAGCGTTGGATCTGGAGTTGTTATTATCCAAGTAATACGAGATTTAACATAGTCTTGGCCAATTGGTTACTATATTTCAGGCTGACCTCGTAGCCATTGAACTATGGACCCGGTGGATTACTGACCACGAATAGACCAACTGGATAATAACAATATTCTCCGACAATCAAGCAGCCTTAAGAGCGCTTAAGTTCTATACGGTCTCATCGAGAACCGTAGGGAGCAGCAGAGATTCGCTGAATGCGCTTGGTAGCGGTAACAATATGTCATTAGTATGGATACCAAGGCATTCGGGGCACGAGGAAAATGATGCCGCAGCCCAAGCAGCGAGGAAAGCGGCATCTGCTAAATTTTTTGGCCCCGAACCAGCCCTGAAGATATCATACAATGCTGCTAAATCAACCATATTAAAATGAATGGAGAATAGCTTCCAACAATACGGGATAAATATAGCAGAACTAGCTCACTCCAAAGAGTTCATTAAAGCACTTTCTAGAAAGAGATCCAGGAACATCATTGAACTGACCAGACAGGAGATACGGATAGTAACTGGTCTTTTTACAACTGTCGACTGAGAGTATACCAAATGTAGACTCTGTATAAAGGATGACGAAACAGTCAGACATCTACTGTGCGAATGTCCGGCTATTGCACGTTTACCTCAGAACACTTTCGGTAAACCTCAGATTAATTCAGAAGATTCGAACATTGTTCCAAACTGAAAGCCGGCCTTTTTGAGGATTAGGCATACGGTGGTGAGAAACCACTTAAAAGTGAGTCACAATAGACTGGAGGTCGCAGTGGAAGGGCTGCAAGGGCCACTCACATACGACACATTATCATCATCAACAATCCCAGCACTTGCGGGATCTTACAGTTGCTATGAGAGTGCTAGAAATTAAACGATTTTAGTAGATAAGTATAAAACCGTTACATTATTGAAATATTTTAAAAAGAAGTAAAATGTGTTTCAGAAAATTTACTAGTATAAGTTTCAATAAGTTCAATTTCAACTTATATTGGTGCTGCTGATTTTTTCTATATACTATAAATTGATAGGTAACACCACTTTTTTCCCGTGCACTATATAATACTTTTATTTTATTTTTATTAGTAACTAGGTGAATAGGTAAAAACTTCGTTTTGATTTAACCTGGCAATTCTGACGGAATATGGGTCAATTAATGAACAGCATTAGTTTAGAGATTTACCATGCACTGAGGTCACCTTTCTGGGCTTGTTATACTCTACTATCTACTGTAATAGATCCAAAACTCACCGTCTTAGCAATAGGACATATTTATCTGGGCTGAAACATCCTGAATGCTAGAGTCAGCAAATATCTTCCAAAAAATGTCAGTCTTAGGTCACAATTCTATAGGAGCAACATTTAGGCAACATGTAGCTTGCACATAAACTGAAGCCTCTCACAGTGTGCCTGAATAAAGTATAGGTTACGGAAAAATGGTTCCAAAAACTAATTGCACTTTTTGAATATGGACTCTTTTCTGACTTCAGAGCCATATTCATATAAATCCTAGCTGATCCTCTTCTCGAAATTGTTTACATTTTTCTAGTTAGTCTAGGCGCTAGCTCCTGTCACGTGTAACCTAAGATGTGCGCTCAGTTTGACTACGGGGCTTTTTTAAGCACCCATAGGAGTATAAAAAAAGTTTAGTCACGTGGTCGAATTCATAGTCGTTTGGCCGTCATCTTTGAAAATTGCCGCCAAATTGATAGATTTTTTGTTTAAGCATATCTCCCTACCCAGTGGTCCGATTTTAATTTTTCAAAGCCTGTTTTACTCCTTTTTTAAAGCAAAACAAATTCTGTCATTACACATTGTTTGATAAATCGAGTAGTTTTTGAGATATACCAAGATTATGAGTATTTCCGCTCGCAAAAGAATTAAAATAATACCCATGCTAATTTTATTGTAGCTTCAATATTATTGACATTTCTTTTTTTTTTGTTACATAGAAGGCTTTAAACCTTTCGCAGAAGAGAATATTGACTTTATGTTTTTAAAGTTTGATGGTTGGTACCCCTAAAGACTGCCTTAAAGAGGGTGCTTTCTAAAACTGTTCACAAGATTATAGAAAAAATGCATTTGCAGCGAAACGATGCATCCTAGCGAAAAACGATAACTGAACTTTTAATTCCGCTTCTTTTAGTGTATCACTTAGCATCCTAGCTTTGATAGTTAGCTGGACAAGCCAGCTAAAATATACAATTTTGTAAAAATTTCATATATTCGCTCCAAAATCGATTTTTTTCTTAAAAATTGTAAAAGATATGACAATGATCAGAAGAAGCGGAATTAAAAGTTTTATAAAATATTATTCTTAACCTTTTTCGCTAGGATACATCGTTTCGCTGCAAATTCACTTTTTCTATAATCTTGTCAATGGTTTTAGAAACCACACCTTTTAAGGCAGTCTTTAGGGGTACCATCCATCGAACTTTAAAAACATAAAGTCAATATCCTCATCTGTGAAAAGGTCAAAGCCTTCTATGTAACAAAAAGAATAAATTTCAATAATATTGTAGCTAGAATATAATGAGCATGGGTATTATATTCTTTTGCGAGCGGAAATACTAATAATCTTGGTATATCTCAAGAACTACTTAATTTATCAAAAAATGTGTCATGACAAAATTTATTTGCCTTTAAAAAAGAAGTACAAAAAGCTTAAAAAATTAAAATCGGACGACTGGGTAGGGAGGTACGCTTAAAGAAAAAAAAACTATCAATTTGGCGGCTATTTTTAAAGATGGTGGCCAAACGACTATGATTTTGACCACGAGACCAAACTTTTTTTATACTCCTATGGGTGCGTAAAAAAGCCCCGTAGTCAAACTGAGCGCACATATTTGGTCACACGTGACAGGAGCCATCGCCTAGACTAACTAGAAAAAAGGAAAAAAAAATATAAAATTTCGAGAAGAGGATCAGCTAGGATTTATATGAATATGAATCTGAAGTCAGGAAAGAGTCCAAATTCAAAACGTGCAATTAGTTTTTGGAACCATTTTTATGTAACCTATACTTTATTTAGGCACACTGTGCTCTATTGAATTCTTTACAGACGTATGCCACAAACATAATATGCGACAAAGCTGATGTGACAGTGAGCGACAAGTTGTTCGTGCGACATTGTTTAAATGTTTGATTTGGAGGAAGTTTTTAATTTTTGCTATATTTTGAATATTTTAATTTTATGTTCTTATTTTATTTTAAATTATTCTTAAACAAATTTATTTATTTTAAAGTTTTGTTTTAAAGCAGTCTCCAGTTTTAAAACTTATAACTTTGAAGTTTTGGAACTTATTACATTTCTGACTCATTTAATTCTAAGTGTAATTAATAATTTATTTTCAGCCAATACCAATAATTATATTGTTATTTTAAGTGTAATGTCGTGTTTAAATGAATGGTTTAACTAATAGCAAATGTTCATAAATTTATTTTTGTTCTAGTAGAAATGATTATATTCAAAACAATGCCTATGATGGAAGCGACACGGTCGAATTATAAAATAGAAATAATATTTTCAACACAATTGTTACTAAGAGCGCAATTGAAAATCAGCGTAACATGGTTTTTTTTATCAAGTTCAAATTACAAATCATCACAAATTGGAAAAATTCAAGAAAGGCAACGTAAAAAAATTAAATACAAACTTAAATGTAGCACTTTTCTTTTATACAGACAAAACAGTCGTGGTAACTTCGCGTATGCCGAAGATGGCCTTGCCGTACGTGTAATATACAACATTTATCTACGACACTAATTGTTTTATGTTTTAAACAAAATAGTTTTGTAATGTCCAAGAACCCTATGCGTGGACCAAATTTTAAATTTCTAGCTTGTCGGAAAATACTTTTGCAGAAGCTGTAAAAAGATTAGGAACAAAGATAGGCAAAGTCAAGCTAAATAAAACTGTTTATAAAGTAGTAATTCTCTATAGGATAACATAGAGAAAAAGAAATAAACCCACATATTTTAGTACCTTTTAGTTTTTGCTGGTTGGTAACAAATATAAAAATTTTTTGTAAACCCAAAAATATTCGAATTAATAACTTTTTTTGGCAGCGACATCAGTGATTTGAAACAATTGAAGTTAAACAGCAGAAGATAATGTACGATCTATATTTCTTACTTTACCCTGCTTACTCTAGTATTTAAACGGCTAACTAACTTTTTTGTTTTTAAGGTAATAAAAAAATTACTAACGATTTCAAAAGCACTTTCTGCCATCGTGCATTAAAACGCCACGCATAAAAGCATTTTGTGCAGTCACTTGTTTTATAAACTTCTATTTTATTATCTAAAGTGGCTAAAAATGGTTTACGTCTGCCCACTTCTGGCCACATGCATCGCCACAAATGGAAAATTGAGGTTTTTTGGGATAAATTTGTGGTCACCATAGTTACGTGCTCTTAAAAAATGATTCCTTATTCATTCTTTAATAAAAATTAACTCATATTTTTCGAAACAAGTTCGCTTAAATAAACTTAGTCTATTCAAATACGTTAGAGCATAAATATGGGGCATACCTATGCATTCTCATATGTGATGCTTGAAGCCAGTACCCGCATTTAATTCTTAATGTTAATTTTTCGGGTAGACAGCTTTTCGGTTACTGCGCATGGGTTAGTTTTGGTGATTTTGGAACATACTACATAATTTGACAACTGTCAAAAATTTAAGATTATGTCTATTTTTTTTCTAAAAACTAGTTGATTGGGTAAAAATTTATCAAATTGTGGATTAAAATTGTTATTTTTCTTAAGTTTATTAATAAATTATAATGAAAAGTACAAGTACTTACCTATGGAATGGCACTCCCTTACTTCTCCCGGACATTTTTCCAAAAACCGCACATGTTTTACGTAAATTTTATCCTATTTTTCACAGAAAGAAACATAATTTTACACGATAAACGCCAAACACCGCAAAATGTAAATATACAACAAATATGTCGTCCAGCCACAAAGCAGCTGTTTCTCTACGTGACAAAACACTCGTATGCGCACTTGAAAATTCGCGTTTGCGAATTTAATTTTGCCACTTTTTCCTAAGCAAGACATGAGTGCTTCACTTTTCGATTTTTTCAACATGTATTTAAGTTCTAACTTATTTGGGTGTGGCTTAACAAATTCACTAACAAACCACTTGAATGGTTGCGTCACACAAATGTTAGACATTAACAAAACCTTATGTGATTGTTCCTTCCCACAATAGTATTTTAATTACATTTAAGTCAAAGTTTCCACAAATGGATTGGTGGCCGGCCATAAATGGTATCTCAACCCTACTGTTTCTAAATCTAAATGAAACTGTGTAAAAAATTTAAATCCACCAAAATATTTAAATTGGCCAAACTCTGGTCGATTTAGTTTACACAGAACCGAAAAAGGTTTCGATAGAGCAAAGTTTCTTCACTGAGTTTCGTTTGGGTAAAGTAAATAATTTGTTTTGAACTCATGAATGATGTACGATTTAAGTTTTCAATCCTTTTGGCATTGAAAGTAGAGTGACAGCATATATTTAACAGTAGTGTGACAGCAAATTTTAAGTCTAATTATTTTGTTGCTACAAAACAAGGAGTTATAAGAAGTTCGAATTTAAGAGCCGTAAATATTTGTAGTAATAATGAAGAATAAACCACAGAAACCTACAGCGTTTAAAAATTACTTACTCGCCAATCTCTAAAATTAAAAACAACATAGCAAATTCTCAAAATAATAATTTGTTGAGTGTTATTAACATTCCATATATTTAGGAAAACATAAGACCAATAGCCAAACACCATAATATAAAAACAGTATTCTCATCGGGAAATACGATAAGGAGTAACTAAAACAAAACCAGAAAATTCCTCAAATAATAAAGAATGTATTTACTAAATCTCGTGTGAGTGTGGTAAATCATATGTAGGTTAAACGAAACACCCTCTTCAGGTTAGAGTAAATGAACATCTAAAAAGTACTAAATTAGGGGATATTGAAAAATCCGGTTTAGCATATCATGCATGATCAAATGATCACAGGATTCAATAGTCTGAAGCTAAAGTTTTGCATATGGAGTCGCATTGGCGGATACGAAAGGTTATTAACGCTGCACTTATAATGCAGAATAAAGAAGTTTTCAGTCAAACAAGCACGGACAAACCAATTATATGGAAACCACTCCTTAGCATTAAAAAAAGAGGCGGCTGTCACACCTGACTGCACACCAAGTAGTATGATTAGAAGCCTGTTGACTGGATTGTTTAGTTTACACTTGAAAACGGTTAGAGATACTTAATAACCGAAACGTCGTGTTTAAAATTAAGACAGAACTCCGAAATTTTATTTCTAACAAATATCTAAATAGATAACTGGTGGCGTTGCCAGTACTGCTATAATAATATCGCTTTAAAAATAAATGTATCCTATTATATTACCGCAAGGCCTGGCAATTGAATTCCAGTATTTATATATTGTAGAAAAATAATAAACAAATATCCCCTTACCCCTGTGCAGATGCAGATGCAATGCTCTAAGATCGAAACTATAGGCCCTTGAACATAGAAGACAATGCAGATTCAGTGCCTGAGACAATTTGAGCGCAATTTTTACGATAAATTGGTATTGTTAGTTATAAAAAAGTTTCGTTTAGTCACTTTATGGCCAGGTTTATAGTTAAAGTAAGAAAATCGTTCACATCGAAGTTGGCAGGGCGTTGCGTCTTGCATTATTAAAGTTCGGGTCGTCAAAGTTTAGATAGTAATAACTTATTTATTAGACGACCTCCTTTTGAAGTAGTATCCATGTTACGCAAAACATTTCAGATAGATATGCGATTTCTATTGAAGTTAATAAGAACCTTTTTTAATAATTATTATGGGAGATTTAATATTAAATAAACCGCTAATAAAACCAACAGACGGTATATGATACGACAGAAGATTTTAGAGTACTCACAATTAAGGATTCTTTTAAAAATCGAGGCATATTGTTAACATGTTTGGACAAACATTTGTAGCAGTGTGTACTTAACGTTGCTAAGTAAGTCTTTAGACTTATTCCCGATCGGGCTACATTTTGGTTGACGTTTGAAATTATTTTTTTCCTTTCAATGTAGTTCTTTGTTGGAAAATCATAGACCATGATTAAGTAGAAACCAAATTTTGGACTTCCATTGTCTGTATTTATTTTAACTTTTCGGTTAGCAAATATCTCTAACCGTTTTCAAGTGTGAACTGAACAATCAAGTCTACAGGCTACTACTTGTGTTTCTTGATGTGCAGTCAGGTGTGACGGCCCGCCCCCTTTTTTAATCCTAGAGGCTCGTTTTCCTTAAAGAGTGGTTTCCATGTGTTTAAAATGTTCGTGCTTGGTTGACCGAAAACTTCTTATTACATTACATAATTACATTACATTATAAATACAGCTTTAATAAACTTTCGTTTATGCAAAACAAAACTTTAGCTTCAGACCACTGAATTCTGTGATCATTTGACCATGCATGATCCGCTAAACCGGATTTTTCCATATGTCCTAATTGGGTACTTTTTAGATATTCATTTACTAACCTAAAGAGGGCGTTTTGTTTCACATAACTTACCACACTCACACGGGATTTGGTAAATGCATTCCTTATTATTTGAGGGGGGCTGATTTTGTTTTCGTTACAAAACTCCTTAACGTATTGCTTGTTAAAAATAAACTTATGCTCTTATGTTTTCTGAAATCTCCTGAACATATGGAATGTTTTAGAGATCGTTGAGTTGATTTCTCGAAATAACCATTTTGTTGTAAATCATTTTTAATGTTGTCGATTTCTGTGGTTAATGCTTCATTGTTACTATAAATATTTACGGCTCTTAAATACAAAATTTTTATAACTCCTTGTTTTGTAGCAACAGAATGATTAGACTTGAAATTTAGGTATTGTCTTTTTGTGTAGGTTTCCTACATACAGTGGCTTAAATATTTCTATCTATTGGTTTGACAAGAACATCCAAAAAAGATAAAGCCGAATCTTTTATAATTTCCATTGTGCATTTGATTGCTGATCGAATACCGTTAGGATGGTCTAGAAAATTCTGCAGTTTGTGATCATTTTCTGGCCATAAATTTGTTATCCGATCCTGGATAAATAGATTTTGTTTGAGGTTTAACTAATTTTTTCCGTTGGATCCAATAGTTTTTAATATTTATTTTATTTTTTTAGAAATATCTTGCAACATAGGCCATCATTTTTCGTTGTAGCAATAATATTACATCCACGAAAATCTTAAAAATAAATAAAAATAATAATATTTTGGTTTAAAATGGCAGCCATATTTAAATCTCCAAACGTCACCAGGAGATTTCCAACAACTACGGTGTAAGTCAGTGTCAGCTGTCTGCTATGTGTTACATGTTAGGTATTTAGACAAGTTAGCGAAATTACACCGAATATTACATGCTTTGGCAGATGTGTGACTGAAACAGTATTCTAATATATCTTGCGCTTTTTACAGTATTTAACTAATGATACGTATTTGGCACGGTAATGCATCTACAAAGATAGTTTTACTATCTATTTTTATAGGTCATGGATTATTTCTATAGTTTTTCGAACTTTAAACCACAGTAGTGGTACTACAATTTAGGAAAATTTTTCAGGGGAAGCCTAGCCCGGACAAGATTTCTAAAAAATGACATACCGCTACAAAATTTTTATTTGATTTTGGTTTATTTTTAAAGTTAATTGGAATTATTGTGAGATCAAACACACTGACAAATGCTTACTATGCTATTGCACGTTCACGTGAACTAAATCTTTGCAGCTGTTTGACATGTAAGTGTTAAAAAAAGCACCTAAACCGTTCGAGGTTAAGTCTATAGATTTAGTACTTAGACTCTGGTCTAAGTTTGTGCTTTCAAATAAAATAAAAATTTTTAGTTTTCGGGGTTAGTCAAATTTAATATTTTTAGGTAAAATAAAAACTATGGTCTTAGCACAGATCCCTGTCAAACCCTAATATTAAGAGATAGAGAGACATAGGATTTGAAAACCGTAACTTGAAAACTTGCAGGAAAATACTGTCAAAAGTCCTCTTTTTTTTGTAGACGAATTTAGACAAAACTGCGGTCGAAGTTTCCGTTGACCTAACTGAGCGGAATTGACAATGCGATAAAATTTTACATCATCGTCAGTAAGTCCTACTAGGTATTATAATACACAGCAATATTTGTAAAACCTTTGATTTGTTTTTTTGAGATTATCGATCTTAATATTGATACAAAAAAACATATCGTCGTTGTCATTTTAATACATGAAGTTTTAGTTCTAAATGATGTGTATTTTTATTATACTCGTATTCTACATCACCTCCTATGTGTAACATAAACAGTGCATCCAGGAATTTGTCGTGGGGTAGGCTCGAGATTGGGGGGGGGCGACACTCCATAATGACAAATTTTATGTTATTTTACTTATTTCTTCGTGAAATGGGTTAAAAATGTTTTTAAAAATATAGATAGGGCCCGGGCACCGAAGCTCCCTCCTTTCGTTACATATAGGAGGTGTTTTAGAATACGTAAGGAAAGCAGTTGTATAATGGGACAATTTTTTTCTAATTGATATTGCGTATAAAGCTGATTGATTGATAAGTGATTTTTCTCGAGATCCATGCATTAGCATCAAGTGCAGCTATAGTAAACATAATATGCAAACAAAAAAGAAGAATGACAGAATAATTAGCTAGTCCCAGTATACATCAGATTCCCACTATATATGTTGCATAGTGGGAATAGGCCTAGTGCATACTGGGACAACAGGGAAAAAATCTGTTTTTGTTACTAAAAATACTATAAAACAACAATAATAAAGCATATTTCATAAATGAAAATAATCTTTATTGGTGAAAATAAAAAAAAGCAAAATTAAACTCTAAAATTCGGTTATTAAAGACCGTAAATGGTCAGAAAAAACTGTAAAAAAGCCGTGCTTTCTTTTAAAATCAAAATTGGCTTTATCTTCGTCATTGGCATTTTTGTATTTCATAACAAACCTCTGCAAAGCTGATTTGCTAACAACGACTTGCGGCATCTCTTAATTTCAAGTGCTTTTCTGTAACTGTGAGCACTGCTTTCTGCAATTGTTCAGCATTTTCAATATGAGCGTGCTTGCTTTCCTCATATCTCTTAGCGTTTTTTCTGAGTCTTTTTTTGGTACTATTAGGGTTATTCATTTTCTGAAAGTAAAAATAAAATCATAAATAACATTTTAGCAAAAGAGTCCCACTATACACCCTTTTTTTAAATAAAGATAAAATTGTAAGTAAAGTTTTAATTAAACTAAAACCTCCCCCATTGCTATATTTAATCAAGTTCTTAATATATTTGAAGCTTTATCTTGCATGAATAATAAAATTATAGCATTAGCAAAACAGTCCCACTATACACCCTTTAAAGCTGCTTTAAAACTATGTCCCTCTATACAACATGTTTAAAATTCCCACTATACAACAGGGTACGCCATTCAAATTAGGTTCAATTTTTTTTAGCACTGTAGAAATTAACGCTACTATTACACCAACTTACCTTCTATACACCTTAAGTAACAAGTTGAACCACTATTTACTAAAAAAATCACATGTATAAATGCGTTATAGCGTCGGACACGTGAAGTCAGAAAAAAAATTGACATGTGTTGTACTTGCTATGGACGATATTAAACAGAAGCAATACTTCCGGGCGCCGTAATTGCGGTTTTTAGTAGATGTCGCTACGCGTAGACGACGCTGTAATTTATTCAAAATTTTAACGGGGAACCGTGACGGGAGATTTGATTTGTCCCAGTATGAAACATGTCCCAGTATATAACAGTTTCCCCTATATAATAAAAATACATATGCTTTAGGACTACAACTTCATGTTTTTCCCAATTGTCACATAGGAGGTATCAAAATAACAACGACGATATTCAAATAAATACTTCAGTGAATACATTTCTACAGAAGCACTCAAAATAAATCCAAAATATGTCATGTGTAAAACCATATAAACCCCAAAAGGGATCCAGAATGACGTGTTTAACTTTAATTCCAGTCTCACCAGTGACCCGAAGGGATTTGGAAGGGCGAAAGGGGTTTGAAAACATTTCGTAAAATTAGTCGAAACTCAAAAGGTCACACATGTGGGGTCAAGAAAAACATTATTCCAGTCTGCAAACGAGAGAAAAAGGGATTCGAAAAGTTGTTAAACTTACAGCTTTAAAGTAATAAAACTAAAGATAATCTTTAAATATATAGTAATGAAAAAAAGTATGTATATAGACAAATGAAAAACTAAATAAAAGTAATTAGTAAATTTATTTAAAATGTGCATAGTATAGCATGAACTATTCTATATAACAATATATTTATGTTATTATTATTATTATATTAATATCTTATTCACCAAAAAATTGATAAAGTTCACTTTTCCGCATGGACAAAAATATATAGATCAAACAAGTTCAGTCGTTCTCCACTAATTTTATTATTAGAACGACATGTTTCGAGAGCATATGCTCTCATCTTCAGGTTGTACACTAAAAGAAAATTAGGTCCAATAAATGCCCGGTTGTAGACAGATTCATATCCTCAATACATAAAAAAGGAAATAACCTGGGCTGCAACAATTACAGAGGAATTTCAGTAATTAGTACTCTAAGTGTACGGTAGGATTCTTGGAGATCTAATAGAGAATGATTTTCATGAATAAGAAGAAGAAGAGCAAAGCGGGTTTCGTGCAGATCTTGTAGTAATAATGTTTTGTGTCTTAAACAAGTAATTTAGAAAATAATTGCCAGAAATAAAGAGACTCATGCTAGCTTTTTGGACATACAAAAAGCATATGATACCATTCCAGTAGAAAAATTATGGACAGTGTTAGAGCAAACTAATATCAACCATACATACATAAAAGCGATAAAATAACTATACAAAGGGTCAAAATCCAAAATAAAAATTGTAAATCGACTTTCAAAAGAATTTCTGGTAATGAAAGGCTTAAGACAGGGATGTTGTATATCTCCAATTCTCGTTAAAAAGTGACTTTTTTACACTCCTGTGATTTTCAAACTCCCGTGAAAAATCACTTTGTTCACTCGTTGTGTAATATACTATTAAAAGCGTGGTAGCCTAAAGTTTTTGTTTATGTGCCAATTCTTAGTCTCAGTTGTGAGAAGAGAATTAGCCTGACTTGCGGTTTGAGTTTGTCGATACTTGCCTTGACTTGGTTTGCTGCTTGTAGTTTACAAAATTAATGTGACATAACTCGTGTCAGTTTGTATTTTATCTACCTAAAACTCCTGACTCCCCCTGCGTTATGTTTGGTTTATGATTTGTCATACCACATGCTGTTGGACCCTAAGAGTTTGTGATTTGTGGCGCGGCTTGTACTTTTCCCAAAACTTTCCCTCCCCTTGTCGGTTAATTCAAGTCAAAAGTGTGAGGCTTGGCTTGATTACTGTTAGCTTTTACCCACCATCAGAGCCAAGGGTTGATTCTGAAAACGAAACTGTTTGTCTGTATTGAAGAAGCTTTGAAAATACTAAATCGATTTTAAGAAAGTTATCAGAAACAAAAATACTTTTGATAAAATTGTGCTTTTTCCAAAACTTTTCCTCCCCTTGAAGCTTTATTACTATGTATTGCCTTTATTGCCAGGTAAATGGTTTGCACTTAAATTTGTAAAATTGCTTTTGTGTGTCATTTAGTCTTAACAAAAATTTAATTGAATTTGATTATACAATAAATAATGAAAACATAAAACGCATGTCTCAACAAAACGACCTGGATGTTCCTTCGAAGCTAATCTTTTATTTTCATCACTAGAAATTATTTTCAAAATTGAGACTGACCAAAATGTTGCGCGGTTTGTTTGTAGAAATACTAAAAGTTTTAACATTGAAGTAAGCATTTATTTATTTGACAGTCTAGTATTACTTGAATATAGAAGTGAAGGGTCCCTCCAACATGATATTTGGATTAGTATGATTGAGGGAGTTCAAAGAAAATGTTTAAAAGCCATGCCCTTTAGAAAGTTGCACAAAGAGGCTGTGATAACAAAATGTTAGCCCGCGGTTAGAAAAAACGATAACTGCAATGGACTGTAAATATTTTAATTAATGAAAGCGCGAACAAACATAAATTTATTGATATGAAATTACGAAATAATCAAACGTCCATAGGTTAATTGTTGGTGCCACACAACGGCAATCAGAAACAAGGCACTCACCAGTTTGCAGCCAATTTATCCACTTCCAAGGGGCCCCTATCTGGATCTAATGATGTCACCACGTAGCTGAAGGGCTGAAGTTTCTAGTTCTATGCTTCAGTACACCAAAATCGAGCACTTCCATGTGTAGAAATTTGAAATAGTTGGAGAACGAAATTAACACGCCATTTCTCGAGGCGATTGACAAAGGATCTCACTGATTGTTGGTGCGCATGTCCAAATGCGCGAAATGCACTCTGTCCTTCATCCAATTGTGTGGTTTTAAATATTTAAAAACAACCGCGAAATTTAGCGGGAGCTAACATAACTGCCCTCCCAAACCCACAATTTTAGAATCTCAACCGGACAGATACATCTCGAGAGCCGATTTAGGGGAACCTCGGACAAATCTGACTGACATTTCCATGATGGACAACTTCTGGTCGCCGACTACTCGAACAAAGTGAGTTTTAAAACTTTTGACGCCAGCTTTTGCCAGGCCATTGCAATGTGGACTGAGAGGAGGTCCCAGCTGCCAACGAATAGAAAGTCTGGTGGCCGCACTTCTTGCGTAATCAAGTAATTGGTTACGAAACCCTATAAAATTACTGCCTTGATCTGACCAGCATTGCGTCACGCTTCCACGTCTGGAAATGAATCGATGGAATGCACCTACGAACCCTTCGGTGGACAGTTCCATGGTTAATTCCAAATGCACGCAATGTGTGGCCGTACAGACAAACACACAGACATACGATTTGAAAGCTTTACAACCACGGTAACGATGAGGAATCACAAAGAAAAATCCACAAAAGTCGATAGCTACACTCGAAAAAGGTTTAAGTTGATTGATTCGATGAGCGGGAAGTGAACTCATTATGGGCGGTCTATAGGGTTTAAGGTTGATTCTAAAACATTGCAGGTTCTTTGAATTGCCCGTCTGGCAGATAATATCCAAAATTGCTGTGAAAGCAGATTATGTAATGTTTTAAACCCAGGATGAAGGTATTGTCGATGAGCGGACTCGATAAGAAGAGTAGTTAAACGATGGTTACTCGAAAGTAAGACGGGGTGTTTTGCAGAATAAGACAAAAGTTCAGATTTTTGTAATCTGCCAGCGACTCTAATGATATTATTTTCATCAAGAAAAGGTGAAAGTTTTCGGAAAGGTTTCGGTATTGGTTTATCCTTAGATAACGCGGAAAAAAGCTCAGAAAAACAAGAACCTTGAACGCGTTTGATAAGAAGGTATAACGCACTTTGCATCTCACCGGTGGTGGGAAAAACAATATTCTCAAAAATAACTTTTTGGTCCGGCGGCTTAGTGGGTTTTTGATAGGAATGGTTTTGAAAAAGGTTGACTATTCGAAGGACATAACAAATGATACGTTGAATTTTTGATATAGATGAATATTTGATAAGAAGCTGATCTAAGAAGTTAACGTCAATTATCGCATTGCAACAGACCTTTGGCTTTTCCTCCAGATTAATATCTCCGAAATCAATCGGCATTTTTGATTTATGAAAATCGGGCCATTCGTTTTCGGGAGACCACAAAAACGACGGTGCGTTCCACCACATGTCATGTGACATGAGCTGTGAAGGGGTGGCCCCTCGTGACGCAACATCGGCTGCATTTAAAGCAGAAGGAATGTAGCGCCACGAGTTTGAGGGAATGATTTCTTGGATTCTACTGACTCGATTTCCAACAAAGGTTTGCCAGCGATTAGGAGGGGATGAAAGCCAGTGCAATACGACTTGCGAATCGCAGAAAGTAACGATATTTGTAAAAGTTATTTTTCCTTCATAGCTAGATAAAACGAAGTCAATTAATTCGCTTAAAAGAAATGCGCCTAGGAGTTCTAGCCTAGCCAAAGTTTGTGACTTGATAGGCGCGACCCTAGATTTTGCAGATATGAGAGAAACAGATATATTGTTTTCCTCTTCTACACGAAAATATACGACGCCCGCGTAGCCTCGAATTGAAGCGTCACAGAAGCCGATGATTTGACAGGTATTGGTTTTTGACAGTTTGATTTGTCGAGGTAATTGAAAATTGGAAAGAAGCGGGAATTCAGAACGAAGTTTGTTCCAAGAGTCGATGATAGAAGAATCTGGTTCTTCGTCCCAGCCTATTTTCGATAACCACAACTGTTGCAAAATAAATTTTGCTTGTAGCAACAAGGGACAAAGAAAACCTAAGGGATCGAAGATTGTTCCTATGATAGATAAAATAGAACGTTTGGTTGGGGGTTTGTCCTTCATTCGGCATTGATAAGAAAAAATGTCGTTTTTTGGATGCCATTGAAGTCCTAAAACTTTGATAAAGTGGGGTTCCTCCTTGTCGAAAGAGAGAGACATTTGACGATCGGACTCTGGCAATGTTGCCAATAACTCAGGACAATTGCTTGCCCATTTTTTAAGTTCAAATCCTCCCGACTTCAACAAATCATTGAGTTCTGTTTGTAGGGAGAGAGCTTCAGAAAGCGAGGGGCTAGTTCCCAAGATATCGTCGATATAGATTGATGTTTTTAGAACAGTACTAGCCATAGGAAAACGTTCCTTTTCTCTTTCTGCCAGCTCATTTAATGTACGCATGGCTAGAAAAGGTGAGCATGTCATGCCAAAAGTGACAGTAGAAAGTTCCCACACTGAAAGTGGGTCCTGTGGAGGAAACCTCCACAATATCCTTTGATAAGGACGATGATTAGGATTGATAAGGACTTGACGGAACATCTGTTTGATATCAGCAATGTAGGCAATAGGATTAAGACGAAACGTAAGGAGTAAAGAAGCAATATCCTTTTGAAGTTTCGGTCCAGATAACAACGTGTCATTGAGACTAATATTTTTTGGGGTGACTGCCGAAAACTCCCAGACTACCCTTAATTTTGTACTTAAGCTTTCCGGCTTTAATACGCAATGATGTGCCAAAAAACATAATACGTCGACTTTTGGTTGACGAGATAAAACTAAACTCATATGATTAGAATCGATATAGTCTTGCATGAAACTTGAATAGGCAGTGTACAGATCAGGATTTTTGATTAATCTATTTTCTAGAAGTAAAAATCTACGATAAGCTTGCGGATAAGTATTTCCTAGGTCAGGGTTTATTTTATCTTTAAACGGAAGATCTACCATGAATCTACCGCTCGGTCGCCGTTCTACACTCGCAGTAAAAATTGATTCTGCTTGTTTTTCTTCCTTTGATAAGATTTGTTTTTTAGGCAAATGCTCGATTTCCCAAAACCTAGGGAGAATGACCTCTAAAGGAGGTGAATGACTCGTTAAAAAACAACTGGTTCGTTCCGTAAGACTACCTACTTCGTCAACCTTTCCCATGACGACCCAGCCAAAGATAGTTTCAAGGGCTGAAGGTTGCCCTATTTGTCCAAGAACCCTGCAACCAATAACTAGGTCCACAGGTCTAGATTTGAAATCAGATGGGTCGGCAAGTTTATGGTTTTCCAAGTGTTTCCACTGATTATCGTTCAAAGTGAATGTAGGCATATTGGAACATAATTGTGGAACGACAATTGCTTCGAAATTAAGTAAAGGAGTGACCTGTCCTTGTGGCTTAATGTGACATTGAACGAGCCCTTTGGAAGTAAAAGAAGACATCTGATTTAATCCGAATATTTCAGTGGTGTAACTTCGCCTAGGAAGATTAAGACGCTGAATACACTTTTCACTGATGAATCCTGTCTGTGATCCAGAATCAAGCAGTGCCCTTACAGGTTGAAAATTTCCGCAACCGTCCATAACATCTATTATGGCAGTGCATAAAAGAAAGGTACCTGAAGGTCCTGAGGTATTTAATGACACATGAAGATTATTGACAGGTGGTGTGTGAATGACAGGACTAGTATCTTGGCTTCCAGACTCTTGATTAGTTTCTAAGATATGAGTTAAAGTGTGGTGCCTTTTACTATTGCAAGTCCTGCATGAATATTTTGATTTGCACGTATCTACCCCATGCAAGGGATGAAAACACGCTAGACATATTTTTTTCTGCTTAACGAAAGATAGGCGATCGATAGGTGAGAGATCAAGAAATGTTTGACATTTCGAAAGCACGTGACCTTGATTACACCGGAAACATTTTATTCCCGTACTTGAATTAGTTGAGGTGCCAGCCAGTCCTATAAAAGGCGAATTGGATGATTTATAGGTAGGCTTTTGCCCAAACTGATTTCGCATAGAATTTGATTTTTGATAGATAGGCACCTTTTTGGGTGCTGTTGATTGAGGAAGTGATTCCAAAACTTTACATCTTTTTTCTAGAAATTGAAAAAGTGACTGAAAAGTGGGAATTTCTGTATTAGTATTGGCGTGACTTATTTCGAAATTTGAACGCGTCGGAATATCCAATTTTTCTAACAAAATGAAAAAAATAATAAAGTCCCAACTGTCAACGTCAAAGCTAAGTGATTTTAAAATTTCTAGGGATTCAGAAAAGGTGTCAATTAAATTACGCAATTCTTTAGCTGACTCGTTTTTTAAGGTGGAGTTCATAATTGTGCTTAAAGCATCATTTTGATATCTATTGACTAATTTGTCGTAAGCAATTTTATAATTTTGATCAGATAAGCTAATCCCTGATATTAATTTTAAAGGCTCATCCTCGAGATATGAAAATAAATATTGAAGTTTTCGAACGTTACTTAGACTTTGATTTTGATCTATAATGTTATTAGAAAGATCGAAAAAGCTTGGCCATAATTTTTTATCACCTCGAAATATGGGAATACCTAACTCTTTGAGTTTTGGAGTTTCGTTTTGT
The DNA here is from genome assembly GCA_963576565.1 of Aspidapion aeneum. Taxonomy (NCBI): domain Eukaryota; kingdom Metazoa; phylum Arthropoda; class Insecta; order Coleoptera; family Brentidae; genus Aspidapion; species Aspidapion aeneum. The sequence goes on along the minus strand of OY755040.1, from coordinate 107,490,350 downwards.
CGAACATATGATCCCGAATAGGATGGGGCCTCAACCGGAAATATTTTAGAGTAAACCCCCTTACACGCATAAAAATATTTACGAGCTTCTGAAAAGATCGCATCCTGCGTTTTAAACTCCTCGTCTTCCGCGTCGTCTATCAACATAATGACGTCATTATGTGCCAGCATGCATTTATCGAAGGTTTCATCCAAATCGGAATACCTCACTTGAAACTCGTTGCTCGCTTTTTCGTCCGATGCCGCGGTCTGTGAAAACACATCACTCGGTGATCGCAGATAAAAAACCTTTGCGTTTTTGCACGGCTTTTTTGACAGACATGATTTTACCTTTGAAATGACGAAATTGTCGGTAAATATACAATTAACGCTAAATTAATGCTTCTGAAATAGAAAAATGACGAATTGTCGAAAATATGCACTAATTTATCGCAATTGATGAAAATTGTTTTAAATATCGAAATGATATGGAACACATCTAATCACAGAAATGTCGGTAAATATACAATTAACGCTAAATTAATGCTTCTGAAATAGAAAAATGACGAATTGTCGAAAATATGCACTAATTTATCGCAATTGATGAAAATTGTTTTAAATATCGAAATGATATGGAACACATCTAATCACAGAAATGTCGGTAAATATACAATTAACGCTAAATTAATGCTTCTGAAATAGAAAAATGACGAATTGTCGAAAATATGCACTAATTTATCGCAATTGATGAAAATTGTTTTAAATATCGAAATGATATGGAACACATCTAATCACAGAAATGTCGGTAAATATACAATTAACGCTAAATTAATGCTTCTGAAATAGAAAAATGACGAATTGTCGAAAATATGCACTAATTTATCGCAATTGATGAAAATTGTTTTAAATATCGAAATGATATGGAACACATCTAATCACAGAAATGTCGGTAAATATACAATTAACGCTAAATTAATGCTTCTGAAATAGAAAAATGACGAATTGTCGAAAATATGCACTAATTTATCGCAATTGATGAAAATTGTTTTAAATATCGAAATGATATGGAACACATCACAGATATGTCGCTTGTTTGTTTTGATTCCTTCGCTTTGTTTACTGAATGACCACGGTACGTTACCATAGCAGCGGACCGAAAAACACTTAACGCGCGCGCCGCTACCGATACCGCCGTTTCAATACGATTGGCAAAATTCAAGGCCTTGATCTCGGCTTGTGAAAAATAAATGGCCGACTTATTAATACCGTCGTATGGAGTAAAATTTAAAATAATTCGGCTCGAAAGGAACACTTATGTTAGCCCGCGGTTAGAAAAACGATAACTGCAATGGACTGTAAATATTTTAATTAGTGAAAGCGCGAACAAACATAAATTTATTGATATGAAATTACGAAATAATCAAACGTCCATAGGTTAATTGTTGGTGCCACACAACGGCAATTAGAAACAAGGCACTCACCAGTTTGCAGCCAATTTATCCACTTCCAAGGGGCCCCTATCTGGATCTAATGATGTGACCACGTAGCTAAAGGGCTGAAGTTTCTAGTTCTATGCTTCAGTACACCAAAATCGAGCACTTTCAGGTGTAGAAATTTGAAATAGTTGGAGAACGAAATTAACACGCCATTTCTCGAGGCGATTGACAAAGGATCTCACTGATTGTTGGTGCGCATGTCCAAATGCGCGAAATGCACTCTGTCCTTCATCCAATTGTGTGGTTTTAAAATTTTAAAAACAACCGCGAAATTTAGCGGGAGCTAACAACAAAATCTTATTACAAATATTTAATAGATTGTCACTAAACCAAAGAAGGACTAACTTTTTTTAATGTATTGCTTGTCCTAATATAATTAATAAACCACTTTCTTTTGTCGTAAATTGAATCAATGCTAGGTCGAAAAATATGTTTTGCTTAGCTTATCCATGAACTAATCTATATAAAATCTCTCCTATCTACTATATGCAACTTAATTAACAAATATGCTTCACATGTTGATACTGACAATGTCAGCTCTAAGAATTTTAGAAAAACTATCGATCTAAAAGTGTGCAATAGTTAATTATTGCCCTCCGAGTCATGAATAAGTGTTATTATAAGTAAATATGTAATTTGATTTGTTTGGTATTTTTCATGTGTAGTGTAAATGACGTATTTTATAGAATCGAGGTCTTTTGAATGTAAGTAAGTATCTATAATTGGCTTTTTGCTGTAGATACTGTTAAATAAATACACTAAAAAATAAATTACTATTACAAGCTGCGTTCGGTATTTACGTTATCGAAATCGTTCGTTAATTCCATCTAGATCTAGGGGAGGTAGATCTGAATCGTTCGGTAATTCTGCTCACATTTTGATCACAGAAACAGATTAATCTGTGATTGTGACGCATGTTGTGTATTTGTTTTGTTTACAAAAATAATTTTTTTATGTTAAAAGATTGAAATCGAATTATTTAATGTTGAAGACAACAAATTATATAAATTTCCGACATCACAGGAACATTTTGTCAAAATTATAGCTGGGCGTGGGTTGCAATATGTACATAATATTTTTGGTTATATTTTAAAAATGTGATCGATTTGATCCACATCGTTCGTTAATTCCAATTTGCTCAGACTAATCTATAATCACGTGACCAAAAATCCGTCACGTCTAAGATGCAAATACCGAACACAGCTACAAGTTAACACAAGGCAAAAGTTCAAGGCTTGGCATAATTGCTATTCCGTTTTAAGTATTATCAACATCAGAGTCTAGGGATGATTATTAAAATGAGACTTCAAACTGTCTATCTGTATTGAAGAAGCTTCGAAAATACTAAATTAATTTTGAGAAATTTATCAGAAAAAATAACTATTTTTTTAAAATTGGTCTTCTTCACGAAAATTTATAAAGCCTAATAATCATCTCTAAAACACAAAAAATATCGTAAAATCTCACACTGGCCTTTTAAAATCAAGTTCTGAAGAAATAGCTTATGAATTTAACAAGTTTTTTAGTACCATTGGAAAAAATTTAGCAGGTCGTGTTCAACCCATTAATAAACAACAAAGCAAAGTCTGGCGAAATCCCTATATGTGTGAATTTTACCCCGTCACTAGAAATGAGCTTATCTCGCTTATAAGTTCACTTAAATCCAGCGCTTCTTGTAGTGATGATATAACCTTCAAAATTATAAAAATGTATCACCAACTGTTGATCCCCCATTGCTCCACCTAGTAAATTTAATTCTTGAAAAGTGCATTTTTCCGAAAATTCTTAAAAAAACTGTAATAATACCAATCTATAAAGCAGGTAGTACTGACGAAATGACAAACTACAGACCCATAGCATTAACAAGCACCATCGCTAAATTGGTGGAAAAGTGCATTAAGCTAAGATTAATGTCATTTTTGTACAAGCACAAATTTATTTCCACTGAGCAATATGGATTCCAAGAAAAAGTAGGAACCGAAAATGCACTGTGTCAGGTGACCGAGTACATAGTTAAACATTTTGATACAAATAGTAAAACGATTGGCATATTTTTAGACTTGACCAAGGCATTTGACACTGTGTCACACCGGATAATGCTAGAACGTTTGGATGACATTGGAATAAGAGGCAGACAGCTACAATTATTTAGTTCTTTTCCAAGACCACAGAGACACACTGTCCTTGGTCCGGTTTTATTTACCATATATATTAACAAAATTACACAAGTATCAAAATTTGCCAAAATTATCTGTTTCGCTGACGACACTGTGCTACTGATAGGATCTGAAAGCTGGAATATTACCTATAAGAATGCTGAAAAAGCAATAAGTAAAATAAGGCAATGGCTGGATCAAAGTTTATTGACCCTTAATTCACAAAAAACAAATTTTATTACATTTAGCAAAACAGCAACAACACAACCGCAAAAGGAAAACTTAACAATCCATGACGCCGAATGTGGCATGATGGGAGAATGTTGTTGCAACATCAAAATTTATAGAAAAAATTCAGTAAAATACTTAGGAGTTTACCTTGACCAACATCTTACGTATAAAAAACACATTGAGTATGTATCTGAAAAACTAAGGAAACTTCTTTATAAATTTTTACAATTAATACAGGTCCTAAATCGGAAAACATTAAAAATGATTTATTTTTCACTCATTGAATCGATCATTTGTTATGGGTTGGTGGTATGGGGTCTTGCAACAAAAAAGGCGTTAAGTCCTCTAAACGTTATTCAAAAAACTTTTATTAAAATAATATTTTTTAAACCTAAGCGGTATCCATCAAGAATTCTTTTTGATGAAACTGAATTGTTTTCCATATCATTACTGACAGCAAAGACTGTGATTAGATTTATGGTCAAGTATGACATTTACAAAAATAAAAGTAATTTTGTCCATGTTACAAGAAATTTAAATAGATTAGCTGTACCCAGAATGCATTACACAAAAACCCAAAAACATGTATTGTACGTAGGTCCCAAAATATTCAATGCGCTTCCCATTGAATTAAGAACCAATTATAAATCTAAAAAGAAAAAAATTAAAACCTGAATTTTTACCAATAGCCTTTTTATCATAAGTGAGCTAATCACATAATAGTTATGTATTTATATAAATAGACAATAGTTCATTTGTATTCAAAAATTGCATTGACATTATTTATTCTCTTTTAGTTTAGCTTAAATATATTAAATGAGTAAGAGTGTAGAATAAAATTTACAGTTGCTTTTTGGTATAAGTTAGGGACATACACACACAAACCTAATAGGTTCATTTGTATGTCCCTGATATATTGGTTTAAACATAAATGTATGTATCACAAGATTATAATAAATAAATAAATGAAATAGAGAAGCAGTTTTTCTACGAGCAAGGGTATCACTTTTAAATATTGTATTTTTATTAAAAAACCAGAAACAGTTAGCAGAAATATTTCAAGACACTGGAAATAATAATAATCAAAAGTTTGAAAATTATAATAAACTCTAAAAGTAAAGATCAAACTATTTATGAATAACAAAGATAATAATTTTATATTAGTTAAAATAATTGACAAATTTAACATTTCTCCCGTTGAAAAAAACCCCTTTTTAAATGAAGCGAATTAAAATACAGAGATCCTGAAAATCAATGCCTAAAAACAAGTCACTGCGTTGCCATACATTTTACTTATTCTTAATCTAGTCTTACATGTAATTAATGCCTGTTGATGTCGAAAACATTATGTAATTAAAAATATTTAAAAACTTATAAATGGGAAAAATACATTTATATTAAAAACCTGTTTTGTTACATCTGTGTGGCATAATCTGGCAAATTAAGTTGCATATTTGTAAATTTTGGAATGTGCATACCTAAAAAACCTATAAATTTACGTTTTTTATAATTGTTGTTTTTTTATGTTTTCGCACGCTCGAAAACTCGAGTTTGGACCCACTTTTGCTGCGCTTTCTTAATCCGCCTGTTTTATATGTTCTTTTCTTTTTAAAGCTATTTGCATTTTCAGTCTTGTAAAAAAATGAAATCGAAGGACTGCCACTAGTTCTTCAGAGAATTAAAATTGATTTCTTATTTGCGGCCCTTTTATAAACTTGGAAAATTATTTTCGAATACTTTATAAAATAAAAGTCACCAAGAGATACCACTTTAAGAACTTTGCCTGTCGTATCACGGCACAAAAATGTTACAGCAAACACATATCTTTTGCACACGCTTGTATATTGTCACTATACTAAGATACCTACTCATAAAGCATAAGTACCTCTTTTATTCTTAAGAATATAGTATATTAAATAACAAGTTTTGAAAACGACTCTTTGCATACGACCAAGACAAATTGGTTTTCTGAGGTCGAGCAAGTGTGCAAAGAGGTTTTCGAACAAAAAAAGTTTTTTACTTTAGTTTTTATACGATTACAAATAATAAAAATCATTCACACAATTATCCCTTAGGTTACCCTTAGCACACCTGTCTGAAAGTTCATTAGTCATACTGAAGTTTTTTTCAATCTTGCTTGTTTCAAATCTGCTTCTTTAAGGGTACTTTGTACCGTAGTAGCTATACAGACAGGCTTGTTCTACTAGGTACAGTCGGGTAATTGCCGCCCTGGAAAATAAAAAAAATCCTATTTGAAATTCGAAAAGGTAGTTTGAACCAAAACAAAAAAATTGTGAACCTTACCTCTGTCTGTAAAAATACATATTTAAAAAAAAAAAAATTTGACTGCCTTAAATGATTAAATTTGACAGAAAAGAAAAATAAAACGGCAATTTAAAAAGTCTCCGATTGTGCATACAAAATTAAGGCTTACGTAATTTGCGTGTTTTTAAATTAATTTTTGCAAAAAGGCGTACATCTAACACGCATCGTGAAGGAAGGCAGACTGAGAAGCAACGAGCTCGACAACAAAGCACTAGCAGCTAGTGGTTTGGGGCGGAAGAAAATTGGGAGATTAACTTTCTATATACCTAGAAACACAAATTGAGTTGCACTAGAAAAGGTACTTTGTGAATTGGGTAAGTTAATACCTTGAGAGTCTCTCGTTCTTGTATTGAGACACCGCAGCCTGCATAGATGAAAGTTTTCCGAAAATTTATGTATGGCTTCGGTAGTTCAACGTTTAGAATGTTTGCGTACAGAGCAAGAGATCCCGGGTTCGAGTCCCGGCCGAAGCAGAAAAAACTTTTTTCTTATTTTTCTTTCTTTAATTTCATTTGTTGTTTATAGTTTTAGGTCCTTGCATTATTTGCAATTTGGTATTTGAGAATTATATTGGCAATCGCCCATTGCGATCAGAAATTTTATCACGAAAAGGTGATCTCATGTTTTCAGACGTTGATAGTTTACGTCTAACTTTTGAGTTTTCATACCTTTGACAGTGGGAAGTAAGAATTATAGAAATCAGTTTGATGACTTGGTCGAGTTAATACCCTGAGAGTCTCTCGTTCTTGTATTGAGACACCGCAGCCTGCATAGGTGAAAGTTTTTCGAAAATTTATGTCTGGCTTCAGTAGTTCAATGATTAGAATGTTTGCGTACAGAGCAAGAGATCCCGGGTTCGAGTCCCAGCCGAAGAAGAAAAAACTTTTTTCTTATTTTTCTTTCTTTAATTTCACTTGTTGTTTATAGTTTTAGGTCCTTGCATTATGTGCAATTTGGTATTTGAGAATTATATTGGCAATCGCCCATTGCGATCAGAAATTTTATCACACGAAACGGTGATCTCGTGTTTTCAGACGTTGATATTTTACGTCTAATTTTTGAGTTTTCATACCTTTAACAGTGGGAAGGAAGAATTATAGAAATCAGTTTGATGACTTGGTCGAGTTAATACCCTGCGAATCTCTCGTTCTTGTATTGAGACACCGCAGCCTGCATAGATGAAAGTTTTCCAAAAATTTATGTATGGCTTCGGTAGTTCAATGTTTAGAATGTTTGCGTACAGAGCAAGAGATCCCGGGTTCGAGTCCCGGCCGAAGCAGAAAAAACGAAAATACTTTCACAAAAATTTATTTCAAAGTTTCTAAAAGTTTTTGTTAGTCCAATGAAATGTCAAAAAAAAATTCATACATTTCTTGCACATTTTTTTGTATCATTGCTATTTAAAGAAAAAGTTTAAAATTTCTGTGACGGGAATTACCAAAAAATAATCTACTTACTTTGACATAAAAAAGCCATTCTTAAAATATTTTATATATCTTCGCACTTTGTAGAAATACCATATTAAAATTAGTGAAAAATAATGAACAATAAAAAAACAATTGCTCATTCTCAGGGAATGTTAAATCCAAACAACAATATTTCCAAGTCTTCTTTGGCGACAAAGCTTTCAAACTAAAGTGCGGCATGGAGTTTGAACAACAGTACCTTACTTATTAACTTTTAGGCCAGATTAACTATTATTGCCTTTTTTTCGCCTTCAAGACGTCCGCGTCAGTCAGCGGAGTCAAATACTAGCACAGCAAACATAAATAATAATTTATGATTACCTATTCACGCCCCGTGGTTACATATTGCTATTTATTTTAAATAAGCGCATTGCTTTTTTGCTGACCTTCGAAATTGTAAAATTAAAAAAAAATCGGTAAAACAAAAATCTCTTTTTCGTTCGTTTGTGACGTTTGGTTTATTTAACCATCATCAGACATATACTTTTGTATATTTTGTCTCTTCTGTATTTGTAATTTAATAGCAATTTTTGCATTAATTATTTTGAACCGATCGATGCAATGTGGTGGTTTCAGTCTCTTTGAAAAAAATGCATATGTCTGATAATAGTTAAATAAACCGAAACGTCACAAACGAACAAAAAAGAGATTTTTATTTCCCGATTCCCAGGATTTTTTATAAAATTTTGGGTGGAAATGTTTTTAAAATGAAGCTATAAATAATCAAAATATTATTTCAAAAAAATTTTATACTTCACACACAGGTGTGTGCGCCTAACTCGCGAGTGTCAGAAAGAGAAGGAAGAGTTGGTTTTGGTTAGTTTTCACAACACAAGGTAGCATAAATGTGGTTTTAAAACCACGTAATCACGTGGCAACTAAAAAGCCGTACTGCCCAAAGCATATCCAAAAAAAAAGATGAAAGATGTGATGTGTGTGTATCGGTAAAACCAAAAAGAATTTTATACTTCACACAAAGGTGTGTTTGCTTAAGTCGCGAGTGTCAGAAAGAGAAGAAAGAGTTGGTTTTGGTTAGTTTTCAATTTTTACAAGGTAGCATCTCCAGACATACGTTTCTGTGTGTTTTACGTCATCAGTGGAGAACAGCATACCTAGGTAAGCCAATTCGAACCAAAACCAACTACTACATATAAATTACTCGCATCCGTGAGACCTTTGGGTGAAGTATAAAATTCATTTTGATTTTGATCGATATACACACAGCACATCTTTAATCTTTTTTCTTTGCAAAATATTATTTGCTAAAAAGACGACACAGTCCTTTACCCAAGTAAATTTGTTGCCCTTTGTAGAGATTTTTTTATATAACTTTGTCTGTTAAGGGTTTCAGATCTGTTTATTTTGATCTAATCTATGCCTAAACTTTAAAGACGCCAAATAATTTATTTCCTTTATAAAAGCGGATTTAATAAAAATTCATCCGCAATATCAGGCAACATTAATCATCGAATTTTTCATTATAAAAAAAAACAGATAAGAAAGCAAAACACATTATGACCACTAGGAAAAGAAAAGTAAAGTTCCTGTGCTGTGGAAAAGGGAAGTTATTATCCCCAAGTTTGCTAAAATGCACTACAATAAAACAATTTCCTTAAAATATGGGTTTAGATATTTTAACGTTCAACAACTGGAACTTTAATTATTACTATCTGGTTATCTATTCTGGGTCTTGAACGATCTGACCATCCACATCACACGCTTTGACCAATAGCAAAATCTGGGCGGTCGCGTGTTGTGTGAAATTACTTGTCTCGACCAATGGCATAGTCACCCGCCCTTCTGAGTTGGTGAATTTTACGCCTTTGAAGTGAAATCTGTTCATTGCATTGTGGTACTCTCCTAGATGGAGCATTTTTAACTTGATGTATAGTGAGTTGGGGTCCTTTGCTCCACACTGTATTCTTAGCGGCGCAATAAAACTACGTTTTCAGCAAAAATGCAGTCTTTCTTACCCTTGACGCGTTTCGGTCTTAGCGACCATAATCATAAGGGCTTAAACAAAGTGTCGATGAAGTCCTTCTTGCAAACGCCACATCATCTTAACTTAAATTACATCCAATTCAATAAAGCGAACATTAAATTAAATTAAATTTCCTCTGTTTTTCACTCAGTGCCTTGACCTGCCTCAGCAGGAAATCATAATGCAATAAAAATAAGTGAAAAAGCTGAATATCTCCTAAACTGCTCAATCAAACTATGACATATAATACATAATTTTGAAAAGGATTCAATGACAAATTCGAAAACTAATTCAAATATAGGTCATTTCATAAGAGAAAATACAACTTTATATCATATCTCAAAAACTAAAAGTGACAGTTGAAATTTAATTTAGCAGATGAATTCCTCGTGACAAAGTCTATAAAATTGCAATTTACTCTAAATCAAAATTTCCACTAATGACGAAGTTATAGACCCCCTTCCAAAATGCAGACTTTTCAAAAAGCCCCCGTAGCTGAAAGACGAGACGATATTTCAAAATGCGGTTTTCAATGTAAGTCTTCTCTTGAAATTTGAACCCCGCAATGCATGGTCAGTTCTTCTCTGTCCCCCTAGAAGTACCTGAAACCCCCTAAAAGTGCCCAATTTGGGACACCCTGTACATCTAGTGAAATCTGTTCCCCTGCCCCGTACCGACTGGGTAGCTATTATGGGTTTTAAACGATGTGCTAGTTGCCATCACATGCTTTGGCCAATGGCACGCTTTAAATTAGCTCCGAGCCGTCACGTGTTACGCGAACAGACTTCCATTGCGCAAGGTTCTCCTACGATCCGACCGAGAAACTTTCAGTCGGTACGGGGCTGGTGAACAGATTTCGCTCAATGCGTAAAATTCACTAACTCCGAAGATCGGGCGACTATGCTACTGGTCGAGACAAGTCATTTCGCACAACACGCGACCGCTTAGAGTTTGCTATTGTTTAAAGCGTGTGATGTGGTGGTCACATCGTTCATGACCCAGAGTAGCCACTCTGATGGTATACGTGTTTGTCACCTTTTTTATCAATTAAATAGAATTCTTAAAGTTGGTGTGAACGACTATTCTCTTAAGAGAAGCACCGAGTTGCCGAGGCCATAGAGATCGAAAAAAACACACCTTAAGTTGAGATTCAGAAAAACGTCATTTAGTGAATTGTATTGCCCGCAGATTGAAAAACGATAACTGCAATGGACTGTATATATTTTATTAAATGAATGCGCGAACAAACATAAATATATTGATACGAAATCACGAAATAAATAAAGGTCCATAGGTTAATTGCTGGTACCCACACAAGGGAAACAAAGCACTCACCAGTTTGCAGCCAATTTCTCCACGTTCCAGGGGCCCCTGTCTTGATCTAATGATGGCACCACGTAGCTGAAGGGCTGAAGCTTCCAGTTCTATGCTTTAGTACACCAAAATCGTGTAGAAAATTGTAATAGTTGGAGAAAGTAATTAACACGCCATTTTTCTCGAGGCGGTAGAAAGGATCTCTCTGATTCTTGGTGCGCATGTCAAATGCGCGAAAAATGTACTTTGTCCGTCATCCAATTGTGTGGTTTTAAAAATTTAAAAACAACCGCGAAATTTAGCGGGAGCTAACATAACTGCCCTCCAAAACACACAATTTTAGAATATCAACCGGACAGATATAGATATAAGAAAAAATGACCGACCGATAAATATAAATGAATGAAAAACAGAAAAGTAGCTTAAGTTTATTTAGAGATAACGAAAACCCGAAAAACGCAAAACAAACAAACAAAAATTCAAAAAAAAAATAATAATAAAGAAAAACCTATTGTAATACCCGGTGATAGGTAGAAAAATTAAAATTACTTTTAATTCGGCAAGAGGCACAGTTTTACAACTGGCCGCTTGTAAACACCGGTAGCCGTTCGGACCGTCGCTACACGCACTTGACCGTCTCCGCCGGGATGCAATTCGAGAACCCGACCGACTGGCCATTTCAAAGGTGATTGGATGTGAACACTCGATATGATAACCAAATCATTTAATTTGATATTTGGGAACGAATCAGCCCACTTGTGTCGCTGTTGTAGCGTATGCAAATACTCTACAGAATACCTTTTCCAAAAATCATTATGTAGTTTTTGGATTAGTTGCCATCTCGAGAGCCGAGTTAGGGGAACCTCGGACAAATCTGACTCCGGAATTTCTGAATTAAGGGGTTCAAGGGTCAAAAAATGCCCAGGGGTAAGAGGTTGAAGATCGTGTGGGTCGGAAGAGGCAGGAGATAAAGGGCAACTATTAAGTACGGCTTCTATGCGACATGTAAGGGTGGACATTTCCATGATGGACAACTTCTGGTCGCCGACTACTTGAACAAAGTGAGTTTTAAAACTTTTGACGCCAGCTTCTGCCAGGCCATTGAAATCTGGACTGAGAGGAGGTCCCAAATGCCAACGAATAGAAAGTCTGGTGGACGCACTTCTTGCGTAATCAAGTAATTGGTTACGAAACCCTATAAAATTACTGACCTGATCTGACTAGCATTGCGTCACGCTTCCACGTCTGGAAATGAATCGATGGAATGCACCTACAAACCCTTCGGTGGACAGTTCCATGGTTAATTCCAAATGCACGCAATGTGAAAGCTTTACAACCACGGTAACGATGAGGAATCACAAATAAAGGTCCACAAAAATCGATAGCTACACTCGAAAAAGGTTTAAGTTGATTGATTCGATGAGTGGGAAGTGAACTCATTATGGGCGGTCTATAGGGTTTAGGGTTGATTCTAAAACATTGCAAGTACTTGGATATGGTTCTTTGAATTGCCCGTCTAGCAGATAATATCCAAAATTGCTGTAAAAGCAGATTATGTAATGTTTTAAACCCAGGATGAAGGTATTGTCGATGAGTGGACTCGATAAGAAGAGTAGTTAAACGATGGTTACTCGAAAGTAAGACGGGGTGTTTTGCAGAATAAGACAAAATGTCATATTTTTGTAATCTGCCACCGACTCTAATGATATTATTTTCATCAAGAAAAGGTGAAAGTTTTCGAAAAGGTTTCGGTATTGGTTTATCCTTAGATAACGCGGAAAAAAGCTCAGAAAAGCAAGAACCTTGAACCCGTTTGATAAGAAGGTATAACGCACTTTGCATCTCACCGGTGGTAGGAAAAACAATATTTTCACAAATAATTTTTTGGTCCGGTGGATTAGTGGGTTTTTGATAGGAATGGTTTTGAAAAAGGTTCACTATTCGAAGGACATAACAAATGATACGTTGAATTTTTGATATAAATGAATATTTGATAAGAAGCTGATCTAAGAAGTTAACGTCAATTATCGCATTGCAACAGACCTTTGGCTTTTCCTCCAGATTAATATCTCCGAAATCAATCGGCATTTTTGATTTATGAAAATCGGGCCATTCGTTTTCGGGAGACCACAAAGGAGGGGATGAAAGCAACACGACTTGCGAATCGCAGAAAGTAACGATATTTGTAAAAGTTATTTTTCCTTCATAGCTAGATAAGACGAAATCAATTAATTCGCTTAAAAGAAATGCGCCTAGGAGTTCTAGCCTAGCCAAAGTTTGTGACTTTATAGGCGCGACCCTAGATTTTGCAGATATGAGAGAAACAGATATATTGTTTTCCTCTTCTACACGAAAATATACGACGCCTGCGTAGCCTCGAATTGAAGCGTCACAGAAGCCGATGATTTGACAGGTATTGGTTTTTGACAGTTTGATTTGTCGGGGTAATTGAAAATTGGAAAGAAGCGGGAATTCAGAACGAAGTTTGTTCCAAGAGTCGATGATAGAAGAATCTGGTTTTTCGTCCCAGCCTATTTTCGATATCCACAACTGTTGCAAAATAAATTTTGCTTGTAGCAACAAGGGACAAAGAAAACCTAAGGGATCGAAGATTGTTCCTATGATAGATAAAAAAGAACGTTTAGTTGGGGGTTTGTCCTTCATTCGGCATTGATAAGAAAAAATGTCGTTTTTTGGATGCCATTGAAGTCCTAAAACTTTGATAAAGTGTGGTTCATCCTTGTCAAAAGAGAGAGGCATTTGACGATCGGATTCTGGCAATGTTGCCAATAACTCAGGACAATTGCTTGCCCATTTTTTAAGTTCAAATCCTCCCGACTTTAACAAATCATTGAGTTCCATCTGTAGGGAAACGGCTTCAGAAAGCGAAGGACTAGTTCCCAAGATATCGTCGATGCAAATTGACGTTTTTAGAACACTACTAGCGATAGGAAAATGTTCCTTTTCTCTCTCTGCCAGCTCATTTAATGTACGCATGGCTAGAAAAGGTGAGCATGTCATGCCAAAAGTGACAGTAGAAAGTTCCTACACTGAAAGTGGGTCCTGTGGAGAAAACCTCCACAATATCCTTTGATAAGGACAGTGATAAGGATTGATAAGGACTTGACGGAACATCTGTTTGATATCAGCAATGTAGGCAATAGGATTAAGACGAAACGTAAGGAGTAAAGAAGCAATATCCTTTTGAAGTTTCGGTCCAGATAATAACGTGTCATTGAGACTAATATTTTTTGGGGTGACTGCCGAACAATCCCAGACTACCCTTAATTTTGTACTTAAGCTTTTCGGCTTTAGTACGCAATGATGTGCCAAAAAACATGATACGTCGACTTTTGGTTGACTAGATAAAACTAGACTCATATGATTAGAATCGATATAGTCTTGCATGAAACTTGAATAGGCAGTGTGCAGATCAGGATTTTTAAGTAATCTGTTTTCTAGAAGTAAAAATCTACGATAAGCTTGCGGATAAGTATTTCCTAGGTCAGGGTTTATTTTATCTTTAAACGGAAGATCTACCATGAATCTACCGCTCGGTTGTCGTACGACACTCGCAGTGAAAATTGATTCCGCTTGTTTTTCTTCCTTTGATAAGATTTGTTTTTTAGGCTATTCCCAAAACCTAGGGATAATGACCTCCAACGGAGGTGAATGACTCGTTAAAAAACAACTGATTCGTTCCGTAAGATTACCTACTTCGTCAACTTTTCCCATGTAGACCCAGCCAAAAATGGTTTCAAGGGCTGAAGGTTGCCCTATTTGTCCAAGAACCCTGCCCTCCTTGAATATCTGTGCGAATAGCTCGCAACCAATAACTAGGTCCACAGGTCTAGATTTGAAATAAGATGGGTCGGCAAGTTTAAGGTTTTCCAAGTGTTTCCACTGATTATCGTTCAAAGTGAATGTAGGCATATTGGAACATAGTTGTGAAACAACAATTGCTTCGAAATTAAGTAAAGGATTGACCTGTCCTTGTGACTTAATGTGACATTGAACGAGCCCTTTGGAAGTAAGAGAAGACATTTGATTTAATCCGAATATTTCAGTGGTGTAACTTCGCCTAGGAAGATTAAGACGATGAATACTCTTTTCACTGATGAATCCTGTCTGTGATCCAGAATCAAGCAGTGCCCTTACAGGTTGAAAATTTCCGCAACCGTCCATAACATCTATTATGGCGGTGCATAAAAGAAAGGTACCTGAAGGTCCTGAGGTTTTTAATAACACATGAAGATTATTGACAGGTGGTGTGTTTATTTATTAGTTTCTAAGATATGAGTTAAAGTGTGGTGCCTTTTGCTATTGCAAGTCCTGCATGAATATTTTGATTTGCACGTGTCTACCCCATGCGAGGGATGAAAACACGCTAGACATAATTTTTTCTGCTTGACGAAAGATAGGCGATCGATAGGCGAGAGGTCAAGAAATGTTTGACATTTCGAAAGCACGTGACCTTGATTACACCGGAAACATTTTATTCCCGTACTTGAATTAGTTGAGGTGCCAGCCAGTCCTATAAAAGGCGAATTGGATGATTTATAGGTAGGCCTTTGCCCAAACTGATTTGGCATAGAATTTGATTTTTGATAGGTAGGCACCTTTTTGGGTGCTGTTGATTGAGGAAGTGATTTCAAAACTTTACATCTTTTTTCTAGAAATTGAAAAAGTGACTGAAAAGTGGGAATTTCGGTATTAGTATTGGCGTGACTCATTTCGAAATTTGAACGCGTCGGAATATCCAATTTTTCTAACATAATGAAAAAAATAATAAAGTCCCAACTGTCAACGTCAAAGCTAAGTGATTTTAAAATTTCTAGGGATTCTGAAAAGGTGTCAATTAAATTACGCAATTCTTTAGCTGACTCGTTTCTTAATGTAGAGTTCATAATTGTGCTCAAAGCACCATTTGCGAGGTCTCGCTTGTTTTGATATCTATTGACTAATTTGTCGTAAGCAATTTTATAATTTTGATCAGATAAGCTAATCCCTGATATCAATTTTAAAGGCTCATCCTCGAGATATGAAAATAAATATTGAAGTTTTCGGACGTTACTTAGACTTTGATTTTGATCTATAATGTTATTAAAAAGATCGAAAAAGCTTGGCCATAATTTTTTGTCACCTCGAAACATGGGAATACCTAACTCTTTGAGTTTTGGAGTTTCAGATTCGTTTTGGCGAACATATGATCCCGAAAAAGATGGGGCCACAACCGGAAATATTTCAGAGTAAACCCCTTTACACGCATAAAAATATTTACGAGCTTCTGAAAGGATCGCATCCTGCGTTTTAAACTCCTCGTCGTCCGAGTCGTCTATCAACATAATGACATCATTATGTGCCAGCATGCATTTATCGAAGGTTTCATCCAAATCGGAATACCTCACTTGAAACTCGTTTCTCGCTTTTGCGTCCGTTGCCGCGGTTTGTGAAAACACATAACACTCGGTGATCGCAGATAAAAAACCCTTGCGTTTTTGCATGGCTTTTTTGATAGATATGATTTTTACCTTTGAAATTACGAAATTGTCGGTAAATATACAATTAACGCTAAATTAATGCTTCTGAAGTAGAAAAATGACGAATTGTCGAAAATATGCACTAATTTATCGCAACTGATGAAAATTGTTTTAAATATCGAAATGGTATGGAACAAATCTAATCACTGAAATTGTGTTTGTTTGTTTTGATCGCTTCTCGATTTTTGTTTACTGAAGTGACCACGCGGTATACCCTGCGTTACCATAGCAGCGGACCGAAAACAGGTGAACTGCGCCGAAACCGAAGGTCGAACGAAAATCTCTCTCGGTTCAATACAATTGGCAAAATTCAAGACCGTGTGATCTCGGCGAAAATGTGAAAATGAAATGGCCGACTTATTAATACCGTCGTATGGAGTAAATTTAAATATTTGGTTCGAAGGAACACTTTTGTATTGCCCGCAGATTGAAAAACGATAACTGCAATGGACTGTATATATTTTATTAAATGAAAGCGCGAACAAACATAAATATATTGATACGAAATCACAAAATAATTAAAGGTCCATAGGCTAATTGCTGGTACCCACACAACGGAAATCAGAAACAAAGCACTCACCAGTTTGCAGCCAATTTCTCCACGTTCCAGGGGCCCCTGTCTTGATCTAATGATGGCACCACGTAGCTGAAGGGCTAAAGCTTCCAGTTCTATGCTTTAGTACACCAAAATCGAGCACTTTCAAGTGTAGAAAATTGTAATAGTTGGAAAAAGTAATTAACACGCCATTTTTCTCGAGTGTTTTTAAAATTCAAAAACAACCGCGAAATTTAGCGGGAGCTAACAGTGAATTTTAGGGTAGGGAATCTCGTAAGGCTCAAATGGCCAAATTTTGAAAATTCATATTTTACAAAAAAAATACATTTTTATCAACAAAAGCGCCGAGTTGCAATATAATAGGACCATAAAGGTGCGAAAAAACTACACCTTGAATTAAGATTCTGAAAAACGTCATTTAGCAAACTTTAGGGTAGGGAATCTCATAAGGCCTAAATGGCCAAGTTTTGAAAATTCATATTTTACAAACTATATATTTTATCAACAAAAGCACCAATTTCCAGTATGGTGAAACCATATAGAAGCGAAAGAAACACACCCTGTGTTAAGATTCACAAAAACGTAATTTAGCGAATTTTAGGGTTCGGTTCGGTTCGGTTCGGCAATAAGGCATAAGGCCAATATGGCAAAACTGTGAAAAATCATATTTTACAAACTATACATTTTATTAACAAAAGCACCGAGTTAAAGTATGGTGAGGCCATATAGAAGCGAAAAAATCGCTCGGGCCTAGGCCTCCTCAAAGAAGATTTTTTTAGTTATTTTTCACATGAAAATACGGCATCATAATACGCTCCATATTCTCCTGAATAAAATACTAAAAGAAAAAATAATCCCAAACAACGGGAAAGAATCCGTAACCATTATTCTACACAAGAAAGGCGATAAAGCAGACCTAAAAAACTATCGACCTATAACACACCTAAATGTAATTTATAAGCTTTTTACGAAAATATTAACGGGTAGACTATAACAACAAAATTTGACGGATATCAATCAAAAGAACAAGCAGACCTCAGAAAAGGTTTCAGTACAGTTGACCACCTATTAAACATGAACATCCTAATAGAACGAGCTAATGAATACAACATTTCACTATATATTGCGTTTATAGCTTTCGATAGCATTGAGCACTGGGCAGTAAAAGCATATTTAATTAATAACCGAATAGGTTACAGATACACAGGCTTCATAGCCAATATATAGCGGAGCAATAACATCAATCAAACTCCACGAAGGAACCTAGCCAATCGTCGTACGAAGAGGTGTCAGAAAGGGTGAAATAATATCGCCTAAACTATTTAACCGGGCGCTAGAAGATGTTTTTCAAAACTTAGATTGGGACAAAATAGGCATCAAAGTAAGCGGACAATACTTGAGCCACCTAAGATATTGTTACAAATTTAAGTTATTTAAATTTTATAGTTAGAATTTATTTAGGTTTAGTATAGTATTAGGTTGACGTATTTTATGGTTGTATTCTTAGTCTAAGTTTTAGTTCCGTTTTCTGTGACAAACTGGTGTGCGAACGGTCCGCGTTCTAGAAAAGGGTGGAATAATCCTGAATCGAACAAGGAAAAATGGAAAATTCTCGAATAGTAGGCAGACCCTTATATATAGGGCCGGACGTCGTGCATCGGGCAGTCAAAGATAACCAATGGTAGTGATCGCTAGATGTTAACGCGAAGTTAATAGGCGGATTAAAGTAGTGAATTATTAGCAAGTTATTAGTAAGTTTAAGTGCGTGTTTTTGTACATAATTTGTTGAAATAAATTGACATATCATTTTCAACCATTGCGAGTTTTAATTGTTGTGGAGAACCCGTAACAATTGGTGTCAGAAGTGAGATTAAAAGAAATAAATAGTGCAAAGACTATCCTTACACAGTACCACCGGCTAAGACAATTACAAAGAAGAACTATAAGTGATTTTGCCAGAATATTCAGAAGTGAATAGTGCAAAGACTACCCTTACATAGTACCACCGCCTAGGACAATTGGACAGAAGAACAGTAAGTTATTTTTCCAGAATATTCGAAGAAGTTCGATATTGTTTTATTCAAAAACCAAAAGAGATATTTGAGAACCGACTTCGACATTAACCTTACAGTCCAAAAATTGATAATTAGAGAGATTTTCTAGAATATTCTATCACTTTCTACGACGTTCTATTCAGAAACTAGAAGAGATATACAAATACCGACTTCGACATTAGTTTGGTTATTTCAAAAGTGAGAATTGGCAAGAGAGGAATTTTCTAGAGTATTCCATAACGTTCTACGGCGTTCTATTCGAAAACCAGAAGACATATACAAAAACCGCCTTCGACAGTAGGTTAGTTATTTTAAAAGTAAGAATTAGAAATTATTTCTAGAATATTCCACAACATTCTACGACGGTCTATTCGAGAACCAAAAGAGATAATCAAAAAGTGACTTCTACATTTGCCTAGTAGCAGAAAGAGTAGCATTTACCAGTATATTCCAGAACATTCCATTAGGTTCTATTTAAGAATTGGTAGAGATATTGAAAAACCGACAGCGACATTAGCTTTAAAGCCCAAAAACAAAGATTTGTCAGAAAGTTGATGCTTACCAGACAAGGATCGGCAAAGATGGAAGATCTAGCTAAAATGATGCAGGCTCTAGCAGCTCAAATGGCTCAAAACCAGAACGACATGAAACAGACCATGGAACAAAACCAAAACAATATGGACAGACCATTGAACAAAACCAGTACGACATGAAACAGACCATTGAACAAAACCAGAACGATATGAAACAGACATTTGAGCAAAGATTAGATGGCATTCAAGAAAACTTCGATCAAATGAAGACCAACTCCGAACAGCTGAGAGAAGAGTTCAAGACTGCAACCGAAGATCTTAAGGAAGAAATAACTCAATGAATGCATAGTGTGGAACAAAAGGTACAAAATAAGTTGCAGAATGTAGAAGAAAAGGTACAAAACAAATTGCAGAATGTTGAAGAAAAAGTGGAGACCAAACTACAGAATGTTAGGGAAGAAGTTTTTCAAACCATGGAAGAAAAATTCCAGGACATGTCAAAATAGTTTATACAGCTTCAGAAAAAACACAACAAAATAAAAGCTCAAGGATGTGTTGTAAATTCCAACCAAAACATTAAGCCTCCAAATTTTGATGGTACGTCTTCCTGGTCTACTTTCAAACAACAGTTTGAAGCTGCCGCTGCTGCAAATGGTTGGGATGATGACGAAAAAGCTAGAGCTTTGTTAGTAGCTCTGCGAGAACCTGCTCTGGGACATTTACGGTCCATTCCAGTCGAACAAAAACAGAATTATAATGCTTTATTGGCAGCGTTAGAAAGAAGGTATGGAGACGAACACTTGCGAAATTTACATTGGTCAGAATTAAATGTTCGTCAACAAAGAGCAGGAGTCATTACAAGAGTATGAAGCGGATATCAGGAGGCTGATGTACTTGGCTTACCCAGAAATGCCAGAAAATTACAGAGATCCCTTCACGGTAGATCGCTTTATTAACGGTTTGCGAGACACGGACTTAGCAAAATTACTTCGTCGAGAACGCTTCCATAACAGCAGCGAAGTGTTGATTCGAGCCCTTGAAATTGAGTCATCAAATAATATGGCCAGGCCAAAAGTAAGGGCTGTCTCAATTCAGGAGGGTGAAGAAATGAGCAATGAACAAGAGGTTCCTCAGAGACGCTAAGTCAAATTCTTCAATCACTGATAGAGAAGATTGACTCTTTAAAAGAAAACAGACGTCTCTCTCCAAATGGAAAGTGTTTTAGATGCGGACGTACAGGGCATATTCAACGCGATTGTCGTGTGCAAATGAGGTCTCGCTCACCATCTAGCGGGACAGAGTACCGAAGAAGAAATCAGGAAAACTAAAACTAGTCAACGCAGGGGCGGGTGTTGGCTAAAGGGAATGTAGCCCCCAAAATTTATTCAATTAAGAGCTTAAAACATACTGCTGACAGTCTTAACATCGACGGAATTATAAATGGAAGACAAGTTAACATAACAGTAGACACTGGTGCTGCCATATCATTGCTTAAGTTCAAAATTGCAACGAGATATAAAATTCGACCAACAGAAAAGAAAATAACACTCAAGACGGTGACTGGAGAATCCGCCGACGTATTGGGGCAGACAGACATAGATCTACAGCTGGGAAGATTAAAGATTTGCCACACTGTATTGGTTGCCGAAATAGAAGACGAATTTATTTTGGGAATGGACCATTGAGTTGTATAACGCCCTAAAAGGGCGTTAGAGACGGAAAGACAAGGCATTTTTTATTGACCCTATCCAATTTGGTTCCTATGGTCGGGTATTTCTTTTACAATAAAAACAGAGATAGACATTATTGAACATGTGAAACGGACAAAGATAGGGTGATTTTGCATGCTAATAATACCCTAGATAATATAAGGGTACTTTTATGTCTTTCACACTGACGGCATAAGTGCGACAGAAAAGCAGCTGGCTACCTTTAATCCACCTGCCGTATTTTGAGTGATTCTACCTGTTAGTCCGTGTATACAGGGAAAACTGATAGACAATGTTGTCTAAGTACGGAAATGAGTTTTTTTGAATTTTGTGCGGGAATATTACAAAAAGAAATCTTAAAACGTTTAAAAACAAGTTTAGAAGTAACTATTTGAGTTTAAACATGGTCCAAAATTGTTTTTTGTGCAAAAGAAGAAAAAAAATCCATAAAAAAACAACATTTCATGGGTAAGTCGTCTTGACAGATAGTTTTTCCTAAAACACGAGAAAGTTCAGTAGCGTCACGATAGATAGTTTTTTCTGCGACCGTGCGATTTTACCCTCACACATTTTGATTCAGAAAGTGTCACTTCCCCGCACCTTTTTTTGCATTGCATGAAAATTAACAAAAAGTATTTGATTTTCTTAAAAATGATTTCTTTTTAAATTCTTACATACCGATTTTTATCCAGTTGTTTTTGTTTTTTCGAACCAAACTTTTGACATGTCACGGTCGAGTTTCATACATCTTGATGAATTGTTACACACACTGATCTATGTTTTTATAAATTTCGATAAATTTAATGTTTTTTGCGGACTTTACAGTAATTTTAAGTTAAATTTTGGTCTTTCATCGCGAAAGTATATATTTATTATTATATGACCACCGCGACCGGTCTACAGGCCGGTATCATATGTTTATGTCCTTCTAATGTCATTTGACTATCATGCTGTCTTACTTAATAAGGTCACTTAGTTTATTTAATAATTTTGTCCTACATAATATAAAAGAAGAATAGAAACCAACAAAAAATTTGTGACACTTCGATTACCCATTTTCTTTGATTGCGATGGATTAGGGTGACCAGATTACGGTTTATTAGGGTGCCCAGAGTGCGCAAAAAAAGATTTTGAAAAATTTCCCTAAAAAAATTGAAGACCAAACACTCACTCGCCACTCAATGTTTATGGTCGCATACACTAATCCTAACTCGATTTCCGACGATTATGGACAATGGTTACCCTCTGGACACAAACCTAACAACTTTTACTATATTTATTAACAATAGGTAGGTTAGGTTTGGTTAGGTTGGGTTAGGTTGGGTTAGGTTGGGTTAGGTTGGGTTAGGTTGGGTTAGGTTGGGCTGGGTTGGGTTAGGTTGGGTTAGGTTGGGTTAGGTTGGGTTAGGTTGGGTTAGGTTGGGTTAGGTTGGGTTAGGTTGGGTTAGGTTGGGTTAGGTTGGGTTAGGTTGGGTTAGGTTGGGTTAGGTTGGGTTAGGTTGGGTTAGGTTGGGTTAGGTTATGTTAGGTTGGGTTAGGTTGGGTTAGGTTGGTTCAGTTTGAGTATGTTCGGTTAGGTTCCGCTAGGATTGTTTAGGTTAGGTTTAGCTATATTCGGTTAGGTTCGGTTCAGTTTAAGCAAATCGAACCGAACCAAACCGAACCGTTAGATTCGGTTTGATTTGGTTCATTTCGATGCGGATGGGTTCAGTTTGCTTTTGTTCAGTTAGACCTTCGATAAATTTTAAAAAAGTAAATAATTATTAATTTTTAGTGTTTTAAGGAATAAAAATTGATATAATGTTCAATTAAACTAATTTTTATTTGTAAAAATGTAGGAATCATAATTTTCTTGATTTTGTTTTGAATTTCATGCTTTTTTAAAAATTGTGCATTTTCATAAAAGGACCAAAAAAACTGACCCGATTTGGATCAGTGACCTTAGTTATTTCAAGTTTTTGTTGACAGCTGATAGACGTCAGGGACCGTTTTGTTTCAGTTTGAAATGAGAAAATGCTTCTTTTGTAGCAATTTGTATGGGTTTTAATGGGGTTTTAAGAATGTTTCAATTTCAATTTTTTTAACAAAATCAACGATAGTCCGCAATTTTTTTTTAGAAATCACTATAAAATGGTCTAAAATTATCATTTTTCAAAAAACTTCGTAGTTTTAAGAAAGGTGGTAAAACGTACCAGACCCCTGAAATGTGTTGCAGTCTAGGACAACTGGGCGCCGCCAACTCGGCGCCACCAACTGGGCGGCAGGCCAACTGGGCGCCGGGCCAACTTGACGCCGAGCCAACTGGGCGCCGGACTAAAATATTTTTTCTTAATAAAATGTGCAGATGAAAAACAACCTTAAAAAAATTAAAGTGGCGGATCCAAAATGGCGGACTTTCTTATTTATGCATCGATATGTATCGAATATGGAACTTGGCGGTGTTTCAAGTCGCAGAACACTACACCTACCAAATTTCAACACTCGACTTAATAGATGTTGAAAGTTTTGTATAAATAACATATTTATTTTGTTTTTATCTGCACATTTTATCGAAAAAAAAATAGTCCGGCGCTGAGTTGGCCCGGCGCCCATTAGGCCCGGCGTGGCGCCCTGTTGGCGGCGCCGAGTTGGCCCGGCGCCCGGTTGTCCCATTTCGAATTGAAATTTTTAGTTCCGAAATTTCATCTGACTCGAGCATAACTTGTAGTCCACCCAAGAAAAGAAGAGTTGAAGAAGACCCTTGTTCAATGAAAGAAAATATTTTACCTGGAAAGTACAACATTTGTAAAGTTCTAAGATGAAAACAATAATTTTAATACATCCACTGCACTTAGCATGCTTAGAAATTCTTTTTACTCTTTTTTTTTTACTGAAGAGAATTTTGTTAACACACACAAGTAAGTATTCATGAATTATTTATTATTCAAACAGAAAATTGTTGATAAAAAAATTCTAGTGGAATTCAAAATTTTTATTTTGCGCCGCCACTGCCCTTTTTTATCCAAGACAAGCAAATAGAATATTTTTGCGATGTTGCATGTTTCCGGACTCACCAAACCGAAATTCTATTTTCATCCCTATTTTGCTCATTAAATTCTTACTTGTATTTGGTCAATTGCGATAAAAGCTTGATATAATGGCAATTTTGGCCCATGCCGGGTCTACCCGTAGGGTATAGAAGTCAATGGAATGGACTTGATAAGTAGACATGGATTTGCGTTTGATAATAAACTTAATACCCTAAGATTTGGGAATGAAGAGTTCATTTTGTCAAATAGTCACTTTAATAAGGAACATATAAAGGTGGTGGCAGTATGCACAACAAGACTGGTCGGTAACAGTGAGACCATAATTTTTGGGAGGCTAGAAAGTGAAACATCAAGCTGCGTCGGACTCATAAGCCAACAGAATACACCCAACACCTACCTCATTGCAAAGTCACTAGTTAAAACCGATAAAGACATCCCGATTAGAGTCGCCAATATTTTCCTAAATAGTGTCAAAATTAATAAGGGGGAGGTGGTAGCATTATTTGAACCAGTCCAGAAAGTAACAATATGTGAAGAGCCAACTTCCGACGATAAAAACAAGTTACCAACGGAGGTACTTGAGCAATTTCAGTCAACTTGGCAACATCTCACTCCAGAAGAATTTCGTAAAGCGAGAGAGTTTATAGAAGAACAAAGTAATATCTTCGAAACTAGGAGTAGTTCGGGACGCACAAACCTTATTCAACATTCCATCAACACTGGCGATGCCCAACCGATAAGACAGCCCTCAAGAAGACTACCAATGGCCAAACAGGAAGAAGTTCACAATCTCATTAATAAAATGCTCAGTGACGGTGTCATTGAAGAATCATCAAGTCCTTGGTCATCTCCTGTGGTGTTGGTAACTAAAAAGGATGGAAGTACTAGATTTTGCGTCGACTACAGGAGACTTAACGATGTGACCAAGAATAGACGACACATTAACAACATTGGCAGGATCATATTGGTTTTCTACTCTTGATCTAAAAAGTGGGTATTGCCAAGTAGGAATCTTTGAAAGAGATAAAGAGAAGACAGCATTCTCTGCTAGAAGTGGACTTTATCAGTTTAATGTGATGCCATTTGGCCTATGCAATGCCCCAGGTACATTTGAAAGACTAATGGAAGTCGCTCTACGAGGCCTTACTTGGAAAACCTGCCTAGTCTAGTTGGATGATGTCATAGTAATGGGAAAATCGTTTCAAGACCATCTAGACAATTTACGAGAAGTATTTTCAAGAATCAGGAACGCAAATCTTAAATTAAACTCAAAGAAATGTTTTCTATTCCAAGAAAAAGTTGAGTTCCTGTGTCATGTCGTTTCCGGAGAGGGCATCCATACCGACGAAAAGAAGTTGCAAGCAATAAAAGAATGGCCTCAACCTCGTGACAAATATGAATTGAGAAGCTTTCTGGGTCTATGTACATACTACAGACGATTTGTAGAAGGATTCGCCAAAATAGCGTCTCCATTACATAGACTTACAGAAGATAAAGCTTCTTATAAATGGAATACCGAATGTGACCAAGCATTTAGAAGACTAAAAGCAGCATTATGTTCTAGTCCGATTCTTACATATCCCATTCCAAAAGGAAAATTCATATTAGATACTGATGCGAGCAACGATGGCATAGGAGCAGTACTCTCCCAAGTACAAGATGGAGAAGAACGGGTCATCGAATTTTTCAGCAAGATGCTATCCAAACCAGAGAGAAATTATTGTGTTACCAGAAAGGAGCTCCTCGCCATAATTAAATCCGTAGATCACTTTCACAAATATCTCTACGGACAAGAGTTTCTGATTAGAACAGATCATGCTGCGTTACAGTGGCTCATGAAAATGAAACAACCTGAGGGGCAAGTCGCGAGATAGATAGAAAAGCTACAACAATACCATTATCAAATTAAGCACCGAGCGGGAAGAGTGCATAATAATGCAGATGCATTGTCCAGATGACCTTGCCCTGAAGATTGTAAACATTGCAGGAGAATTGACCAGAAAGAAGGAATTACCTACGTGCGTCAGATAAAGTTGGAATGATATTCAAATCACTGTGGGCACAATGGGATTCACTGATAGTAGAAGAAAACATTCTTAAACGTGCCTGGGAAAGTGCCGATGGCCTTGCTGCGATTAATCAAGTAGTAGTTCCTAGGAGCATGGTAGACAATGTAATTACCGAATGCCATGGTGGAAAATTAGGCGCGCACCTAGGCATAAATAAAACTATGGGCAAAATTCGAAACCGATTTTATTGGGTCAATTACTTTCAAGATGTAAAAAACTGGTGCCGCCGATGTTCGACTTGCGCAGCCAGCCAAGGTCCCGAAACAAGGTCCATAGGTCAAATGAAACAATATAACGTAGGCCTGCCATTTGAACGCATTGCTATTGATGTGGCCGGACCATTTCCAGAAACTAAAAAGGGCAACAAGTACATCCTCGTTGTCATGGATTACTTTAGTAAATGGCCAGAAGTTTTTGCTTTGCCTAACCAAGAGGCCACTACAGTTGCAGAAGTTCTGGTAAATGATGTTTTCAGCAGATTTGGAATTCCTTTGGAACTACATTCAGATAAAGGGAGGAACTTTGAATCAAAGCTTTTCCAGAATCTCTGTGACCTTATAGGAATACATAAAACACGAACTACTGCTTTACATCCGCAGTCAGATGGTATGGTTGAAAGATTTAATAAAACAATACCAATATATTCCATTGTTTTTGATGGCCTACAGAACCGCCATACACAATACGACAGGAGCTACTCCATCTAGTATCCTGTTTGGTAGAGAACTGCGTTTACCATGTGATATCATGTTTGGTTTACCTGAAGAAGAACACTTAGAGGTTAATGATTATGTCGAACGTTTAAGGCAAAAGCTGCACGATATCCATGAGGTCGTTAGAGAGCGAATAGAAATAACCAGTGACCGCATGAAAGCGAGATATGACCTGAAAGCAAACTCTGCAGGGTTAAAGAGAATGATCAAGTCTGGCTATACAATCCTCAACGCAAGAAAGGAAGATCACGTAAGTTGACACCACCATGGGAAGGACCTTATAAAGTTGTTAAGAGAATTAATGATGTAGTCTACCGAATACAGAGAAGCCCGAAGTCCAAGATGAAAGTTGTTCATCTAGACAGACTAAAACCTTACCTGGGAAATGTTGATCGAGACGATCAAACTTGAAGAGGAGGATAGTGTTACAAATTTAAGTTATTTAAATTTTATAGTTAGAATTTATTTAGGTTTAGTTTAGTATTAGGTTGACGTATTTTATGGTTGTATTCTTAGTTTAGGTTTTAGTTGCGTTATCTGTGACAAACTGGTGTGCGAACGGTCCGCGTTCTAGAAAAGGGTGGAATAATCCTGAATCGAACAAGGATGGAAAATTCTCGAATAGTAGGCAGACCCTTATATATAGGGCCGTACGTCGTGCATCGGGCAGTCAAAGATAACCAATGGTAGCGATCGCTAGATGTTAACGCGAAGTTAATAGGCGGATTAAAGTAGTGAATTATTAGCAAGTTATTAGTAAGTTTAAGTGCGTGTTTTTGTACATAATTTGTCGAAATATATTGACGTATCGTTTTCAACAATTGCGAGTTTTAATTGTTGTGGAGAACCCGTAACAATATGCTGACGACATCGCCTTAATAACAGATAAGAAGGAAGAACTAATAAAAATGCTGGAAGAACTGGATACAGCAGCTAAAAATAGAAGCTTGAGTATGAACTACACTAAAAATAAAATCATAACAACCATAAATGAAGATATCAATATCAGAATAATCCCAGAAAATATAGAACAAGTAAAGGAATATATATCCTTATCCTCAGTACCTCAAAACGAAAGTGTATAACCAATGTATCCTTCCTGTACGCACATATGGATGCCAGATCTGCACACTTACAAAATCAAACATGGATAAGCTAACAGATAGAAAAAGGAATGAATGGATAAGAAAAAAATTGAGGGTTGTCAGAAGAGAGGTAGCAAGATTAAAATTAAAATTTGCCAGTCATATTATCAAACAGAAAGACGATCGATGAAACAAATGTATTGTAAACTGTAGAATTTGGGAAGGGGAAGAATCCAAATGAGATGAGCGGACGATTTGAAGAAACATGTGGGGACTAGATAGATGAAGACGGCGACAGAGAGAAGAGTGGAAAATACTGTTGGAGGCCTATGTCCAAAGATGGATCAAAGAAGGCTCAATAAATACATAGGTAGATAGATAAATTGTCGCTTTATTGCCAAATAATGTAACGCGAGTTACCATGGAATATCCCCCCTAATGTTTCATTTTTTTATACCTTGCGGCGACCTACATTACATTACCCTTGGCGCGGTAAATGAGCAAAGCCGTCGTAAACGCGTCCCGGCAAACTCAATTTAAGTTTGTCAACATTGGCAGCCTCGATTCCGCATGCGGAATCAAACAAACAAATCGAACTTATTGTCGAAAAACCCCATTGATAGTAAATTTACTTCCATTTTTGAAGGTTATGAGAAATAAATGTAAGTAAATTTTTAACGCAGACTATGTGAATATATTTACTACTAGCCAGTGGTAAGTAACATATAATCGCTGTGAATTATGGATTCTTATAAAAAAAGAACAACTGGAGATATTCAAAGATTGAAATATAAAACACATTTTTGTTGTGTGGTAAGAACCTTTTTAATCGCAAATTTTGATTAAATTAGTCCTTCACTGATGACGTGAAACACACAAAAACGTACGTCTGGAGATGCTACCTTGTGTAAGTTGGAAAACAACCAAAACCAACTCTTCCTTCTCTTTCTGACACTCGCGGGTTAAGAACACACACCTTTGGGTTAAGTATAAAATTCGTTTTGATTTTTATCGATCCACACACAGCACCACTTTCTATCTTTTTTCTTTGCATATGCTTTGGGTAGTACGGCCTTTTAGTTGCTACGTGATTACGTGGTTTTACAACCACGCAGCTGCATCTCAGACAAGACGATGCCAGTGTGCTTTAACTTTCGAGTACTCGAGCCAGATTGTTAGATGGCGCCACACCTATGAGTTTACTCGTATTCTACATGGTAAAATAAATTGTCTGAGATCAAAGCAAATTGCTTTAAAGTAAAATAATTTGTGCTTTCCTATTCACCAAGAGAATATATATATATATATATATATATATATATATATATATATATATATATATATATATATGATATAGCACAAAAAATGTCTTGCCTCTTTATTTTAATGTGAAACAGAAATTGTTTTATTATAAATTGGAACTGAATTAATCTAAGGCACCGTTTTCTCTGGAAGCAAAATATTACTTATATGAAGACAATTTGCTTTGTTACAAAATGGAATATACTAAAACAAAACAATTAAAGAAGAAAAATAAAGTCTCATTTCAAGATTAAACGCTGCGTTGAACTAAAAAGAAATATTTTAATTCAAAACAAATTGTTATAAAGTAAAACATTTTATTTAAGAAAAGAACGTGTTTTCATTGTAGACAAAATTTTTTACCGTGTACAGATGCGAGTAATTCATATGTGGGAGTTGGTTTTGGGTAAAATAGGCTTTATAACTTCTTCACTGATGACGTAAAACACACAGAAACGTACGTCTGGATATGCTACCTTGTGTAAGTTGGAAAACATCCAAAACCAACTCTTCCTTCTCTTTCTGACACTCGGGAGTTAAGCACACACACACACCTTTGTGTAAAGTATAAAATTTGTTTTGATTTTTATCGATTCCCACACAGCTCTGTAACGAAATAGCGCGTATCAAAATAGCGCGCTCATTTGGGCGCGTGTTTAATATAGCGCGTATCAAAATAGCGCGTGTTCTAAATAGCGCGTATCATAACGGCGCGTGATCAAAATAGCGCGTATCATAATGGCGCGTGTTCAAAATAGCGCGTATCAAAACAGCGCGTATCAAAATGGCGCGTGTTCAAAATAGCGCGTATCAAAATAGCGCGTGTTCAAAATAGCGCGTATGAAAATGGCGCGTGTTTAAAGTAGCGTGTGTTATAAAATAGTTCGAGTATAAGTCGCTGTAGTTTTCAAAAAAAAAAACTTTCCTGACTTTTTTCCCGGGATCCTAAAGGGTGTAGCCAAACCGAACCGAACCGAACCGATCCAAACCGCACCAAACCGAAACATTTTTTCAAAAAATTATTTCCTAAATTAGCTTCCCGATCCTTATTTTGATAGATTTCTATTCTAACCTGTGACTTGGTGACATTTTTTTTGGTGGAAAAAGGTCAGGGAGTTACTGGAAAAAATGTTTGGGTTCGGTTCGGTTCGGTTCCGTCCGGTTCGGTTCGGTTTGGTTACACACCCTCTGGGATCCCGGAAAAGAAGCCAGGGAAGTTTTTTTTTTCGAAAAAATATGTTAGAAAGAGACGCCTTAGTCGAACTATATGAGTTGTGTTAAATATAGCAAGCTATCGGTTTATTTAACGGTTAAGTAAGTATAACTTATCAGACCTTGCTCAAACTGTTTAGGTGAATATACCTAAGCAAACCTGGGACGCGCTATTTTGTACACGCGCTATTTTGATCGCGCGCTATTTTGATACGCGCTATTTTAAACACGCGCTGTTTTGAAAAGAGCTGTTTTGATACGCGCTATTTTGATACGCGCTATTTCGTCACAGAGCCCTTCCTCTCTTTCAGATACTCGGGAGTTAAGCACACACACCTTTGTGTAAAGTATAAAATTCGTTTTGATTTTTATCGATCCCCACACAGCACATCTTTCCGTCTTTTTTCTTTGCAAATGTAAGTAAGTTTTTTATGCACATCAGACTATGTGAATTTATTTACTACTAGCCAGTAGTAACGTATAGCCGACGTGAATCATAGGCTCTTATAAAAACCGCAATTTTTACGATATTTATCTTATCAGAATTTCTCTTTGTGTGTGATTTGTATCTGTTACAAATAGTCAACAATTAAAATATTTTTGTTTAAATGAAAACAGAAACTAAAACCTATTGGCACAAAATACATTCTATTAGCCTGTGGATAATAATAGATAGCCCAGACATACCTTGTACATATTTTAAAAAGATAATGCTTTAAGGAAAATATCATTTTAATAAGCACCCGCGAAAACTTACCAGTAATCACCAGTAAATTCCCTCCCAAAGCTCAGCTCTCTAGCGTTTCTGGAAGTGGGTAATGTTACTTTTACATAATTTTACATTTATAGGGGAGGAAAGTAAGTTAAAATTTTGATATTTTTAAATTTTTCTCTCGGCCAAATTTGAGTTTTTTTAGCATGTCTGAAAACATAGTAGAATTTTGATAATCTAAACATAAGTGAGTGAGTGGCAATTTCAACGTTTTTTTAAATTCCGTAAGTACTTTACTACTTTCTGAAAGTCTATGACACTTGGAGGAGTTGTTAACTCTACAATGATCTACTGTGCAAAGTTTGAGTTTCATTGCTCATGGGCTGAAATGCTTCAAGAAAAGATGGTACAGCATAGTTGCGCGAATTTGGCCGTGCACTGCCGTGCACTCAGATAAATGTAACGATTCTTAGGTTTTTCGGGGGGGTACGGAAAAGTACTTTTATACTTTAAAACTAACTTTCCGCACGCTCGTAGAAAATTTTTTTATTCTAACATAGATTTCACTAGAAAAATTCGGTGTAAAAGAATTTAAACGAAATCTCGTTTTACGATTCTTTGGAGAGTTGGTAGAAACGGATGTATTTTAAAAAGAAAAAATTCATCTTGTTTAGTACATAATCCGTGCGGTACAAAGTTTGCCAGTTTGAACACCGCCCCTAAAACGAGATTTTCGTATTTCACGCTCCATTAGCCGCACGCTCGGAACTACCGGCGATTTAAAGTTGTGTTGTAGTAAAACTTTCTTCGATTTAACCTGAAATTCCAGAGAAAGCGAATTACTGAATATAACTTTAACGGATTGCCGAGAGTGCTTTGCTTAGATCCTTACTTTAAAAACATCTATTAAAGGCCAGAATTTAACTTTAAATTTCCTTTCTATCTCTTCCTCTGGCTCTTTCTCTTCCACTCTGTCTCTTTCTTCTAAATGCTAAATCCTTTATTTTCTAAAGATTGAGCGTCAGACCGCATTATTTGCTGTATTCCTGTACTCGAATCTTTAACGATGTTCGTAGTTTTCCGCTGAAATCATGCTATATCTAACTTCATTTTTTAAATCTTTACTGTATGCAATTAAGAACTAATAAAATAAAGGAATAAATTATGTTAAACAAAAAAAATCTTAGCGTAAACCTGTCTGGCTGCCTAATAAGGTAAGATAAAAACATTTATTAAGACAATTAACAAATTGTATAGGACACGTCAAAATTTTTACAATCTCTTTTACGAAAAACTAAACTCTAAACGCAAAATGTATTTTAAAAAAGAGACGTTTGACTCTTAGAGTCTGAAAAAAGATATATATATTTATCGGTTTCACAACGTTCTACGTCTTCCGATACACAATCTCCACTCGTTTCTGTTTGCCCATAATTCATCATCTAGGCCTCTTATTCTTATTTCACTGTCTATTCCTTCTCTCCAACTTTTCCTCGGCCTTCCTCGTTTTCTTCGGCCAGTTGGTTTCCATTGTAATATTTGTTTAGGTAGTCTTCCATCGTCCATTCTTTGTACATGTCCGTACCACACCAGTTGTTTTGTTCTTATATCATCCACTAAAGTACGTTCACCCACTGTCATAATTTATCTTATTCTTTGATTTGTAACTCTTTCCCTTTTTGATTTCCCTGCTGCTCTTCTCCAATAGTCCATCTCCGTAGCGGAAAGCATTTTTTCTGTTCTATCTTTGATTGGTCATACTTCTGAGCCGTATGTAATAATACTTTTTACAATGGTGTTATATATAAGCTTTTTGTTATGTTTTGATATACTTTGGTCCCAAATTATTCCATTTAATAAAGTTATTGCTTTTCTTCCTTGTACGTTTCTATCTTTTATAGCTTTGTCTAGTGTTCCGTCAGCTGTAATTTTTAGACCTAAGTATTTATACTCATCACAGGACTGAATTCGCTGCCCAGTATTTAAGATTAGATCCTGTTTCGCTCCACCAATACACATATACTCTGTCTTATTGATATTAACCTCTAGTCCCCACTTATTGTACTCTTCCATTAGTTTTCGTGTCATATATTCGAGGTCGTCATAATCCTGAGCAACCACTATCTGATCATCGGCGAAACATAAAGTATACAAGGTGGTTTCATCCAACGGAATTCCCATGTTTTGGCATTTTCTCTTCCAGACTTTAAGGACTTGTTCCAAATATATCTTGAAGAGCGTTAGTTTTGCTTTTATTTTAACTTTTGCCTTACTATTGCGGTATAACTCTTTGATGGCCTTAATTAGTTGTACGCTTATGTTTGTCTTTTCCTACGCTTTCCAAAGTAGGTTTAGTGGTATACTATCATATGCCTTCTGCAAATCTACGTAAAGCAGATGCAGCTCTTGTCCGTATGCCATTTTCTTTTCAATAACTTGGGTTATACAAAAGAGATGATCTGAAGTCGATCTACCCTACCGGCTTGTTCTTCTGCCTCTATATCTTTATATTTGCTCTCCACTTTATTTCTTAATATTTTGCCATATATTCTGCTTAGCGTACTAGTTACAGATATACATCTATAATTGTCACATATATCTTTCC
Organism: Aspidapion aeneum; assembly: GCA_963576565.1. NCBI lineage: Eukaryota > Metazoa > Arthropoda > Insecta > Coleoptera > Brentidae > Aspidapion > Aspidapion aeneum. The sequence goes on along the minus strand of OY755040.1, from coordinate 107,456,284 downwards.
TTCCTTTTTTGTGTATTGTGGATATATACGTTTTCCACTCAGTTGGTACTACAGCTCCATTTAAATATTTTTGAAAAAGATTCCGTAATCTCCAAAACAGTTCTTCAGTGCCATATTTAATTAGTTCAGCTGGGGTATTTCCGGGTCCGGCAGACTTGCCGCTTTTTAAGGTTGTGCACACGTTTTTGGCCTCAGAGATTGTGAGGGGTACTGGAGATCCCATCGTTCTAATGATATTGTCTCTTTCGTCTTCCTTGAATTCTGCTCTATCTTCAATTAAAAGTTTTTTAAAATGCTCATCCCATTTTTTGTCTGGTATTGGTGAAATAATATCTCTGCATGTTTCTTTTTTAATCGATCTTATAGTTTTCCACCTTTCGGAACTTCTCATACCTCCTAAGTAACAATCTATTTTCTGGCACTTTTGCATCCACGATTGATTTTTCTTATCATTGATCATTCTTCTCACCTTTGATTGCGCAATTTTGCATTCTTCTCTGCTTCTATCTGTCTTTTGGGATAAGTAGGTGTGATATAATTTCCTTTTTTCCTCTATTTCACTTTCAATCTCAGCATCCCACCAGTATGGTTTTGTTCTTTTAGGAGTTTATTCCACTAATCCTAGTGCTTCTTTTGCAGCTTGACGGATGCTTAATGTGATACTTTGGTATTCCTCATCTGGGGTTTCACCTGAACTTGAATTAAGTTTTTCTTTCAGTCTTTTTTTTTTATAAGTTTTTTACGCTGTCATGTTCTAGGCTTAGTAGATTATATTGACAGTGATCAATTTCCTCATTCACTGTATCATCAAGATGTTGTTGATGCAGGCTTCGGCCTTGATAAGGAAAGAGAATTTTGGTCTCCAGAAAATAGTCATCACTTCCGCATGTTGATCCACGCTTTGTTCTGACATCTTGAATTTTTAGTTTTGTCTTTTGTTTAGTGATAAGATAATCAATGACGGATTTCAGGTTTTGTGAGGGTTTGGTCCAGGTATATTTGTGTATTTCCTTATGTTGGAAAAAACCGTTTTGGATTTTCAGGTCTAATTGCTCACATACTGTAATTAGCCGGTTTCCATTGTCATTGACAACATCTTTTCCATATTGGCCAACTGTCAGATCATTTACTCTGTCACCTGTTCTAATATTTAAATCTCCCAATATTACAATTTCTTTAGATGTACTTACTGCGGATATTTCATTGTGGATTTTTTCAAAAAAATTGTCTTTCACGGCTACATTTGTATCGTCATTATACGCATAGATTCCAAAAATCGTAAGTCTCATTCCTTTTATTGTTATATTCATTCTTATTAGCCGTTCATTTACTGCTTCCCAGTTAGTGATAAATTTTCTAAATCTTTTGTTGACCAAAATAGATACTCCTTGTTGAGCATGTTTTTCTTTTGCGACTCCGCTATAGAAATGGTCATATTGTCCTAGGTTTTCAGATCCTTTTCGTTTCTTCTTCGTTTCTGTCAGTACAGCAATGTCTACCTTCATTCTGCTGCACTCATGTACTATTTCATTGACTTTTCGACTCATTCCTTGTACGTTCCATGTACCAAAAATCATATTCCTGTTTCTTTGCTTGGTTTGTCTTAGGTTTTTCATTTCTTTCCGAGGCCTTTGATTGGGTTTTTTAACAGTGTACGTTTTTTCCGGGTATCAGAGAGTTAGTCTAATGCCCCAACCCCCAACCTGGAGGACCAGGTGATTTTTGATCAAGGTTTTCTTCCCCTAGCCTTTGACGATTCCAACGCCGGTACTACAAGGCAGCATCTTCTTCTGTAGTCTTTTATACCATCCCTAAAAAAAGGGTTGCCACCTACGCTATGATCACCGTACCGAGGTCCATCCTCTCCGCCTTTCATACCGATGTGGTCTTCTCCCGTAACCCTGGGAATGGGACCCTAGACAGGTGCTAACTCTCCGGGTCAGAGAATACCTGGAATCTACGGAGGGCAGGGGTCGATTCATTTTCCCTGATAGACATCTGACGAGGTCAACCCCGTACTCTATGAAAAAAGATAATAATAAAAAAAATACCCACAATAAAAGTTAGGATGCCCATTGCAAGCCCTAAACATCATACAATATTTTTTCATACAAATAGCTCTTTAAAATCCTTTTAAAATATATTTATACTATCACAATCTTTAATTTTCTTTGGTAAACTGTTATACATTTTAACACTTAAATAATTTGGACGTTTTTTTAGTTATTTCAAGCCGAAACGATTTCTCGCGCAGATTTGCTTTTTGACACGTATTTACACTATGGACACTGGCGTTAGACATAAATTTATTCTTATTACTAAAGACATACACACATAGTTCAAATACAAAGAGGCCAGACAGGGTTAAAATGCCTAATCTTTGAAAATATGCTCTACATGATTCACAGTTTGCATAATACACTGAAAGCAATTCTTTTTTATTTAGAACTTGCCTCAGGTTTCTAAACTGATATGCAACAGAGTTTAATGTAGATAATGACTTTCACAGTGATCCCTCTAATTTAAAGTCTCATCAAAGGTTACCCCCAAAATTTTTACATTTCCTCCTTTAGGAACATCCATATCATTAAGTTTAATACCTAATTGATTTGCATTATTTTCATAAAATCGAATTATTGCGTTTTTTAAGTACAAAGAGTGTTCAGCAAACCAATCATTCAAACTCTTCATTAATTCATTATATTTTGACACTTTGATTCTAGAACATTTTCAATTCTGTCAGATGTCGTTAATGTTCCATCATCGCAATAATAGTAACTACTGCAGTTCACAGGCAGTATTTTATCAATGTCATGAATATATTGAATAAATAATGTTGGTCCTAAGATTGACCCTTGAGGAACACCTGTATTAATACCGGTTAGCTCAGAATTATAGGTTTTGCTGCATTTTTTATCAGAATGAGTTATTGTAACATACTGCTTTCCGTATGGGACAAAAATGACTTCACCCAAAGAAGAGAAATATTCCTAATTCCTAATAAGTCAAGTTTTTTTTTCAAGACCCCATGGGACACGTAGTCGAACGCTGTGATCATTTCTATTACACGCTTTATCAAATAGCAAGCTTTAAATAATCTCGGAGCCATCACGTGCGAAAAGACCAAGGTTTTCATGCGACTCGGCCGAGATACGTTCAACCAATACGAGGAAGAAGATGAGCGACCACTCATGGAAAAGAAGTTTGCTATTGGCCAAAGCATATAATATAAATGATCACATCGTACGCTTACGAGAATGGACCTCGACAGGACCATTGTTTTCATTGGAGTAGAAATTTGAGATCATCTGCGGATCATATATCAAAGTTTTTATATTGTAAAACTTTAGTTTTTACCGATTACAAGTAATATTAAAAAACGATTTAAATTGAAGTAGGCATATGTATTAGACGCAATCATTCAAGTGCTCCAAAAATTATTGGCCATAGTGCAACAGGTGAGACTAGAGGTCTTCCGGTGTGTGAACCACATGTCAGTGTCAAAAGTACGGGCAGGTTGTTCAGACATCGCATGATAAACGACATTATCAAGCGAGCTCTTGCTTCAGCGGATATTGCTTCGTAGCTTGAGCCGCTTGGTATTTGCAGGACTGACGGGAGCGGGCTGATGGCCTCTTTTTGGTTCCTTGGAAGTCGGGGAAGAGCTTAGTTTGGGATGCCACGTGCAGGCACACCTTTGCTGATAGTTCTATCAATCGAACATCAAAGGAATCGGGTGTGGCTGCACGTTTGGCTAAGAAGGAAAAACATGGAAAATATGAAGAGCTATCAGATCAATACATTTCTTTACCATTCGCCGTAGAAACGCATGGTCCTTGGGGTGAAGAAGCAATAAAATGTGTAAACTGTTTAAAAACTAAAATTAAAAAGAAATTTTTTTATTGCTTCTTCACCCAAAGGATCAGCCTTGTGATCCAAAGAGGCAACGCTGCTGCGGTCTTGGGAACCATAGATTCATCGGATGGGCTTGATCTGGAAGATATGGTGGGATAATTTTTTATTTTATTTTATTTACTTTAATTAATGTTATATTTATAAGTTTTATTACTGAAATACAGGCATTCCACCATTAAAAAAAAAATTCCTGTTAAGAAAACATATATAATGCCATACTAAATTTGGTGGCAAATTTTAGCCGTTAAAATGCTAGTGGAAGTTAAAAGTAAAACTTTAGTTTTGAAAAGCTCCAATAGTAATATTTTAATTCTGTAACAATTTGTTCTTAACCAAATTCTTGACATAGGTTACGTTTTGTTTTCGATATTGGAACTTAAAAAAAATTAAAACTTATTCTTATTTTGAAAAGGCAAAAAAACAACGTTTTTAAAAATAATAATTTATTTAAATATCATTATTTAACATTATTAAGTTCTCTTGGTTAATGGAAATAACAAACTATTCCATAAAAAAAGACCCCGACCCATTTCCAAAGACTACACTTAAGTTCATATTTTAAGTGAAAGCACACTCCACCATAATAATAATCCTTTTTCATCAACTCACTTTGTACTTAATCTTGGTTCAAAAATTTTGTCTGCATTTGAAAATTAAAAGCTGGTGGCATACCTTTCTTTAATAATTTAGTTTACCTTAGTAACAAATCGTTATCTCAATGTCTTTCATTTATGCACGTCAAATATTATGGTTTTAATCTTAGAGTAATAAAATATAAAGAGAAGTAGTAGCCCCGTTTTCGGCGGTCATTCATTCATTTGTTGGTAAACAATGTAGCTTTCCCGCATTTGCCGCCTCTTCTGCCTCTGTAAAATTTTATAAATAATAAGTAAGGTTCAACTTGTTACCTTACCAAAATATATAGTGCTTTGAGTTGGTTAGACTATTCAAACCGTGCGATAATTTGTCATGCGCTTATTAGCCCGCATCGCGTCGTTTTATTCTGTGTATTTCTTTTTACATCCTGCGATAAAAACTCATTTAGACAACATAATTTATGAACGGTCCCTTTTCCCACAATTTTTTCAGGACGTGGCCACAGGTGTATGACATCATATTACGGATTTCGTGTTAGCAGGGCCGGGTTCTGTTTTGAGCTACTTGGACTATATCCCCAGGGGAGGGAAGTAAATTAGAATTTTGGGGTGTTATATATATATATATATATATATATATATATATATATATATATATATATATATATTTTTTTTTTTCCTATAGTTTTGTCATAGTTCCTATCAGGCTGCGAAAGCTCAGCTCTCTAGCATTTCTAGAAGTGGGTAATGTTACTTTTAAATAACTTTACATGTATAGGGGAGGAGAGTTAATTAGAATTTTGGGGTTTTTTGATTTTTTCCGGGGGTTTGGTCATAATTTCTATCAGTCTGCCAAATTTCAGCTTTATAGCAGGGCTGGAAGTACAGTAGAGTTTTGGTGATCTATACATGAGTGAGTGAGTCAGTGAGTGAGTGGCAATTTCGACGTTTTTTGAAATTTCGCAACTACTTTATGGAAGTCCATGAAACTTGAAGGGGTTGAAATGTTTCAAGAAAAGATGGTACGGCAGCGGGAACATGGCGAGGCACTGCCGTGCCCTCAGATAAAGACAATGGAAGTCCGGAGTTTTATTTATACTCAATCATTGTCGCCGAGTTTCAAACAAAAGAATATTTTTTCACTTATATAATGGCAACAAGTTTAATGAAGTGGGTTCTCAAGTCGTGAACGGTTAACCCAGATTTTCCTAACCTCTAAGGTCGACACACACACACAACAGTAACACGTGTTTGTATTAAATGCAGTGTTGTCTTGGCCGTCGGACCCGGTTTATAGAATTTTTGGTGTTTTTTTACTGTGTGTTGAGTTTTATTTTTGTAAAAATGAACTTAGTTGGACGTAAAAATAATCAAGAAGTGCTATATTTATGAAATTATTATGAAAATTCAGCCCAGTTTGGTTTTTGCGAGATGATTCGAGTAACGCAGCTATGTTGCCATCGCCGGGGATTCTGTAAATTCAGTTTTCAGGAAAGACCGCCACGAATAGGGAAAATTTACACGGGGCCGCGGTTGATTACTTCTCTTTATATTTTTATTACTCTAAGGTTTTAAACTTTTAAATTAAATAAAAACTCAGCAATTTAAAATTTAATTATTATTTTCTTTCTAGTCCGCTTTTTTTAGATTAAAAAAAAATCGATTTTGCCGAAAATGTGTCATTTCTGGGGACACAGCAGTGCCCCGCCAAGTTCGCGCAACTGCTGTATCATTTTTTGTTTGAAACATTTCAGACCATATTTGACCTATCTAAAAGACTACTTCGGAATGAGCTACGAAACTCAAACTTTGCACTGTCGTAGATCTTTATAAGGTTAACAACCTCTCTAAGTTTCGTGGGCTTCCATAAATTAGTACTCATGTATAGATCATCAAAATTCTACAGACTGATAGAAATCAGGACCAAACCCCTGGAAAAATTCAAAAAACCCCAAAATTATAATTTACTCCCCTTCCCTATAAATGTATAGTTATGCAAAAGTAACATTGCTTTTTACTTCCAAAAACGCTAGAGAGCTAAGCTTTAAAAGGCCGATAGGTATTATAATAAAACTATAGAAAAAAATTAAATAACCCCAAACCTTTAATTAAATTTCCTCCCCTATAATTGTAAAGGTTTGTAAAAGTAACATTGCCCACTTTCAGAAACGGTAGAGAGCTGAGCTTTGGCAGACTGATAGGAACTATAATAAAACTACAGGGTTCGTCAACGATCATTTGGCCATTGAAAATATGTGAATTGAACTAAGATCGCTATTTATATAAATGGCACTAAGAGAGGTAAATAGTTTAGCGCTGTTGTCAAGTTAGCAATTCAAGAAAATGGTTATCTTTTCGCGATCTAATGACGTTACTCTTACCGGCTGAAATCCTTAAAACCCCTTGATTTTAATTGCTGTAGCGCCATCTCTTATCATTTGGACTGTATGACTAATAATCAATACTGCAAATCCGTAATTAAGTGTACAGGTAGAGCTTTCTAACATGGCAAAAATGTTAAAGAAGGTTACTACACGCACAAACAAATTATTCCACAAATTCAACTTTATGGATAACAAATTTCTTGGTCTTTATGTGTACCGGTTTATTCTCAACCAGAGTTAGAAACCAATACTTTGAAAGGTATCTATTACATTACAAATTACTTTACAGGAATGTACTTAGAAAACTGTGTAATTAATTACAACAAAAAAATAACTTAATTCTAAATTTCCTACTTGCAAAATAAAAAAAAGTAGTTGACAATTATTTTATATTTTTTTCTTTCACTTTTTCATAATTTACAAAATGTGAAAATGCTTAATTTAGGAGCCCTCTTCCTTCGTAATACATTCCGAACTTACCTCTTAACAACAATCACACTTTTACAAATAATAACAATCACTTTAGTAATTCAATTACATTTTTGTAATTTCATTATAATTGTATAATAATTGTTCAAAAAAAAAACTTAAATAAGTGCAATTACCATAACATCCCATTTCAACTTATTGTTTTTTTTTTTTCAAGAGTAATGAATGAACCGAACCGACCCCTCCATTTAAGGGGCAAAAATAAAATTTTAAAAGGAGTAGTAAAACGTGACAAACATTTTTTCTGCAGACTGAAATCACTAAAGAGGCAAGAGGTTTCCTGATTAAAGCTAAAATAACGAAATAAATAATAATGACTATTTCTTCGTCTTTTGAAAGTGGAAATCTTACGTTGATTGCTCCTGTTTAGTAATAAAAAACTATTAATGAATTTTGAGTCACAGGCAAATGCTCCTGAATATGCGCGTCTTTGGTCTCTCACTGACTTCTTGCTTTTCATAAGTTCATCCTTTTTTATACGCTTTTTATAAAGGCTAACGTTCGAAGTCGAGCCCTGTATACGAAAAAATGTAAAAACCCCAAAATGTTTATTTACGTCCCTCCCCTATAAATGTAAAATTATGTAGAAGTAGTATTGCCGACTTTAAGAAACGCTAGAGAGCTGAGCTTTGGAAGGCTGATGGAAACTATGATAAAACCATGGGAAAAAATTTCAAAATTTTAAATAAGGCATTGCAAAAGTTTTGAACAAAACTTTCGCAAAAATTTTACTACTGTAAAACTGAAATATTATCTAAATCCTTTAAATAAAAAAGGAGTGAAATTATAACAAAAACATTTCATGTAAAAAAAGCCAAGTACGCAAAAATGGTATTCCGTAAAATGAATTGAGATAAAAGTAAAGCCAAGTTCTGCACACAAAATTTCAAAATAAAAGGTTCTTACTAGTTTCGAAATGTTTTTTTAAACTTGACTATTCCGTCAAAATTCATTCATGGTAATTACAGCTTTTTAACAGTTAAAAAATTGAAAAAAATGCTAACTTTCTAACGGAGGATTGCATTAGTATGCGGTTTCTGAAATATCGTACCCCACTTTTTTTTTAATTATTTGTGTTATAATTAAAAACTTTATAGGAGTTGTTTTCACGGCTGATGTTTACTTGGAGTATGCCAATGGGCTAGAAAAGTATCAGATCCATCATGGATCCATTTAATTTTCTTCAGTCCCACCATCTAGCCAAAGGTTGCGAAGATATTTCGGACCACTGGACTGATTTAAGTTTCTTAATTCCAACTCCTTGATCTCGAGAACTGTTTTACTGCTTCCCGTATTTCAGGAAAAACTAAAAGACTTCCAAACCAGTTTGTTTTTTTTTGGCATACGTCGACTTAAATGTCAAAAAATGATTTTTTGAATTCTTTACTATTGGTACCTTATTTGAAGGATTATGAAAAATCGAAAACAACTTGACATATCTCAATTAAATTGTGAAAAAAATTATTTTTTTTTTTGATATTTTGCCGTTGTTTTTTTTTTGTTCTATGAACTTTCGAACAAGGTACCACAAACACAGTATTAAAAAAAATTGACATTTGGTTTGACGTATGTAAAAAATTGTATGCAAGTAGAACCCATTTCAGGGGCCCGACCAAAAAAATTTTTTTGTAGAAAGAAAGCTCGTAAAAAAATTTGTTTACATGTTTTTGTTTTTCTCGAAAAAACAAATATTAACCCGCTAGAGGCAGTGTTCTATTTAAAGGACCATCCCAAATTTTATTATTTTTTCGATAAATAAGACCTTTTTGCTTGCTGTTACGAGAGACGATCATACTAATGGTTACATAGTAATAATAAAGTAGCGCAAACACAAACAAAAACTATACAGGAACACACAAAAAAAACTTGAAGTGAAATTCGTAGGTACATACAGAAAACATAATAAAATAAAGCCATGTCTAGAGACCCCTTATGTGTGACATATTTTTAAAATAAGTTATACATAGAGGGCTCTAGCCATCTATACTCAGTTGTTTACATCTCAAGTCTTAGGATTTCTTTCGGCACTTAAGCGACCACGCTCGTTTAAGTAAATAATTTGATTTCTGGATACCTTAAAGTGGAGATTAGTAAAATAAAAGAAATTAATGACTAAACAAGTAAAAAAATCTCATTTAAGGGCTAATACTAAAAGCCAATTTGAAAATTGTATATACTAAAATAAACTTTATATACTCATTAAAACAAAATCCTAATCTAACTTCAGCTTAAGTTTTGATATTTTGTTGGTCAACTGGGTCAACTAGTAACGTAGACATATATTCATATTTATAAGATTACTAGGTTGGTATAGTCTGAGTTTTGACATTGATTATACAACATAAAACGAGGCTGAACAGTTAAGGAGACTCATCGCAAAGTGACAGTGAGCTTGCTCTATGATGAGTAAGTAACAGTACATTCGGGCGAAATGACAAAATGTGGCAACTGTCATCAAAATATTATCAGTGTCGCTTGAAGATCCAATAAAAAATTAGGAATCTCCACATTACCTCTCAGAACCAGCTATCGATTATTAACAAGCTACAAAGTAAAAGGAAAGGCCTGCTGTGCCTCCCAGCACTCCACTGTATACAAATCTAAACTGTTACGTAACTAAAACTTCTAAAATTCCTGAAAATGGATGTAACATTCCTATTTCACTTGTAAGGGAGCTGGGTATTAGAGACTCTACCTCCATACTAGCCAAATATTTTAAATGTAAAGACTATAGTGTTGTTCCTGTTTTATAAACATTGGTTCTGAGGAACCTCGAAAAATAAGCAATTGTAGCAAGATATTTGGTTTTTTAGTTTACGCAATGTTTATAAGGTATAATCATTGGTTTACGTCAAATAATTTAGGTGATTTTCCATTTAATAAAAATGTTTCTGAAATCTCTTCTCTATCTACTTTGCTTTATCTTATACACACTGTCCAAAGATTAAATCACATGCTTAAAAATCCTGTGCAGCTTACAGAATATTTTCGCATAATTGTTAGCTTTTTAAAGCCACCAGCACCTTTTTGACGCTTACTTTCCATTGGAGGCATAAATCTCTGCAAACAAAATTTTCTCGCAGATGAAATAATTTATCCATAATCCTCAGTCAGAAAGACTCACTTGTCTTTTTCTTTTAAAGCTTTATTGGGACACAAAATCTGCCAGAACAGTAACGTATATGTTTAGTAAGGCTTGTCCAAAATTACAATTTGTAGCTCATTAAGATGACTTTGGAAGTAAATGTTTGCTCGTCTGATATATGAACAACTTTGGACTCAGGACCAAAAGTTGCGCAACTACCAAGCTATCCATTGTATACATTTTTTAAAAAGTGACAGTTCAAGACTGCTTACCTACCAGCAATGCAGAAATGTTGCAAAAGTTGGTTATAATAAAGTTGGTTCGTCTGTGCGGACCCAGCCAGCGTAACTAAAACATCAGGGACCGCCGTTTAGTTAAATCGTTTAAAATACTATTATGAATTTAACAGGGCCATAATGCTTTTGCTAGTACATTTTTGATGTGGATAAACCTGTGCTTCATATTAGCATTAGACATTTAGAAGCCTGCTAAACATTCCGAATCGATCTTAGGATAGGTTTAGAAAAGCACCCTCTATTCCGGGGATTCACTTCTCTGTTGTTTAAAAATTTTAGTTCGAAATTCTTCGATTCAGCATAGGACTGCATATTCATAGTAATGGGCTACAGGTATAAAAGATCTTCAGGTCTTAAAGCCAACATGTATTTTCCTCTTTTGCTAATGAAAACAACTCATTTTAGCTCACACATATCTATACTATAGTAGTGTGAGCTATGGTGATCCTAATTTTTTCGAGAAAAAAAAAGTTGCTCCGATTTCAAAAATTTTTATATATCTTTGCGTTTCAGATGATTTTGAAACTTTTTTGTTGCGCCGTCTGTCTGTCTGTCTGTCTGTCTGTCTGTATGTCTGTCTGTCTGTCTGTATGTCTGTAACGACCAACGCGCATAACTCAAAAACCGCTTGGCCGATTTTAATGAAATTTGGTACCTAGGCTGGGTCTTGGGTCGAAATGGTCCCATTTAAAAATGAACAAAATCCACCAAACAGAAACCAAATAAAAGGGTGGGGGTAGATTTCAAAAATTAGAGTTTATGTGAAAATATGGCGTGTGTGATATCAAACGAAAGGTAATTGAGTCTGCAGTTAAACAAAATACATTTTAATTTATTTAAAAAAAAGGGTGGGGGTATATTTTAAATATTAGAGTTTAAGTGAAAATATGGCGTGTGTGATATCAAACGAAAGGTAATTGAGTCCGGAGTTTAACAAAATACATTTTGGTTTTTTGTTTTTTTTAAGGGTGGGGGTAGATTTCAAAAATTTGAGTTTAAGTCAAAACATGGCTTGTGTGGTATCAAACAAAAGGTAATTTAGTCTGGAGTTAAATAAAATATATTTCAGTTTTTAGTTATATTAGCTCACACGTACACTATAACTATAGTACCTAGTGTGAGCTTAGAGGCCCATATATTGGCAGAGTATTTTATTGAGTGGAACTTATCCTATTTTTTGCCAGTCAGCTGAAATAAAAATCCAACGGCAGTTACTGAAGGTAAATTTTAAGCATTAAATATCCCACTTCTGTAAATGGAAACAAAACAAAAGCAATAGAGGTTTTGTTCGGAGGCAGGGGTGCGAATATTATTATTATAACTTTCCAAAAAGGTAACCAGTTTATTTTACATATAACAGTTTGAGGAGGGCCAGACACGTATAAAGCGGTTTTGCGGAGACTCAAAGCCGTACAATTTTATGGAATTATCATGTTTTGATAACCATAATTTAGACCCTCGGGGGTCGACTAGCTTTTAAAATAAATTTTAATAAAAAGGCCCCGATTTGCTTTCTGTTTTGAGGCTTGATGAGTCACTTTCTTATAATTTAGAGGCCGAGAATATGAACAGGTTTATCTTACTAAGTAAAGAGATTACATTTAATGCAAGTAAGCTGGCAAACTTATCTGGGGTCCTAACTTAGCCTAACTTAGTGACAAAAAATTACTGTGCTCTCAGGTTAGCTGTTCATTTCGGATAAATACTCTCGAGAACAACCCTCGACATAGCAGAAGTTGTGGAGCAAAGAGAGCTACTACCACCGTCTATTACAAAGATTTTATACCCTCTCCTGAAATGATCCTTCTTCTTTTTTTCTTACATACTACATATTTAATACATAATTATGTAGTTGTTCTTATCTTACATACAGTAAGAATTTCACCCCACTACATTTACCTATGGCGCGCTGCATAAAAAATTTCGGTTCATATTTGATTCACCCTCTCAATTAGATAACAACAGGTCTACTATAATAATTACAGATTAAAAGCCAGGATGCCAAGACCTAGGGAATCACCCAGACATAAGTGGCTCATAAGTAATTATAGGTACGAAACTGAAACAGAGTTGCAGGATATAGAAGGAGATGGATCGAGTAAGGTAGTCGAAGAAGAAAATTTTTTTAGGGCATTGTAGTGTCAACGAAAGAAAAAACCAATGTTTGTGATATGGTACAAAACCTGCGAAAAATATTTGTTAATTTATCAGCTCATTAAAGCAAACAAAGGTTTCAAAGCCAAATATATTTTGAAAGGATATCGTTTTTCCATTGTATCTCTTTGACGTCAAACCTGAAGAACAGCCGTAGCCTGCAAAATTTAAGGGCTGTTATATTTCCATGCATAGCGTTGGAATCACAAATATGTAAACTTAGAGCAATATTAAAGGGTAAGATCATTTTATCCAAAATCTTAGTACAGTCGGGTCCGTTTATAACGAGGACGCTGGTGTCGGAAAATGTGTCCGCTATATGCGATTTGTAACGAAGTCGCTTACAACAAGCGTCCTCGTTGTAAACAAACACTCGAGCAAAAGTAAAACACTATTTAATAGAAATAAAACTCCAGGATTGAATACTAATTTTTTTTATTCTAAAATACATAGATACATAGTGAAAAGGAAATATATAGGTACATACATGCGTATAAATATTTTTATTTAAAATGGTCCGTGATCATTTTTAAGCAACAGTTTTTGTCAAAAATGTATTTTCAATTCTTCTTTGAATAAAGTCAAATTTCTCTTTCACACTGTCCTCAAAGCTATTAAATTCTACAACTTTACTTCTTACGCACTTAATACAAGCTAATTTGCTACTGGCAAATTAAACGTACCGACCAGTGTTGCCAATTTTTTCTGATGACTTTCCTTCAATTAAGTTAAAAAAAACCCTTCATATCCTTCAAAATGGTAACGACACCAAACCAAAAAAAAAACTTTATACCATGAACGAATTTTTTTAATCAAAATAACAGAAAAAACCAACCACAAATTATAAAAAACAAAAATTAAACATAAAGTATTTAAATTTACCTACATAAGTTAACTTTGGTAAAATTTCTGGAATATTTGCAAAACAAATACCTTTGCGCCTCACAATAGTCAAAATCCTTCAAATTCAGATCCTTCAATCCTTCAATAGTCAAAATTTTTGTTCAAAACCCTTTATATTGAAGAGATCCTTTATATTGAAGAAAGGAACTCTGAAAACACTGGTACCGACACACTATGAGGACAAGCAACTAACAAGCGAGTTCCGACAAGCTTTTATCCATACGGTGCGCTGAAAAATATGTCGACTCCTCGTTATAATCGCAGCGGTAAATATTGTTTGAAACTGTAGCTCGTTGTATACAAAGCGATGTAGCAGTTCCACAGAGAAAATTTGCTCGCACTAGACGAAGTGCTCGTTATATCCGAGCTCGTTATAACCGAGCTCGTTATAACTGAAATCAAATTGTATTAGGTTAAATGAACGATTTTCCGTAGTACCAAACGCTCGTTCTAAGTTATGCTCGTTATAAGCGGACCCGACTGTAGGTATATCAAAAGCTCGTCTATATAAAATAACACTTGACCACTTTGTTTGTATTGCAAATTGTTACTAATACACCCAAAATATTCTTCAAATAAAATAATTTCAAAAAACAATCTAAATAAATGCATGGTCTTTTATTTTTGAAGGCTTGCTGGCACACCCATCAAATACTGTAGCAATCTCCGACGCGTAATATAAAACTAACTTTACAACCTATGGGCTGTGCAATCCTCCTCGTAGCTCTAACTTAGATTCTATACGTTATTTGAGCTCTCTTCATAAGGCTTCAAACTAAAGCTATATGAGTACTTTTGCACAGTAGAAAGAGTGATAGCAAAAGAAATAATAGTTTTTCGTAGCTAAGCGGACATAAAAAAATTTTGTTTCTCTTTTATTGTTCCGTGGGCAGCTCGAAAGCTGTACACCCACGGGGGTCCAAGATCTAATGGACACCAATTTAGTGCTGACAGACCGAACCGAACTGTTTCGTCCTTAAGGGACTCTTCCGAACACTCCATGATCAATGTAACACTTTTATAAAGCTACAGAGACGTTATATGAATCTCATCTCTTTCACATAGTGGCGACATGTACAAATGCAAAAAAAACTACCAGAGTAAAAATAACAGGCAGGCAGATAAAACGAAAAACAGTACTCCTGACGGTATCGCAGGCATTATTTATTTATTTCTCTTACCAATATCGTAGGATGAGATCCATATTCTCTGTAGCTTTACAAAAGTGTCACATTGACCATGCAGTGTTCTGAAGAGTCCCTTAAGGACGAAACACTTAACTGTGCCCACGGAAACATACAAGAGAAACAAAATCTAATAATAAAACGTTGCAAAGGCGCAAAAAATGCAATATGCATTGACCCGACTTGAGGCACAAATTATTTCACGGTCATGAGTACTGTTGTTCGTTTCATCGGCCTGCCTTTTGTTTTTAGTCCGGTAGTTTCTTTTGTGTTTGTAGATGTCGCCAATTATGTGAAAGCAAACGGTATCGCAGGCATTATTTGCTCTGTAGCTTTACAAAAGTGTCACATTGACCATGCAGTGTTCTGAAGAGTCCCTTAAGGACGAAACAGAACATTTTAAAGACCTGAACTTTTCGTTCATATGCTATGTTATAAGTTTACAATCAATGAAAGAACTTTTAAATATTTTAATTGTTGTGGTGTTCAATATTTTTGTCAGACTTTCTGTGCAGATTTTATACAGCATGGTTAAGTTAAGAACAACTGCATATGCATAAAATAGCGGTCTAGGACAACTGGGTACCGCCAACTCGGCGCCGCCAACTGGGCGCCGCCAACTCAGCGCCGCCAAATGGGCGCCGGGCCAACTGGGCGCCGGGCCAACTCGGCGCTGCCAACTGGGCGCCGGCCAACTCGGTGCCGGACTAAAATTATTTTTTTGATAAAATGTGTAGATGGAAAATAAAATATATTATTTATATAAAAACATCTTTAAAAAATCCTTTACGTAATTTTTTACAAGCTTTTATTTTCTGTCTAACTATCTATCAAATCTTGTGAAGCGTTTTTGACACACTTCCCATTATCCGATTTGGATGATATTTGGTACACACGTAGTGGTCCCATGACAATACAACATTAAGAACAAAAAAATCCTCCCACCCCTACCCTCACCCCTTCTATAGAAAAATGTGTTTTTGACACACTTCCCGTTATCCGATTTGGATAAAATTTGGTATCCACATAGTGGTCCGATGATAATACAACAATAAGAAAAAAATATCCTCCCACCCCTACCCCCACCCCCTTCCATAGAAAAATTTATTTTTGACACACATTCCGTTATCCGATTTGGATGAAATTTGGTATACATATAGTGATCCGATGACAATACAATATTAAGAAAAAAATATCCTCCCACCTCTACCCCCACCTCCTTTCATAGAAAAATGAGTTTTTGACACACTTCCCATTATCCGATTTGGATGAAATTTGGTATTCACATAGTGGTCCGATGACAATACAACATTTAAAATAAAAATATCCTCCCACCCCTACCCTCACCCCCTTCCATAGAAAATGCGTTTTTGACACCCTTCCCATTATCCGATTTGAATAAAATTTGGTATAGGTACATATAGTGGTCTGATGACAATACAACATTGAAAAAAAAAATCCTACCACTCCTACCCCCCACCCTCATCTATAGAAAAATGCGTTTTTGACACACTTTCCATTATCCGATTTGGATGAAATTTGGTATTCACATAGTAATCCGATGACAATACAACATTTAAAAAAAAATGTCCTCCCACCCCTACCCCCACCCCCTTCCATAGAAAAATTTGTTTTTGACACACATCCCGTTATCCGATTTGGATGAAAATTGGTATACATATAGTGATCCGATGACAATATAATATTAGGAAAAAAATATCCTCCCACCTCTACCCCCACCCCTTTCATAGAAAAATGAGTTTTTGACACACTTCCCATTATCCGATTTGGATGAAATTTGGTATTCACATAGTGATCCGATGACAATACAACATTGAAAAAGAAAATCCTACCACTCCTACTTCCACCCTCATCTTTAGAAAAAAGCGTTTTTGACACACTTCCCATTATCCGATTTGGATGGAATTTGGTATACATATAGTGGTCCGATAACAATACAACAATAATGAAAAAATGTCCTCCCACCCTTACCCCCCACCCCTTCTATAAAAAATGCGTTTTTGACACACTTCACTTCAAATGACTTTTATAAAATTTGGTATATGCATAAAGGTCCGATGGCAATACAGCCCGAACAAAAAATATTTTTCTACCTCTACCCCCACCCTCTCCTTCCCCCAATAGAAAAATGAGTTTCCAAACAACTCACGATCAGCGATTTCATTACAATCTAGAATAAACTCTTCTTTACTTATTTACCTCTGCATTTTTCCATCCAAAATCCGATTTGGATGATATTTGGTACACACGTAGTGGTCCCAAGGTAGAAAAATATTTTTTGTTCGGGCTGTATTGCCATCGGACCTTTATGCATATACCAAATTTTATAAAAGTCATTTGAAGTGAAGTGTGTCAAAAACGCATTTTTTATGGAAGGGGGTGGGGGTAGGGGTGGGAGGACATTTTTTTATTATTGTTGTATTGTTATCGGACCACTATATGTATACCAAATTTCATCTAAATCGGATAATGGGAAGTGTGTCAAAAACGCATTTTTCTATAGATGAGGGTGGGGGTAGGAGTGGTAGGATTATTTTTCAATGTTGTATTGTCATCGGACCACTATATGTATACCAAATTTAATCCAAATCGGATAATGGGAAGTGTGTCAAAAACGCATTTTTCTATAGATGAGGGTGGGGGTAGGAGTGGTAGGATTTTTTTTTCAATGTTGTATTGTCATCGGACCACTATATGTATACCAAATTTCATCCAAATCGGATAATGGGAAGGGTGTCAAAAACGCATTTTCTATGGAAGGGGGTGGGGGTAGGGGTGGGAGGATATTTTTTTTTAATGTTGTATTGTCATCGGACCACTATGTGAATACCAAATTTCATCCAAATCGGATAATGGGAAGTGTGTCAAAAACTCATTTTTCTATGAAAGGGGGTGGGGGTAGAGGAGGGAGGATATTTTTTTCTTAATATTGTATTGTCATCGGATCACTATATGTACACCAAATTTCATCCAAATTGGATAACGGGATGTGTGTCAAAAACAAATTTTTCTATGGAAGGTGGTGGGGGTAGGGGCTTTAGTATAAATTTTTTTTAAATGTTGTATTGTCATTGGACCACTATGTGAATACCCAATTTCATCCAAATCGGATAATGGGAAGGGTGTCAAAAACGCATTTTCTATGGAAGGGGGTGGGGGTAGGGGTTCTTAATGTTGTATTGTCATGGGACCACTACGTGTGTACCAAATTTAGTTATAGCTATATAGTTAGTTAGTTAGACAGAACATCTGAAGCTAAAAAAAGCTTGTAAAAAATTGCGTAAAGGATTTTTTAAAGATGTTTTTATATAAATAATATATTTTATTTTTCATCTACACATTTTATCAAAAAAAAATTTTTTAGTCCGGCGCCGAGTTGGCCGGCGCCCAGTTGGCGGCGCCGAGTTGGCCCGGCGCCCAGTTGGCCCGGCGCCCAGTTGGCGGCGCCGAGTTGGCGGCGCCCAGTTGGCGGCGCCCAGTTGTCCCATTCCGATAAAATAGGTAGTAAGTAAGAAAAAAGGATAGAAGTTTACTCGGGGTTACGCCCATTGTTCCAGGATAGCTAGACATACAGCCAATACCCGTCCTCTGTGCGCCCCGGTAAAGTAGAGGGAGGAAATTTATGATACCGATTGTTTCCCCTAGCGAGGCAATCTTTCGTTCCACAGTTTGTAAGAAAATCGATCGAGAGTAGTAAGCAACGTATAATCCTTTTTTTACAAGCTTTTATTTAACTTCACCTGTATGTATGTATGTGGGTATGTATGTAATCAAATCTTGCAACTCATTTTTCAAGAACTTCCAGACATCCGACTGACTTCAAATTGCGCATAGCGTCTCAGTTCCGATGACAATACAATACTGTGGTTTCATCGGGTACCTACCTCCCCCCTAACGTGGGGGGGTGGAGAGGGGGTAAAACTTTAGTTTGTCCGATTTCAACCAAATTGGTATCTAAGGGTTTTTGAGGATGAGAATTACGAATTTTTGATCAGGTTAGAAAAATTCAATATGGCGGATTCAAAATGGACGATTTAAAGTAAAGTTTTTCTGATTACTTTCAACGGACTTCCACGTATCCGATTAACTTCAAATTTCACATACCGTTACAGTTCCGATGACAATCCAATAATGTGGCATCACTGACTGCCTACCTCACCCCTAACCTGGAGGGCGGAGAGGGGGAAAAATTTTAGTTTGTTGGATTTCCACCAAAATTGGTATCTGGGGGTTTTTGAGGATGAGGATTACGAATTTTTTATTAGATTACAAAAATTTAATATGGCGGATTCAAAATGGACGATTTAATTTCACGTTTTTCTAATTACGGAGAGGACGTAAAATTTTCGTTTTTCGAATTTCGATATCGAAGACTTAAATATTTCAAAATTGACAGGAAAGACTCCCTGCAATATCGATGCGCTAGCTGAAATGCATAGACTTAGACAAATCTAAAAATTAAAAAATAAACTTAGAAAAAAAAACTTTTTGAAAACAAGCTTTTATAAAATGGACTAAAAAGCATAAAATAATTTTTTGAGTGTTCTGATATCATAATAATAAAAGCGGTGGGCGTATTTAATATTAGGTTAATACCTTTCCATGCGCATTTGGTGGCTCGTCCACAATCGATGATGGGTAGACTTTTCTTTTTCAATGTGACAAAATATATCGACACACTGCCGGTCGCGGATGATCTGCCTAATATGAAGCAGGCGTAATAATGTTCATCCATATCAGAAAAAAAATGTAAGGGTAGCTTGAGTAGGGTTGGGTTGGGTTGGGTTAAATTGTCTACCCTTACATTTCTCTGTTATAATATAATGATTTTGGATTTTCACTAAACTTCGAGTTAACCAGGCTAAAACAAAAACGGGTAAATTTCCTTTAATACGCCTATCGCTTTTATTATTATAATATCAGAAGAGTCAAAAAATTATTTTATGCTTTTTAGTCTATTTTATAAAAGCTTGTTTTCAAAAAGTTTTTTTTAAAGTTTATTCAAGCTTGTTCTTCTTTAAAATATATAATGTCATGTCTACCACAAACTAAATTTTATGGCTTACCCAGCGAACCAAATAAGAGAAGGGTCTGTTTTATAAGCAAATTCTTTCATATTGGTTTAAAAACTATCTAATGAATTAAATTTTCAAAAATACCACCGCTCTATGCTAAAGAGTATCCTAGCCTGTTATAAAATTCAGTTCGGACATTACTTAGCATTTCAGGTATCACTGATTGTAGGGTAGTGATTATTTTTGCCTGAAGTTCATCCAAAGCTCTTAAATGGCCAAACGAATAAATTTGGCTTTTGCATAGCCCCATAAAAAAATTATTGGGTGCTAAATCTGGTGATCTTAGAGGCCAGCTGCCTTGGAAACGTTTCATCTTAAAACACTCTCACAGGCAAATTGTCATAAGCGGGTATTCATCTTGCATAAACCAAATTTCGCTGCCTTGCTTTGATAGTTGCATAACTGAAAATGATAATTTTCAGGACACGCTTTTTAAAAATAATGGCAAATATTTATATATTTTTGTTGCTTTAATTAAATCAATCAATAACTTACCCATGCTTGAAATAGACAATAAGGAACATTTTGTGGTAAAAATATATACAATACGATGAGAAGTTAGTTTTTACAGAAAATGCAAAAACGCATTTTTTTAGTTGTGCCACTATCAAAGCAAAGCAGCTATTTGGTTAAAATCAACATTTGAAATCCCAGTCCAGACAATAGGTTTTTGAGGATACTTTATCCGTTCTGTTACGAACAACGGAAGGATTGTAACGGCCATGATTTAAAAACTATCTTTCGTCTATAAAAAAATTATTTTTAATAAAATTTACATCTTGATTTGCTTTTTCAATCATAGTTTCACAAAACTCCGATCTTTAAAACTAATCATCTGAAAAAATTTATTGCGTTTTCTTTTCTTTTTTCTTCAAATTTGCGTGAAAAACAAATACCCATTTCTCACCTGTTTTGCTGCACACGACAAAATGATGAGAAAATTGAAGACGTGAGATCACGATGTATTCCACTACTTTCGCACTGCCAGCCTGAAGACGGGTCTAAAACAGCGAAAAATATTCCAAAACACCGAGCCAACTCTTCTCTCATTTACTTATCTCTTACACACAATAAGCACAGCAGCAGTCCATGAACCCTAACTCTTAACCATTTTTTATTATACATTAAATGAATCTCGGAATCGTTGTCTACGAGTGGTTTATTTTGTTTCACTTTATAATTGCCTTATCGAAATTAGTAAACCATAGGTATTTAAAGATCTTGAATTATGTGGACATAAATCTTTTTTGTGCTAACACGTTTACGCGAAATAGAGCTTTTCTTTTTATGTGTGTACAGCCAATATTTTCCTCGCTACAAATTAAGTACCTACAAAAACCTGCCATTGTTTTAAACGAGATAGTGCTATGAACAGCACTTCTCGCATACAGTATTTGATTTCGCTTAGCAGCCACTTCAGTTCACTCTGACTGAAACTTTATCGTCAAACAAAAACTTCTGTACGCTTGCTTTTCGGAAATATGTTGCTGTGTTTCGTCAACGACTCAAAGCTAACAGAATTAGTTTGCGAAAGACTAATAGCTATTAAGCGGGTTGTCATTTTTTATTTTTTTAAATCATCTTCTCTATTAGTAGGCACTTAGTCCACCGCTATTCTAAAGAAACTTTTCTTTGTCCTACGAGTAGCATCACCATCATACCGATGTGGCAAACGATTTGGCAGTACCAGCTCTTTCATACTATTAAGAAATCAGTACTTCCAGAGACTTTTGTTTTTAAATTTGTGTGCACAACTTCAAAATTCAGATATACCTACAGCCCTATCGGCTGCCCTTTTGATTCGTATTTTTTTATTTGTGCAGATTGGTTTTAGTACAGAATTTTTCTAATTTAAAACTTTTTATGCAGGCTCTATTGAAAGATTCCTCGTAATCTTTCTTCTTCTTGCTCCCTCTTTCCTTTTCTCCGTCTTTTTCACTCTTCGTAATGAAGTTTGCCAATCATAATGACGATTCTTATCTTACATGCAGCTGCTCCAAAAAGTTCTATTAAAAAATAAGCAAACTCAAAGCTCTTTCAAATATTTCAGACACGGTATTTTTTCATTTTACATTTTGGGTCTCTTGAAATTTTCTTGTTCTTACTTGATCTTCTTTTTCTGTGTGTACTTTTTTCTGTAGTGTATTTATTGTAATAAATACTTCTAATAACTGTTTTACCCCGACAATTATTATATTGAATTACTCATGGTCAAAAACTTGAGCAATGTAATTACAGAAATTCACTTCAAATAATTTCGCGAATTTCTTCATGGATTTATTCACGCAATTAGCACTTGCGTTAGTTTTTACCAAGTTTAATGTCCAATTTTCATAGAATACAAGAACAAATGTCAGTAGAATGCTAAACCGTTTTCTTTTCTTCAAAAGCAGAAAAATGTCGTTAATATTTTGGTTTATTTTAAGTAACATTTTAATCACAGAACAGCTAAATTTTAATTTATAAAAAATTTCAAACAAATAACGACCAGTAATAAATTAGTAAACATAAACAAATCAACTATCTACGAGCATAACGATTACACCACCTCAATGCATTAATTCAATAACAGTAATAGTTAATTTTATAATTTTTGTGACAACTTTTTTTTACTGGTTTATGCTGTATGTATGACATATTTTTTAAAAAATGTGATACATACAGGGTAGCTAGCCTATGCCGGTTGTTATAAGAACTGTCAAAAACTTATATGAAAATATTACGTTGACTCATTGTCAGTGTAAAACAGGTAAAATAAATCTCCCCTTGGTCTTAGGATCACCAAAATAGTATCGCAAATTCAGTAACTAGGTCCTTTCTTTTTTTTATTACCATTAAAAAATTTTGATTAGTTTTTCTTTTCTAATTTATGCTCCTATCTTATTTTGTGCAGATTGGTTTTATTAGAGCTTTTATCTGGAGATCCTTATCTTCTAAACTAAAATTTTTTATGCAGGGTTCTATTAAAACATTTCTCGTAATCTAAAAAGCAGGAATATACAATATTAATAAATTTTATTGTTCTCTTCCTCGCTCTCTATACACCCTCACAGTGCCGTTTATGTGACGAAGTTTGCTAATCATCACAGCAAGCTTAATCTTAGATGCTTCAAAAAGTTCTATTGAGGAACATTATATTCTTTTTAGTTTCTACATTTGAAGTTTCTTGGACTGTACCTTGTTAATATTTGATCTTTCTGTTTTTATGCAAACTTTTTTTAAAACTATTTGTTGTAACAGTAGCTTTAAGATAAGTGTATTTATTCATTTGTTCGGCGTGCTTGACATTAAGTGTTACACAGTACTTTATGCTACGTGGATCAGATATGTTTTCCATAATAATTCTTAATAGGTCCTTGGGGTTTTTTCCAAGTTTTTCAAGGCAGCTTATTAACTTTTGATGTTGTTTTCAATCAATCAATCAATCAATCAAAAATAAGCTTTATTGTCAGAAAAGAAATTATTTATTGACAAAGCAGTGGTTCTTATTTAACATATCAGTAATATATACTAGGAATAAAAAAATCTGTAATAATAATGTTAATAATCGGTAATAAACAATGCCTAATATCTACTATTTTCTGACCATATCAACCATTCCATCATATTAAAAATTCATAATAATGGCTGTGTGGTGATGCAGCCTTTATGTTTTCCCAGACCTTATACTAGGTACTGTCATGTGAATACTATTTTAAAATTACTAGCATTCTAAATTTTTATTTGGTTGGATTGTTGTCCTGATCTTAATTAGTTTATATTTTACTGTTTTGTCCAAAAAAATGTATGTAATTAATATTAACATTAAGAAACGATACAAATACAGAATATACCAAATTTCCCTGGTAGTCATTTTCTAAGGAATGGTTGATTTTATATGAAGTATGTTAAATTATCAAACAATAAAAAAGAAACAGTGAAACAATACACCAACATTGTAAAACAACTAAGCAAAAGATGGATGGTAAAATTTGTAAAAAATATTAAGGTAAAATGATTATAAAATGTTTAAAAAATGCTTAAAAAAGTCGATAAAATTGTTAAAATCATCCTAAAAGTTATTTAAAAATAGTTATAATATCCACATAAAAACAAAAACAAGATTTTACAATTTATTAAAATACTCGTCCAAACTATAATAGGCCCTATTTACCAGCACTTCCTTAACATTTTTTTTTAAACTAGAAAAATCATCAATAGATTTTATGTTGTCATGCAATTTGTTGAACATCTTAATGCTACGATAGATAATTGAGTTTCTTGTTAGGGTAAATTTAGGGATGGGCAATGGATCTGTACTATTTCTAGTGAGATGTTCATGTAAAGTAGTATTACCCTTGTATTTCTTAAATATCATACACACAGTTTCGAGTATAAACAAAGATACCAATGTTAGAATTTTTTTTTTGCTGAAACAGCGGTTTGTAATGGTCTCTGAGTTTGGCCCCACACACATACCTCAGGCATCGTTTTTGTATAGTAAAAACCGATCGAAGTAAATGTTGTGAACAGTTTCCCCAGAAAGCTATTCCGTAGCGCAAGTGTGATTCCACTACAGCAAAATATACTATTTTAGCCATATCAGAACCTAGGTCAGAATATGTTTTTCTCACTGCCTATTCTCCTCTCGATATTTTTTTATTTAAATTGACAATATGTTCCGTGAATTTCAGTTTTTCATCGATAAACATTCCAAGAAATTTTATATTTTGCGTTTGTTTAATTTTTTGGCTGCTCAGACTAAGGTCGTCAAAATTCATCTTAAAACTCACTATTTTAGTCTTGTCAATATTAAGGCACAAGTAATTTGCATCACACCATTTTTTAATTTTTTCTAGGTCACTATGCACTATTTGTTTTAATATATTTTCATCTTTGTGATGCCATAAAATTCTTGTGTCATCTGCAAATAACGTTAAAATGCCCTTAATATCTAGTAAGCTTAAATCATTTATGTACAATAGAAACAGGATTGCTCCAAGAACTGAGCCTTGTGGAACCCCTGTATTGATTTCCATTGTAGATGAAAATGTTGTACCATTCTTAACCCTTTGGTGACGCCCGGATAAATATGACCTAAAAAATTATTCTGATAAGCCCCTAAAACCATATATTTTCATTTTATTTAAAAGCAAGTTATGATTGACACAGTCAAATGCTTTAGAAAAGTCGCAAAAGACTGCTGATGCTACTTCTTTGTCGTTAAGTTTAAGGTAGAGGCTCTCTACGAACGAAAAAACAGCATTATTTGTATTTTTAGATTTTTGGAATCCAAATTGATTTTTACAAAGTATATTGTGTTTCTCAATAAATTCCATCATTCTTTTTTTTACCAATTTTTCAATAATTTTTAATAGTGTGTTTAAAAGAGAAATTGGTCTAAAATTAGATGGGTCTGTCAACGATCCTGATTTATATATAGGAATAACCAAAGCAGTCTTTAATATATCGGGAAATTTACCAATTAAGAAACTTTTATTTATAGAATTGGCCAGTGTTTCTAATGCCTCATCATCTAGGTTCTGATAAACTTTTTTTGACATTTCATCCAATCCTGCAGAGTTTGTTTTAATTTCTGCAATTACCTTTTTTATTTCGGTTTTATCAGTGCCAGTCAAAACAAATGTTTCTTCCACATGTACCTGTGCTAGGTTGTTTATTGGATCCCAGTCCGATTTAATGTCTGAAGTTAAGCTTTTTCCTATAGTACAATAAAAACTATTCAATACCTCAGCATTGACATTAGCTGATTGTTTTATAAAATTATTCTTGCCTCTAAGATCGTTAACAATAGCCCAAGCTTCTTTACTCTTATTGTTTGAGTTATTTATTCTGTTCTCATAATATTTTTTTTTTGCTGCTTTAATCGTAGTTTTATATATTCTACGATAAACCTTAAAATAACTAATAAACCATTTATTGATTGTAAATTTTTTAATTAAATTTAGAGATCTCAAATTTTGTGAGGAGATTTTAATACCTTTAGTTATCCAGTTTTTTTTCTTTTTTCTTTTTCTTACCTTGCGCAACGGAAAGCTATCATTAGATGCTTTTTGTACAGCTGAATGAAAATTCTCGATAGGATTGTTAGAGTGAGAAACGAAGTCCCAGTTTATAATAGAAACTCTCTCCCTATAAATATTAAAATTTTTCCCAGAAAAAATCCGTTTTTCCTGTGCAGGTATTTTTGATATTATTTGCTGTAATGGAAAGCTGGAAAATAAAGCTTCATGGTCCGAAAGATTGTTAGAAATTACTTTACACTTTATTTCATCCTCACTAAAAATAATCTATAGTAGTGGCGGTCCGATCTGTTATTCTGGTAGGAACATTAACAAACATTTCTCGGCTTTTCTAACATTATTGATTAATCCATATTTCCCTGCGAGAGTGCATTTTTCTAAAATGTAGCAGTTTGCTCCTGAAACTCAATAATTGATACTTGACTATTTAGAGCTGGGGGGCTACTTACTTGACAGAAAGGAAGAGATAATAAAATATTACAAGTCACAATTCATAACATATAATTTCTCTCACTTTCTGAACCAAGAGCTGGTGAAGTTAATCACGATGCTTGACCTCAAAAGGGTGAAATAGTGCACGTTGGGAAGAAATTATCATGAACCGAATCTTCTAGATGTACTACGTGTAAATTTCCTTCTGTTTATCATTCTGTGCAAAGAAAAAAGATGGATTTTTATACTTCACACAATGGTGTGTGTGTGTGTGCGCTTAACTCGCGAGTGTCAGAAAGAGAAGGAAGTAAAGTAAACTCAAAGGTTGAAGCACACTGGCATCGCAGCTGCGCTATCTATAGACAAGTTTCATCCATTGAATGCGGTTTTAAAACCACGTAATCACGTAACAACTAAAAGGCCGTACTGGCCAAAGCATATGCAAAGTAAAAAGATGGAATAGGTGCTGTTTGTGATTCGATAAAATCAAAACGAATTTTATACCTCACACAATGGTGTGTGTGCTTAACTCGCGAGTGTCACGATGTGTTCTCCACTGATGACGTGAAACACACAGAAACGTACGTCTGGAGATGCTACTTTGTGTAGGTTAGAAACTATCCAAAACCAACTCGTCCTTCTCTTTCTTTTTGACACTCGCGAATTAAACATACACACCTTTGTGTGAAGTATAAAATTTATTTTGATTTTTATTATTCTGTGCTTTCACCAGAGTGACTCTAGCTAAGTATAAAGCTCCCCATTACAGTATATAGCAGGGGTTCTATCTTATTAAGTAGTTACAGTCTGATAGCTTATGAAGTGTGTTGTAGGAAGAAATAAGGGAGAAAGAAGGATAGATTTTTATGCTTGAATGTCTTTTGGTAAAGGGTGTTCGGAAGTTAGCTTGCGGCATGCTTATCTTTTAACAAGGGTATACAGGATCGAAAGTTAATAGCGAAACAAAGATTTTAAAATTTCTCGTTTATACTAGTAGATGGGACCGTTAAATGTTTTAGTCGCAAAATTTAAAAGAAGATATTCGAGAAACTTTCTTTCTTAGTAATGCATATTATGTCTATTAGTAAAAGCTATACTTAAGCTAAGTATAAAAAATAGTATGACTTATCTCTAAATATTGGATATCTCTGGAAAAATTGTCAAAATTTTTATATTTCATTTATTCAAGGAGTACTTTAGCCGACTCGCGGCTACAGGCCAAAATGCACTCTGGTTCCTTCGATTTCGCGGGTTAATTTGAACGTATAATTTTAAAATTCGTAGTAGTTCGGGGCCTAAGAGGGAAATTTTGGGGTTTGTCTGCCTTTTTGCGTACCGTAGTGAAATTTGGCACAGAGGTAGTAGACACCTAGAGATGCCATTTTAGAAGTGGTGCTCCGATGGAACCCAGTGCAGGGCCCAGATACAGGTGCGTACTTGAGGTGGGCAAGAAAAAATGTATAAATTAAATATGAAAATCATTTCACGTACAGTTTTTTGTTTGTTTCACCTTATAGCTTGTAAATCCAAAAAATTTATAAAAAGTTAAGTTTTGAAAACGGTTTTTTTAAGAGGGTTCGGTTCGGTTCGGGGGAGTAAAAGGAAGGAGGACAGACATTGTTAAAATCTTATTCCATCTGAAGTGGTCGTGTGGGGTATCGATTTCTAGGTAATTTCGTATTCTAAACGAAAATAGATATAAATTAAGTCAAAACGTCAAACTGTTCACATAATAAGTCAAAAACTGACACCTTAAATGTACCTGTTCTGAGATCTACGTGAGAGAATATTAAAAACACCTAATGAAGCCTAACTTAATAAAATTTGATAAATTAAGTAAAAATGGAGTTTCTGGAATTTTTGAATTTTAATGTACAGGGTGTTAAGAGTTAAGTCGCCACTATTACTTACTTCGTTAATATTAGAGCTACAGGGTCGGTTAAATAGACAAAGTTGTGGTATTTTTTTTCTCTGATTACGATGGTGATGAACGAAAAGAAAATCAACTGATGAGTAGGTGAGTTATGATAAAAAAACCACATTTTTTAAATGGGACACCCGGTATTCAGTTAAGCCAATAAAATAATAATTCAGTGTTGTACTATATTCGTACCAAGTATCATTACGGTACGAAAAAATGCAGAAAAAAGTGGCTTAAGCTCGGAACTATAGGCTAGATCTTTTTGAGGTTTAGGAATTATGGAAAATTTGGTATTATATAATCACATTTATAATGAAGATTCGATATAAAACAAAAATAAACAAAAGGTGAAATGTTTACGCTATTAGCTGAACTAAAAAAAGATTTTGGGAAACACAAAAATAACAATGCCCACATATTATTAAGTAGGTATAATACTGAACATTAACTAACAACAAAAATGTAAAAAATAAAACTCGTATTAGATATACCCTTCGATATAACCATATACCAATCTGGATAAAATTTAGTGACATGCCTCTTTAAATTAGAATATTTAGCAAACCGTTTTGAACATTTGTTACACACTGCAACACATTTGAATGTCTTTTTTGGTGCAATTGTGTTGAGTTTATCTGAAATAGTAGGAAACAGAAATCCAAACAGTTCCATTAAAAAATACTCTGCCAATATATGGGCCCCTAAGCTCACACTAGGTACTATAGTTATAGTGTACGTGTGAGCTAATATAACTAAAAACTGAAATATATTTTATTCAACTCCAGACTAAATTACCTTTTGTTTGATACCACACAAGCCATGTTTTGACTTAAACTCAAATTTTTGAAATCTACCCCCACCCTTACAAAAAAAACAAAAACTAAAATGTATTTTGTTAAAGTCCGGACTCAATTACCTTTCGTTTGGTATCACACACGCCATATTTTTACTTAAACTCTAATTTTTAAAATATACCCCCACCCTTTTTTTTTAAATAAATTAAAATGTATTTTGTTTAACTGCAGACTCAATTACCTTTCGTTTGATATCACACACGCCATATTTTCACATAAACTCTAATTTTTGAAATCTACCCCCACCCTTTTATTTGGTTTCTGTTCGGTGGATTTTCTTCATTTTTAAATGGGACCATCTCGACCCAAGACACAGCCTAGGTACCAAATTTCATTAAAATCGACCAAGCGGTTTTTGAGTTATGCGCGTTGGTCGTTACAGACAGACATACAGACACACAGACAGACAGACAGACAGACAGACAGACAGACAGACAGACAGACATACAGACAGACAGACAGACAGACAGACAGACAGACGGCGCAACAAAAAAGTTTCAAAATCATCTGAAACGCAAAGATATATAAAAATTTTTGAAATCGGAGCAACTTTTTTTTTCTCGAAAAAATTAGGATCACCATAGCTCACACTACTATAGTATAGTATATGTGTGATCTAATACTCTGCCAATATATGGGCCCTTAAGCTCACACTAGGTACTATAGTTATAGTGTACGTGTGAGCTAATATAACTAAAAACTGAAACATATTTTATTCAACTCCAGACTAAATTACCTTTCGTTTGACACCACACAAGCCATGTTTTAAATTAAATTGAAATTTTTGAAATCTACCCCCACCCTTAAAAAAAACAAAAACTAAAATTTATCTTGTTTAACTTCGGACTCAATTACCTTTCGTTTGATATCACACATGCCATATTTTCACTTAAACTCTAATTTCTGAAGTCTACCCCCACCCTTTTATTTGGCTTCTGTTCGGTGGATTTTGTTCATTTGCAAATGGGACCATCTCGACCCAAGACCCAGCCTAGGTACCAAATTTCATTGAAATCGGTCAAGCGGTTTTTGAGTTATGCGCGTTGGTCCTTACAGACAGACAGGCGGACAGACAGACGGCGCAACAAAAAAGTTTCAAAATCATCCGAAACGCAAAGATATATAAAAATTTTTGACATCGGAGCAACTCTTTTTTTATCGAAAAAATTAGGATCGCCATAGCTCACACTACTATAGTATGGTATATGTGTGATAATAATAAATAATAAAAAGCATCAGGGTCAAAAATTTACCTGGATGAAATTTTTTTAAATGAGCTCTTAAATTAGCCTTGGAAGAAAAACTAATCAAGTGAGTGCACTCGGTACATTCCATATTTTTAGGTCGATGTATTTTTATATGAATTGAAACAATAACACAAAATAAATTTGACCGAACTAACTACACGACAAATATAAAACACGGACTAATTTTTAAAACTGGAAGGGACTTCAAACTTTAAACATTTCCAGGCTATTTGAACAAAAACAAAACAATTAAAACATAACCTCGAAATCGAAGGAGCCAGAGTGCATTTTGGCCTGTAGCTGCGAGTCTTCAGCCGCAGCACAAACGGAATTTTCTCACTGTTGTCTTTGTTCCGATATGGGTAAACAAAACTACAAGGGCTGAACAAAAGCTTTTGACTTATTTTTTTAAGTCTCAAAATCTAAGGACAGTAATGTAAAATCCCGGGGTCTCTTATTATTAAAATTACTAAATTTTCCATTCAATTTCATCAAAAATTGGACAACCTGTACAGTAAAAATAATAGAAAAAAAAGTTTTCAGTTTTTTTACCTTATTTTTGTAAATCAAACCGAACCGAACTGCAGTAAATTTAAATAAAGAAACATGTTGTTAATTTTTTATGAAGTCAGTGATTTATTTTATTCTTTTCGAGAAAATGAAACTGGAAGATGGTAAACGACGTGTCAAACTGAGTTTCATAACTTTTCTCGTTGACTTATTTTTTCCACAAAGACAACCAACAACCCAGAATGGCTAGTACGCAGTAACTTAAGTTTAAAACATGTTTTTGTTTTTTCCTCCTCTTTATAACAATATACGTGTCTACAATGTAAAAAAAAACACATTATTATCATAAAAAGGGTCCTATTTTTCGCACATAAATGAGCAAAGTAGATATACAAAACAGTTCAAAAAATTTTTAAGATTGCATTATGTTAAAAGGTAATTTAGAGACAGGACTAACAATTTATAGCAGGGCTGTCTTTTATTTAACATAGAGGGCGACAGTGATCGAGTGTCCCTACTAAAACGTAACCTCAATCTTTACCTAACCTAAATTCAAAACTCCAGTGTGATAAATATAGTTTTATAACTCTTTGTTTGAAACTCGTAGACAATGATTGTGTAGAAATAAAATTTCGGACTTCCATTGTCTTTATTTATTTTAAAAACACGACGTTTACACTTGATAACAGTTAGAGATACTTACTAACCGAAACGTCGTGGTTTTAAAATAAATAAAGACAATGGAAGTCCGAAATTTTATTTCCATAGTTTTATAGTTTTGTTTTAGTCGAAAACTGGAATGGAATGGAAACCGAGAATCTTTATCGGCTATAATTTTTTTACAAATTTCGAAGGAAATTATCTCAATAAGAATGCCTTGCCGAGTTGGATAACGCATCTGTTAACTGAAGAACAGTAAGAAGCTAGGGTCAATTAGTGTCAGAAAACTCTAGACCGCTTTGAGGCAGGACACTTGAAAAAGATGTACAGCATTGTCAGTGGTAATGAATCGTGGATTTACTCATATTAACTCGAAAATAAACGTCAGTTGGGTGTTTCAAGATCAAGGAAAGCCAACAAAAGTCGCTAAATTTTTCTCAAAAGTAGGTCATGTAGCAGCAATTCCTCTGGAAGATCAAAGAACTGTTACTGCCGATTGGTGCATCACCTTTTGTTAGTCGAAAATTATCGCTGAGCTTCGAAAAACGAACCCCGAACGACGAATCACCTCTAGCAAGATAATGCAAGTTCGTACAAAGCACACAAGCAAAACGTCGAATTGTTGGCCCATCCTCCATTGGGTCTCGACCTAAGTCCTCACGATTTCTATACTTTTCCAAAAATCAAGCGTGGTCAAAGATTTCAGTGGCCAGAGGAAGCAGTCGACAACTTTTAGAATACAATTTTGACAATACCAACAAACGAGTGGAGTTACAGAATTGACAACTGGTTTGAACGCATGCAAAACTGCATTAGTTTTCATGGAGCATACTTCAAGAAACAATACGGTCTTTAAAAGTTATCGACTGTTTTATTCCAGCTGTATATGCAAAACTTAAAAGCCAACCCTCGTAAATAAACGAGATAAACCCAATAAAATTACACTTCTTCTTAATAATTAAATCTGTGTTCCTTCCGTAAGCTCGCTAGAATGTCTTCGCCCGTCTCCAAAAGTTTCCTATATCTTTTGTTTTGGTTTTCGCTTACAAATTATCTCGGAACGGTTACGAGTTGGCGACAGGTAAAAAAATGACTGTTGGCGGAAAGTTTTTCGAGTGTCAAAACTTGTTATGATTAGTTAAGTGTTAAACGCGTTGGGGGAAAAATACTGTAGCTTATAGCAGGAAACCCCTACAAAGTTTTCGTGACCAAGATTGGTTAGGTTTAAATATGAGTAGTGCAAACGACGCGACACACTTTCTTGGCTACTCTGGTCTATTATGTCTAATGTTACTAACATCTTTAAGGATGAATCAGTTTTGTGAGGCTTATCAAGGTTTTAATGCTCCATTATCAGTTTGTTTCTTACTCTTAGCTATGCTATGCGGTACCAGATTATAGGGCGATTACCGTCCACATTACAGAACCTGCAGCTCGGAGTGATTCTCAGTCTGTTCATATGTTTTTGGGTCATTGTTAGTTAGTTGTATGCACAGTTTTTTGTGATTAAATTATATTTTTCTTATTGCAGATTGGAAGTCTCAAAGGCTACTACTTATTTGAGCACCAACATGTGAGAAAAAGATCTGTCGAGCCCAATGATCATCATCATAAGAAGTTGATTTCTGAACCTCAGGTAAGTCATGGTTTAACATTGTAGATGCTTTTGCGTTATTTTTGGATGCATCATCGCTCTTTGTAGTTTTTAAGATACTTTCCAAAAGTATTTAAATCTTACATGACACATTGGTGCGCGAACGGCATAACGTAAATTTGTTTGTTCATTTGACATAGCTAGATCGCGCGTTTGTATGCTTTACGTAAACGTTGCTTTGACTGGTCAGATGTTTTATACTTTTAAATTTCATCTGTGTTTTGGTCCGTGACTTTTTAACAATTAGATGGTTTAAGTTGTGGTACGCGCTCTGCGTTTTGTTGAAATTTTGATTTGTTTACGTAACCATAATTTATCTACCGACAGATAATATGGAATTGGCCAGTATTTTTTTGGGGTTACCCTTGTCTTTTCTGTCTTTTTAACTGCAGGAGCCAACAATTGGCATATATTTGCAAAAAATCCTTTGTGCTGGACGCGAATCGTCTGGGTAATAATTTTTTAATGGACCATTTAACCAATCGTAATCTCTAGTAGTGTTAAGGCGCCCGCAAACTACCGCAAGATAATTTAGACAGCTGCTTACGTGACTTTGCCGAAGTGCTCTTGCGTAGTTGTTAAATCTCAGGCTTACGTACAAATACGTAGTACAACTTAAACTATCAATTGTCTTAACGGTGGATGCGTTTAGACGTTGCGTTGGCGTTGGTGAAAACGGGAAAATAATCCTAAATATTGATAAAAATGGGGTGTAACGGCAGAAATGCTTAAGTACGGTGGTAAAGCTGTAGTTAATACCCTCCATATTCTCCTGAATATAGAAGAAAAAGAAAACGTAATCCCAAGCAATTGAAAAGAATCCATAACCATTATTTTACCCAAGAAAGGCGACAGAGCAGACCTAAAAACTATCGACCTATGACACTCCTCAATGTAGTTTATAAGCTTCTCAAGGACATATTAACAGATAGTCTAACAACAAAATTTGACGGATATGAATCAAACGAACAAGCAGGCTTCAGAAAAGGTTTTAGTACAGTTGACCACATATTAACCATGAAAATCCTATTCGAATGAACCAACGAATACAACATTCCACTATATATTGCGCGACCAGACTTTGAATAAGCTGTCGATAGCATATTTAATTAATAACCGAATAGATCGTAGATAAATAGATTTAATAGACGATTTATATACCGAAGCAACAACAGCAATCAAAATCCACGAAGGAACCAAGCCAATCCTCATAAGAAGAGGTATCAGCCAAAGTGACAAAATTTCCCTAAACGTTTTAACCAGACCCCAGAAGATGTTTTTAAAAACTTAGATTGAGAAGAAATAGACATCAAAGTAAGCATACGATACTTGACCCACCTAAGATATGCTGATATCGCCTTAATAACAGATAAGAAAAAAGAACTGATAAAAAAGCTGAAAGAACTAAATACAGCAGTTAAAAAAATTGAGTATGAACTACAAAAATCATAACAAACACAGATGAAGACATCACGATCAGAATAAACCAAGAAAAAATAGAACAAAAAAATATCCTCAGTACCTCAAAACGAAAATCTATAACCAATGTTTCCTTCCTGTACTTACCTATGGGTCCCAGACCTGGACACCTACAAAATCAAACATGGATAAGGTATCAAAAGCCCAAAGATCAATGTAAAGACAAATGTTACATTTTTAGCTTACATATAGAAAAAGGAATAAATGGAGAAGAAAAGCAAAATCAAAATGGAAATAAGCCGGACATAATCTCAGACAAAATGACCATCGATGGAACAAATGTAATGTAAACTGGAGACCTGGAGGAAATAAAAGAAGAAGGAGAAGACCCCAAATGAGATGAGCACAAGATTTGGAGAAACATGTAAGAACTAGATGGATGAACACGGCGACAGACAGAGAAAAGTGGAAAACACTTGGGGAGTAAGTAAGTAAGTAAATTAATAGATAGATAAATTGATTAAAAGCCCGGTATAAAAACCAGACCAAAAATAAGTAAGTATTTTATCACAGCGCTCTTTAATTACTAGAAGCTAATTTTACAATGTTGCTTGTGTCATCAGATTTCTTACCCAAGACCAAAATAAATGTTCGAAAATTTGCTAGTTGGTTTTAATTAAATATACCTTGGTGATATTTAAATTTATGCTGGTTATTAAAAGTTAAGCCGGTGATTTATTACTCTGGAACACGCTATGGTTTTAGATTATTATTTTGTTGATGTTGGAGCAACAGCAGTGTTTAGCAAAAGGTGTGAATTCCTAAAAATTAGGTAGTATAATGTGTTCAGGTTTAACTAATTTTTTATCAAAATACAATTGTTTTTAAAAAGTAAAGTATTATACTTATATTATATAGGTCATCTCCTTTTCTCCCTAAAACGTTCCTGTGGTAAAAATAGTTAAGTAATAATTTTATTTGATCCCATTTTCTGAAATATTTTATCTCTTATTATTGTTCTTATTATAAAACACTATCTTACCAAATTACCAGTTTGCTGGTCTACCTTCACTGAAGCAGAAAATAAAAAGAAAAACAAATTAAGAGACATATCCTTATCCTTTGCAGCTAAATTAATTTTACGCAGCTGTCGAAGAGTTGAGTGAAACTCCTTTTAGCATACATTTGTATTTACAGCGATTTTCAGCAGATGGATTTAAAGTGGGCCGTATAATCACTTTTCCAATTTTGGTTATTTTATTAGCTTAAGTGCAAGTCTGCAACTGAATTTGTCTGGACTTCCTACGCACGGTCGCTCATTTTTTTATTGTTATCTTAAAACTATTAGTCATAAAACAACTCCCCAGAAAAGGTATCGTAAAACTATACAACCTAATTAATGCGTCCTTTAGGCTTAGATATGTACTTAAACTGTGGAAAGTTGCAGAAGTTTTTATAATTCCAAAACCGGGAAAGCGTGTGATGACGTGTCATCTTACAGGCCAATATCTTTGCTGCCTACTATATCCAAGCTCTATGAAAAATTATTTCTTAAAAGAATAAAACCAATAATAGAAAGACAAGAAATTATTTTATCTCATCAATTTGGTTTTCGAGACAAGCATTCCACGACAGAATTACTAATACAATACACAAAGCACTAGAAGAGGGAAAAATTCGTTCTGCAGTCTTTCTAGAGGTAGCACACGCATTTGGCAAATTGTGGCCTTAACTTTAAACTAAGATGGTTTCTGCCAAAACTTGGAGTCATACATATCTGATAGACGTTTCAGAGTAAAACAGGGAGACTCATACTCAAATCTATATCCCAAAGCCCGATATCCCAAAGCCAGAAAATTGTCAGCAACATTTGCCGATGATACTGGTTTATTTAGGGTAAAAAAATCTATTGAAGTATGCATAGAAAAACTTCAGGATGCAGTCACCGTCACAAAGTGGCGAATCAAATTGAATGAAACCAAATCAATTCATGTTGATTTTACAAACAAAAATGTAAATCACATACAAATAACAATTAAGAATATTCCCGTACCGTTTTTAAATCAGGCAAAATATCTTGGTTTGACGCTCGATGCCAAATTGCGCTGGAGAGCACATGTTAAGAAAAAAAAAGAAGAACTTGAGATAAGGTACAGAAAAATGAACTGGCTAATTGGAAAAAACAATTCATAATAAGTTACTGCTTTATAGACAAATACTGAAACTTGTATGGATATATGGTATTCAACTATGTGGTACCAGTTTCACAGAGATTTCAAAATAAAGTATTAAGAAATATTTTGAATGCATCTTAATACCTTCAACATAGTGATTTTCATCGGGACGTAAAAATCGAAACTAGCAGAGAATATAAAAAAGTACGCAAAAAACCATGAACATAGACTCTAACGACATCTGAATGTGGAAGCAATTCATCTTCTTGACAATACTATGCTAGTTTGAATACTTAAAAGAGTGAAGCTGTTCGAGCTAGTGAACCAGATGAATTACACAAAAAAAATAATGCTATAAACACAACAAAATTGTGAGTTACAGACGAGACAAAGCGGGGAGAATTGTTGAGAGAGCCCTAAGTTTAAATTTGACTTTTGTAGTAAATTAAGTTCAAATAAAATTGCTTATTAGTCTTGGCAAATAAAAAAAAAACTTAAAATTGACTAAACTTGTCTAAATAGTCCGGGATTCCAGCAGGCTTTTTTTGTTTTTACTTATTCGCTCTATTCGCTTGTTGCAGACAATTTGTCAGCTCACTTTGGTGGACACCAAGAAAATCAGACTCTAAGTCACTTGATGCCCGAGACAATCACGACCCATTCACTCTCACATTCATACTACATGAATACCTAACAAGCCGGCCAGCCAAGCACCCCCGGTAATCAGTTTTCTTTTCTCAGGGAGGATTTAATTTAGCCTGATAACCTTTGTCAGGCACAGGCATCTTTATCGTGCCGGCACCATCTACGCTCTTAACACGGGACCATCCGCTTAATGTGAGTTCCGAACCACGGCCTTGTATTGATCATCAACTTTACATACTTCGTTGATGCCAAAACTTCGCCCAAGACAGGTCTTTACCGAATCTGTATTCACACGTGGATAGTAGGCTCGAGTTTGTAGTGGCAGGCATGGGATTCGAACCCACCACCCTCTGATTGTAAAGTGAACGCACGCCCACTGAACCAATCAGGGTCACTATTAGCGGGCTTAAAAAATGCTTAAGTAAATCGTTTAGTAAATCATGATACTTATTTTAAGCCATGCGGTGTTGCCCAAAAACGTACTGTTTCTTTGTATTCTACAAATGAATGGAAAAATGACATTAAAAAAGTGGAAGAGTGTACCATAATGCAAAAGAGCAATATTTTCCGGAAAATGGTTCCAAAGGAATAGTTTGAAATTTTGATGGTTATGGTAAGTTCGCCACTGATAAATTATGTTTATTTCGTTTCTGCACCCTCCCTAATTGCGCCCCTGAGAATATTTTAAAAACTGTTTTACGTTAAAATATTTTGCTTGACAAAAAATCATCAAAACATTTATGAAGTTGACCGTATTCAAAGTAGCTCATATTGTGTGTTATTTAGTATTAGGTACAATTTGGATCGTGTATTTTACACTTTATTACCGTTTTTGTTATTACTGAGTCTGCGCATTAGCAGCTTCTCGCTGCTTTTTTGTTATTTATGGTAACGGCGCCCCGTATTTACAGTGGCCGTCCTTTAATGTTACCGTTAGTTTTTTAGGTTAGTTCACTTTTTTTTAATGAAGTCGAATTGTTTACTAAAATTCGGTAGTTTGTTTTGTAAAATCTAATAAAAATAAATAAATAAATATAAATAAACAAAAAGTTAAAGAAGTGTGAAACTACTAAATTAACGGTTGTGTTATGCTTATCTTTTATGTTTCAAAATCTATATTTTTTGTGCCCTGAATGTTACCGTAATTCTTACAATAACGGTAACAGCTGTCAAATTTTCTGTTATTTTAACTGACCCAAAAGGTCCCCATTAAAAATAACCCTTTACTGGTATCCTGGGAACACTGATAACCACCGTAAAGAGCAAAGGTTTACGTTCCACAATTTTTAAAATATCGCACCTTACCTCAATGAAACGTGTTTATTGTTGGATTAAAGTAATTTTTATTCAAAAATAAATTTTAGAATATTGAGTAAATACTTATACTAAAGTGTCAGGAGCGCCTAAAAATTTTAAAGAGTCAGATAGCAAACCATCTGACGGTGACGGTATAGATACAGATTATGATACAATATTTGAACAAGAAATTTAAAGTGGATAATAATCACAAAATTACTTAACTATCCATTTCATGATGCAGTTGATCAAAGTCACTCCTTAAATTATTGTTTTTTTAGTGAGAATACGTATATTTTTTTATTAACTTTTTAGTTTTATTTGTCTTCTTTTAACTACTGAACGTCATGGGGGCTAAACAAATAAAAATATGCGAAATTCTAACGATAACAGTGTTTCTTTAGGCTTCAGGAACAAAAAAAATGCATATTTTCTTGTTTCTTTAAGCATATGAATAAGGTACTACTAACTGCCTTATTCATATGCATTAAGTTACTAATTTCTTTTTTAGAAATGTTTTCTTTTTAATTTTGTATATATCTATTAAGGATTGAAAACAAATTAAGGATTAAAAACTACTCCATAGCTGTCAGTCAAGGTTAACTTTATTTAACGCTAACAGACTTAAAGTCGACCTTTAAAAAACATTACATGTACTTTCTAAAAAATTTCTAAGTAGTTTTGATTTTGTTTTCTTGTCGTTCAATTCAACAAACACATTTTACATTGGTGGTTTTCGATTAATTGGTTTTCAGTTAAAAGCTCTTAAGTAAGCTCGGAATTTCAAGCCTTTCGGAAGATTCGGTCAGCTTAATTTGTATCCGCTTTAGCACACAAATAGAAGGCTGTTTGTTTATTTATTTACTTATAAGATTATAAATTGTTTATTTTTTACTTTATTAGATCTTATGCATTTATTCTCGTTATATCTGATTTCTAGTGCCGTCCAAAAGATATTAATTTTAAAAGTGTTTTAAGGTTATATAATACAAAAATATATAAAATCAAATCAAAACGATCCTGTAGACTAGGGCAAATTGATCGAGGCAGTTAAGTAAATCAAAAATAAATAATCATGCGGAGAAGATGAAGTACCAGCTAAAGTTTTACTCAAACTACCCAAGGGTGCGCTCTACGCTCTGCCATAAATGATTCATTTGCCAAGGGCTCTTTTCCCAGTTGTTTAAAATCTTCACTTGTCCCAATCTACAAGGGATGTGATACAGATATTCCCTCTAACAATCGACCAATCTTGCTTCTATCAACCTTGTCCTAAGTTTATGATTAACTAATTAAGCCTAAAGAATTTGGTTTTCAGGCTTGTTAGAGCACTTATTGTGCCAAGTTCGAATTTCTCAAAAAGGTTTATTGTAATCTTAACAGTAGCTGTATTCTGTCATCTAACGAATGCCTTTGACTGTGTGGACCACGGATTATGCTGCGAAAGCTGGAGCGGTATGGGTTTAGGGGTCAGGTGCTTTCTTGGTTGAAATCATATCTAAGTTATTGTAGTCAGTCAGCTATCAGCTCTAATATATGCTCCTTTCCTTCTGCGCTATGCCACATGTAATTACTTTAGAGAAATTAATTTTGGAATCCACAAAATCCAATTTAAGTTTAGGTACCAAAGATAAAATTGGTTATTGAGTATATTACGAATAAAAAGTATGTGGCTTGTACCTTTATTTCTAAACTATTTGCACTAAAAATATAAATCTGTAATTTGTGGCTTGCACTCTTTTCACGCCAAGGTCTTCAATTGTGGTGTACCTCAGGGGTCGGTATTAGGACCTCTACTGTTTTTTATCTACATTAATGATATTTCACGTATTAAAATTATGGGATTATTTACGTTATTCGCAGACG
Source organism: Aspidapion aeneum (assembly GCA_963576565.1). NCBI lineage: Eukaryota > Metazoa > Arthropoda > Insecta > Coleoptera > Brentidae > Aspidapion > Aspidapion aeneum. Next base: position 107,415,481 of record OY755040.1, on the reverse strand, counting down.
AGACCTATGCCTTATGGCACCACAAAAATTTTAGCTCACTAAAAAATATAATCTATAACAATAATGAAAATATGGTGTTGCATCATCCATTTTCCGAGATTTAACAATTAAGTATTAAGATAACGAGAATAATTTTAACCTGTGATTAGCATTCAATCACAAAACTTATTTTTTGTTTGTTCAAAACAGCGTAAATATATTTTTATTTTTTATTTTACTGTATGACTTTTTAGCTGCTTAAGCATTTCTGACTGAAATACTGAAAAAAATCCTCAAGTTTTTTTAAACTTAACTTTATTTTGTATATTTTTTTTATTAATTAATAAGTAAGTATATAAAATTTAATGACAGTAAAGTTCTTTTTGAATTGAATTGAATATTACTTTATAAATTACCCTCGTAAATTATACTTGTAGTTTAGCATGTCTCTTAACTGGGGTTTTTACTAATCAAAAAGGGAATTGGTTTCGGACACTGCAGCAAGATTTGGTGAATTTTAAAGCTTAAACAGTTAAATAGATATTGTCAGGAATTACCCTTGACGGTGTCACTGTGCAAAACCAGCTTGGAAAAATTAAAAGCGCAAAACATGGTTTCGCAGAGATATGAAAGTGGTTTCGCCTCCCTCCACAACACCTAGGTGCCGCCTACCACACAGTAGGTTGATGCGAGAAAAACTACTGAAAAGTTAAGAGTAGGAGTTGTAATAGTTAAGCGAGAGGTAACCTCAAGTAGAGAGAGGGATTTCCCTTGAACGTAATTGGCTATGAAATAACTGTGAAATAATAAAATGTAATTTTATCTCTGTTTTTGTTTAGGTTTTCTTGTTTAGCTTATTATCTAAAAAGTAAAGTTTAGGAAATATCAGCAACGCCACTAACCTGGTTTTTCCAAGCTCTTCAAAGAGGGGATAATGGATTACTTAGGACCAACCTAGCTTTACTAAAAACCCAAACTTTGAGGAGACAGGTCGGTAGTCACATTTTGAGTTTTGTTGAACTTAAACTAAATCCTATAAATTAATTGTTAGTAAAGAAACATAAGATTTTTCTATTTGCAGAATATTTTGTTATTAACTGTTATTTTGATAAGTTAAAGTTTTTATTTTAATATTTTGTGTCTTGTTTGTTTTATAGCTCATAATAAAAGTCTCTTAACAATTTGTAAATTGCAACAGTTTTATTTTCTATTCATTAAAATTTGTAACGTTTTTAAAACTGTTTTATAAACAATATAAACCAAAATTTTTTATTTAAATAGACCACAGAATAAGAACAGTTTTTTCAACGCGTAAATTATCTGATAAAGCCCACCAAGTCATAAGTTGATGGTATCGACGCTCACCGTCACTGGTAGTCCTTCCAACATAATTGTCAATAATATTAAAATCAGCTAATTTGGGTTTTTTTTTCGTTCACCCGAATAATAATAATTTTTTAATTTTTTTGCTCTGTTTTTTGATAAAATGCTTAAAACCTTTTCTCTATTTATTAAATTATATCTAAAATTACACTATTAGCTCTATACAAATCTGTAATTGTTTGGTTGACGAATGATGACTTCTAGCACAAAAAAGCTAGCTATGCACCATTGCACCAAGCTAGATTTTCTGTGGTTTTCGCCTTTATTTTTCGTTTATATTTTATGTTTCAATTAAAATCTGATGTTTGTCGACAAATTCAGTAGCCAAAGCTAATGAAGTAATTTTACAGGGCTTCCCTGAAATTTAGCGTATTACATAATTTTTAATTAATACATTTCAGCTACAGCCCTATAACTTTTAGCAGTTTCCTCGTTGGCTCAAAAAAAGTGAAAAAATTCTGCTTTGCATACCTTTATTTCAGGAAATAATGGTAACATTTTAATTTTTTTGATTTTTTTATCCTAACCTACCTAGGTGCATAAAATTACTTGAATTATTTTGGAATAATTGTTATCTAGGTCTATCGATACACTTTAATGTAGACTCAATATACCTAGTTCTAGCAGTACGATGAATACTTTTGACTGTTGTGCTCGGAAAGTTTGCAATATGTTGTGAGCATTTTCATTTGTATTAGGTATTTTTTACAATAACAAGCAATGGTCTCCCATACAGATTTAGCTTTTCTTACGTTCACTTTTCGATATCTGGAACAAAACTGATGCCAATATTGATCAATATACCTCGTAAACGTGAATATGATCATCAATATTGTTTCCATCAATATACTTTACTATAAATTTCTATTAATATGCTGTCAATATGTTTGAAGCTCTCCTAAACAGTCAATACAGCCCTTCAATATGTATTGATCACTGCATATTGATCAATAATATTGACCGTCTAGGAGCTTTAAGTGCTAAAATTTATATACAAAAATTCACAATAAATTAACAATATACAAATTGTAATTATCTGTTTTCCCTACAAGTGCGGAAGTGGGAAAGTACCGCACGCAAAAGTGGTTAGACGAACGACGCGACGAGGAGTATAATAAGCTTTAAGTGTGGGAAAGACAAAAGCCAAATAAGTATTTTTACCAAAATTGTTAATATTTGCTTATTAGTAGTGGTGAGAAGACCATTTTTTGGTCTAGCGACTAGGCACACGGCGCGCCCTTTTCGCAAACCCCGATTTGTCAATACACCATATACCAAACTGATGCACTTGCCCCTTAGGATGCAGGTTTTCTTTTTCTAAGAGTACTGAATTTTGCCTGACAACTCTTTGTCGACGGCATCTATGTGACATCGCTAAAGTCACAGCGGAGCTTGGTTATAGGCGATAGACTTATTTATCTGGCGCCATCCCGGTACCGATTATATAGCACTACAGCAGGCTTCTGGGTTATTATTCGTGGTTCCTCGGCTGGCTGCGTGTCGGCTCCTGCACTATACCTGCGTATATTCTCGATCTTGAAGGTCCAACTTATATTTTGCGTGCATCGCATCCCACGCTAATTCGAGGACAACTGTTGAACGCTGAAAAGCAAGTGAGCGGCAGGGCTAGGAGACTTTTTTTGTGTTTTTGCATCGTTTTTCAAGACGCGAACCTAGTACCTTCTGAATGTGAAGCCGACGACCATACCACGGCACTACCCTGCCGCCTAATATTTGCTTAATATTGAACTGAAATAAAAAACAACGACATGAAATTCGGATGGATGTTAGAACTTTTTCTAAAAAACTAAGTAGTCCACATCTCCCACGTTCGTATACAAATTGTCGCTAATTTGTTATGCACTATAATAATTTAGAAAAACCACTTATTTGTTGAATAAACTGGGCATAAACCAACGAACTTGGGCGTTTTATACCTATTTAGTTTTAGTTAATGGTAGCATAAAGAAGCAATGAAATGAAAATTAATTCCAAGATTCTCGCAATAAATCAGTTAAACACGCGGTGCAGATTTATTACGATTAAATCAGTAATTTCATAAATTACGAAATAATTCGACATTCATATGCTTCTGCCTAATGGTTTAATCATATATATTGCTTTTGAGATGTCTAACGGCTTATCGTGCATCAATATGCGAGGTAAACAATAAATTAGCTGAAATAATTAAAAATATTTTCCACAAAAACTAAAAAAAATTAATAAATAACTTTTGTTCAATTTTTTTGTATTTTTTTAAAATATCAATTTAAAAATATATTCATTTTTTAAACAAATTACCAAATCTATACATTTCTTAAATTTTTTGTTACGTTTACAAAGATTTCTTTTTGAGTGCGTACTAACAAGCTAAAGTTTCGAGCATAGTTAAAAAAAGACAAATAACGTTTCCCTATCTTTTCAAAAGCTCTCAAAAATAAAAGGCATACTTGATCCAATTTATTTTAATCAGTTAAAGCCATAGATATAGAGAAATAGTTAGATAGCGCCTCGACTACTACACAAGTTCCAATAGAGACGACGGAACGCTAGCCGCCAAGTACAAGCGGTTATCCATAGAGGTCGTTATGGTATACAAGCATATAGGGTCACTGGATCACGAAAACTGGCTCGCCAGTCTTCGGAACACAGTAAGCTTACAAGCGTAGTATAAGCCGCCACCCCTAGAGGTCGCCGTGAAAAATAAGCAGTGACGCTCTGTCAAATATATTTGATCAGGCTCCTGAACGAAACAGCGATGTACAAAACAGTGATTATTAAAATAGCGGTATCGAAATAGCGACAATCGAAATCGATGTAATGAAAGAGAATAGCGATGTAAGAAAATAGCCATTGTAACAAAATAGCGATGTAACAAAATAGCGACTCAGGATTCATTTCCCCCCGAACAGAATAAAAAGTAATAAACAGTGATGGCCTCAGGCGACGACCACACAATCGAAACACTTTTCAAAAGGGATGCCACAATTTATTTCGTTAATTTAAACGTTTATTTTTTATTACAAGATTTTAGATTTTGGGGGAAGATGTTAAAAAACCTGGGTGTTAAGTACAGAAAACTCCTTCGACCACATGTTTTTTTTACATCTGGTAAATGCTACTGTATTGACTGATCTCAAAATGTAGGATGTTGGATTTGAAACTAGACGTTCCTGAGGTTTTTAATAACATCTTAAGATCATATATATCATTAACAGAAAGCTACCTGATATCCGTCACTCTACCTATGCGATACAAGTGGTCAGTTCGAAAAAGCCTATTCTTGCCAAAAATCAATTTAAGAACCCCCTTTTGAATTACCTCAAAACTTTTTATGTGTGTGCTTGAACAGCCCCCCCAACCACTAATTCCATAAGATTTGTAGGCACTAGTGCAAAATACAAAGTTTTTAGTTGTTTAAAGGCCAAAAATCTTTTAGAACCCTAAATTATGGTGAAATTCTTCTAATCTTTTGGAGAATGTAAACAACATGTGGTATAGAGCGAATCAATTTTATCTATAACAATTCATAGGTATTTAATTGTCTTTGTTAAAGTATTATGTAAGAATCTACGTTTATATTTTAAATATTTTATGCCTAAGAAGATTGTGTTTACCTGGTTATAACTTGAAAAACATACGCTTGGTTTTTTTAAAAGTTGACTGTAAAAAGGTTATAACTAAACCAGTTTTTAATTTTAGAAAATTCTCTTTTAGCTTGTTCTTTAATATTATTCCAAGTTTTTCATTTAAACAAAACAACAATTTTGTCAGCAAAAGAAAGTATCCGCCGAGTCATTTCCATCCTATATAATCCGTTGATATAAAGGACAAAAAGGACGGAGCCCAAATTACCATTAAACACAGATTTTATTTATTATCGATAGCTAATTTCTTTCAAAAGTTTAATTTAAATGAGCACATTATCCTACAAATTGGACCAATAAGTTTTTTTGGCCAATGCTTAGAATATTTTTAACAAAGGATTTTTTTGTTCTATTAAAACTAATACTAATAAGCTCCAAAGTGTTTTTCATAGTGTGGGCTAAAAGCATTAATTTATTGTTGTAAATTACATAGTTCCCCATATGCTTAATGCTGATGGTTTTTGAAATTATCTCTCAAATGACTGCTTGGTTTGATGTATTAATTACCACGTATAACGCCCTAATTGGCATTGATAAGTTAGTTAGTCTGTATGCTGAGCATCTAGTTGATTGATTGTTGCTTAAAATATTCTTATAATCATCCCTAAGGATTTCAAAATTTTGGTTTTGGTGTGAAAATCTAAAACACAAAATTGCGCATTATTCGAATCTGAGGAGAGACTGTACGCAGTGTCACGACTATACAAGACTGGTATGCTAAACACCCTCTATTTATATTTTCTGGTTGACTATTTATTTTTATTGTCGCTATTTAGTTTTAGGAATATTACCATTTTAAAAAGCAATGCTAATTTGCATAAAATTTTTATTTTAAGTTTTTTGTATGTCGAGAAAATGCTCTCAATTCTTTAAAAAGTCTTTAAGTTCTTTTGTTTGACAACGAGCCAACTTTGTGTTAAAGCTTATTCAAAAGCCCTGGAGTTCTTACCAAAATATTTTCACGATGTGATCGAAAATTATAACTCCATAATATGCATTTTCAATGGGCTAGGTACTTTTAATATTTGTTATTAGTTTCATGGTTGCCCATATAGTTAGTGCTGATTTTTAAAAAAATATTGCTCAACTGACTGCTTGACTTGATGTATTAATTGCCGCATATTGGTACCCTAGCATCTTTGATTAATAGCCGAGTAGACTACAGATACATAGACTTAATAGCCAATATATATGCGAAGCAACAACATCAATCAAACCCATGAAGGCACCAAGCCAATCCACATAAAAAGAGGTGTCAGGATGACACAATATCCCCTAAATTATCAAATACCAAATTAAAAATAATGCAAGGACCTAAAACTATTAACAAGTGAAATTAAAGAAAGGAAAATAAGAAAAAAGTTTTTGCTTCGGCCGGGATTCGAACCCGGGATCTCTTGCTCTCTAGGCAAACATTCTAAACATTAAATTTTCGGAAAACTTCCAGCTATGCAGGCTGCGGTGTCTCAATACAAGAACGAGAAATTATCAGGGTATTAACTCGACCAAGTCATCCAACTGATCTCTTTAATTCTTCTTGTGTTATAAAAGGGTCGTCGTGTTTATCTATTTACATTTGTACTAGTTTCGTAAAGTCTCCTAAAATTAAATATTTTATAATTTTAGATATGACTGATGTCTCAAACTTTTAAAAAACTGCAATCTCTTTGATCATTTATCATATTGTATGCTGCGAAAACGCTCTCAATTCCATAAAAAGCCTTTCAGTTCTTTTTCTTTTGACAATGAGTCATTTTTGTGTTAAAACTTATTCAAAACCCTGAAGAACAAATTTCTAGTTTTTGACGTTTTAAATCAATTTGAGAATATGCCATAATAAGAAACTAAAAATGTACGTATATGTAAACCAAAAAATTGTCCGATTTTTTTTTTCGAGAATTGTTTAAATTTAATAAATACCTCTCGTTCTTAAAAACTAATTGTATAATTTTTATTTACACTTATTATTTTAATTAATGCCTTGAACACGTGACATGATAAACAAGAAGCTTATTTACAAATTAACGGTTATTTTTAAGCACTCATGAATCCGCGAATATTTTTGCTTTTAGGAAATAAATCTTGAAAAATAATTTTTTATAAATAAACGAATTAAAGTTAATACCAAACGCAATGTTTTTTTATTATACTATAACTAATAACCAAACTTCTATATCTTTAATAATTACAAAGTTAGTAATGGTATCGAAAAAATATCAGTAATTTTTTCGATAGTAATGGACAACACTTAATTTGGAACATTTTTTTTATAAATGTATACGATAAAGACGATAACTTTAATTTTAATAGCGTTAAACACTGTTGTATAGTTTTTTGTGTAGACCCTCTATTTTTTTCTCTTAAGATTTACTTGCCTTAAAAATATCTCTTTTCGTTTTAAATCGCTTTATCTGCTTTTGACGCTTTCTAAATTTAGAAAATTACTTATTTTTAATCTGAAAGTGGCATGCACCCTAAAAGGAAGCAGATTTGTTTAACGCAGTTAAAATAAAAACACAAGCACTAGAGGTTAGTAGTAGTGGAGAGACCATTTTTGATCTAGCGACTAGGTACACGCGTCCTTTTCGCAAGCCCCGATTTGTCCGTACACCATATACGAAACTGATGCGCGTTCCCATTAGGATGGAAGTTTTTTTACTCTAACAGGACTTAGTTTTGCCTGGTACATCTTTGTCGAGGGCATGGATCTTTATACTGCGTAGTAAATACTTGCGTGGGTCCACTGTGAATACAGTGGACCCAGCTTTTACACCCCTTACGAAAGGTGGTCCTGCTACATGTTAGACCAGGAATATCAAAGCGGACGGGACGTCACATCAGGGGCCGATTTTTTTTATGGTCACGTCACGACACAGCTGATTGTCTTTTAAATATTGAAGTTGGAATGACGGTTCATGAATATTTGATTTAAAAAAAAATAAAGCTGGTTTTGAGATTGTTTTTACTATATTCTTGCAAAACAATTTTTTTTAAGTGTATAATAATCCTTAATTTTTCGCTTTATTAGCTCACCCAAAAATTAAATTTAAAGCAGAAGCGAATGTGAAAAACACAGATGACAAAGTCAAATACATGTCAAATATAACAGTTGGCATGCGATACATGGCGAGTAATTTGAATTCAAAATAAGAAATGCTTATTATTATTATTGCATCCTTACAAAAGTTTGGTAGAATATAGGGATGTCTGAGAATATTTTACTGAAATTTCGCGGCAATCTGTATTGATTGCCATTTTGAAAATATTTTTAGAAAACCTCTGACCTCCCATAAGATCCAATGTAAAAGTCAGCCCCCCGAGAACAGCTGATTTTTTTAGGGTCGAGGCCTCTATTTTTTTAGTGGCCTTGAATAGACTTGCATCTATTTTACATCGGTATCGTCCCAGCAGAACTTGGTTATAGACAATAGACTTATTTCCTTTTCAATGCAACAGTCATGGTCCTCGTATGTTGCCTTTAGTAGATTTATGCTGTCGCCATCCTTGTACAGACTTTAACATTTATAGCTGGCTCCAGGTTTCTCGGCTGGCTGCGTGTCGGCTCCCGGACTACACCTGCGTATATTCTCGATGTTCAAGGTCAACTTTTATTTTGTCTGCATCGCACGCCAATTCGATGACGACTGTTAAACGCTGAAAAGGAAGTGGGTTGCGCGGCAGGGCGTTAAGACTTTTTTTTGTTGTTTTTGCATCGTTGTTCGAGACGAGAAAGCCAAATCTATCTTTACGGTCCCTATTTCAGTCGTGTGTTTGTTTTGATGGGTTGACATTATAATATAAATTTTTTGTGTTTTATATTAAAAATAAGCTTGAATTGGAAAATAGCCAATTATACAGCGCGGACCTAATTAGACCCCCCCCCTTCTAACTTTTGAACAGAAAGAGATATTGATTGCTGGGTCAAAAGCAAACCCATTAAAAATATTTTAATGGGTTTGTTTTTAAAGATATTTGACCTAAGTGACATTCATGTCAAAATAACCTAGTGACAAAATTTGACATACCAATAAAAATTTTTAATTGAAAGGTGGGGCATGTTATACCTCCTTTGAAAGGTATTTTGATGATCTATACAGGACAATTTAACAATTTAAAATCGGTTAATTTTCATAGGAGATATCGTTATATTTGTTCGCGGTCGACTCTCAAAAAGTTAATTTTTTATCAAGCAAGAAAAATAATTTAAATTGATTTATTTTATAATAAATGGATTTTTTATGCATCTTACTTGTGACAAAACCTAAAAATAAGTTTAAAAATTTTAATAGGAGAAAGGTATCAGATCCGTCATGGATCCATTTATTTATGTTTAAATTTAAAATAAACAAAAACGTTTCTAAAAAATGATCACACAGCACGTTTGCCTATTTATTATTTAACTTATTTTTAGGTTCTGACAGCTTAGAAGCATAACAAATTAATTTATCATAAAATAAATCAATTTAATTTAATTTTTTTGCTTGATAAAAAGTTGACTTTCTTTAGTCGATCGCGAAGAAAAATAAACATATCTCGTAGGAAACTAAACCAATTTAAAACATTTTAAATGTGTTGCATAGAGAATTAAAATACCTTTCTATCTAATTTAAAAATTTTGATGTTGTGTCAAATCTTTGACATTAGGTTAGTTTGACATAACTGCCAATTAGCTTAAATATCCCCAAAAAGTCCGTTAAAAACGCTTTTTACGAGAAATCGATATATCTTTTTGTTCAAAGGTTAGAAAGAGGGGGGTCTATTTAGTTCCGCACTGTATATATTATTATACGTAACCTATTTGTTTTCTAATAGGTTGTGGCATTTTATCTCCGTATTAATATTTTCATATGGAGTATATGTTTGGGGATTTATGTCTGTTAAAAAAATACGTACGATACTTGTAGTGCGGCTCACACTGTAAATTTTCTGGGTCGACCTATGAAGTTTACATTTCCGGTCTAGTAACGTAAATACCTTTACATTTCAGTCACATTTTAGCAACTTTGATTTTGTTTTTTTGTCCTTGGTTTGTCGATCTCTGCATATGTAACCAAGGTGCAAATCTATGGCTCCAGGTGGCCACCACAAGTTTAAAATACACCACAAAAGAGCATAAACCACGGCATTTTATGTATTTTTGTTAATTTAAACCGAACCTTTCAAGTATGGTCAAAATATTCCACTTATATAAAAACCTGTTTTTTTAGTGACAACGGTAGCCGTGAAATAATGGCGAGAGGGTATCTTTACTTTTTCCCAACTTTCTCTGAGTTTTCATTTCAAAACAAAGGACGATCAGTCTTCATCGCTTTTTACTTTTTTATCGTCCGGTCCGTCGATTTATTACGAAATAGATCGACAATATACGAGCGGCGACAAACGATTGACATGTTTAGGTCGTGGTTTATTTGATTTTGTTTCCAACTTCTTTTTTCCTGGAAAGTTTACTGCTGAAACAGTAAGATAGAAAGCTCACAGGGAATATGTAATTTTTGCTTATTGTACTTTTCTCATTTGAACATTATCCAAAGCCATTAAAAAAATACAGGCCACGACCCTGAAAAAATCGGCTGTTCTGGGGGGGCTGACTTTTATATTGCGTTTTATGGGAACTCAGACGTTTTTTTATGATATTTTCAAAATGGCACTACAGATTTTTGCGAAATTTCGGCGAAAGATTCTCAGACACCATCCCGATACTCCACCAAACTTTTGTAAGGATGCAAGGTGATTGAAAGGTTAAAATCTTCAAGACTTAGCATTACTTATTTTGAATTTAAATTACCCCCCTTGTACCGCATGCCAACTGTTATTTTTGACATGTATTTGACCGTCATCTGTGTTTATCATGGCATTTGTTTGTATTGTAAAACTTTTTTGATTTTTTAATGGTTTTTTACCGTAAAGTTAATTTAGGATCCAAAACTACCAGCGTTCATCTTTTTAAAACAAAATTACACCACAAAAAATAAGTTTTAAAAGTCTGCCGAGTGCCGAATATAAACAAATAGATGTAGGTAATCCGATTACTTTTCATGCAGAAACGAACACATCCGCTTCTGCTTTTTTAGTTTTTGTTTGAGCTAATTAAGCGGCTCTGAAAAATTAAGGATTATTATACATTAAAAAAAAATTGTTCCGCAAGAATATAGTAAAAACGATCTCAAAACCGGCTTTATTTAAAAAAAATATCAAATATTCAGGAACCGTCATTCCAACTTCAATATTTTAAAGACAATCAGCTGTGTCGTGACGTGACCATCAAAAAAAAAATCAGCCCATGACGCCAACAAAGTGTAGGATCGTGGCCCGTCTATTTTAATAGCCCCGCATTATTATGTCGAATCTAAATTATACGCATTTGTAATGACGTCACCAGGTAAGAAAAAAACGCATGGCGTAGATATTTTTGCCAATCAATGTTTTTTGATTGACAGTGACGGATACTTCCCATAACCAATTACCTACCTATTTAAATCATAGACACTACTTTTTTTAAAAAGTTTATTTTCACCGCTGTTTATAATATACTAAACAAAGATAAACAAAAATGACGTCATTACAAATGGGTATAATTTGAACTATAATTTTGGATGGAAAGTTTAAAAACTGACCAAATTAATGGTTCATTCGAGTACTGAAGGGTACTTTTCAGATACAAATGCATACATTACTTTGCTGTTCTCATAAGTTATCATTTGAACTCTAGCTGCTCTAAGAACTTCTATCGAGTATCATTTAACACATTTACCGCCAGATCGGACACTGGTGTGCGCTGCATGGTCGATTTACTGCAAAAGGGCGGACACCGGTGTCCGCCATATTTGGCTGTAGATATTTCCCTGAAAATGTTTAATTTTAAAAGAAAAATTAGTAACAAGTATTCTTTTTGGAGCTCTAGAATGGCCTACTAACCGTAGTTTTCTGAAACAGAGTTTTGTTTTATTTTTAAAGACTGCGTCCGCTATTGTGTCCGATGTGGCGTGTAAACAAAGTTTTTAAAGCAGCTATACTCTAGGCGCCACAGCGGACACATTTGTTTTTTTTTTATAAAAAAAAAATTACCTTTATAACTTTTTTGTTTTATGAAAAAAAAACACTGAGAAGTATCCAGCACCCTAATTTATGCCATAATAAGCATAGAAAGACATATGCCGCGCGATCCGCTTTGGCTAGTAAACTTAACCCAAGTAACATTTTAGGGCATATTGGCAAGCTGAAGGGTCCAAATTTTCTTCTATTTTTTTCCTTAAAAATATTACTTTGCAGTTAAAGGTTTGTAGGATATGTCATAAACTAGAACAAATAACCAAAGAAATCGTCATTATAGACAAGATATTTTGAAGAATTCTTTTAGGAAAAACTTTCCCATTTTTTACCTCTTTCGAAGTCTTCAAACTTGTTTCAGCTATAAAGGCAAGCCCAGTACACAATTTGTCCTAAGACTGACCTTATATTCGACTTTGAGGTTCTCGATTTCCGTGGGCATTTTTAAGACAACAAAGCTTGTAAAACAGTGTTAATCTTGACCTTCAAGAATTCTTGAAAGTTAAGAACTTTTTTGGTTGGCTCTGCAAGTTAGAGTTACTTATTTTTGACCTAAAAGAGTTACTTCAAGGCAGGGCCGTTTTTAGTTAAGTTACAGGTTGAAAAATGTTATTTTTGTTAAATAAGTACGACCTGAAACGCCTCGTTCAACTATATAGGAAAATCTGCCATTTTCTTTAACCATATGGAAACTTCGGCGTTGGCTAGGTTAAAACTTGCACTTTATTTTGTCCTAATAAACAAAACGTATTAGTGGTTGAAAACAAGAAACCAAAACACAGCCATCCCTGCCAAGGCGTAGTGGAGGGAGACGATGAGGGATGAGTGTTGAAATAACCTAACATTTTGTTTAGCTAACGTTGGTTTTGCTCAAGGACTGTACACAGAGAATAGGACCCTTTATTTTGTCTCTGGAATAGGATGGTCCACTTCGCGAAATCTGTCAGACGGTTTTCAATACGTCACAAAATACTTAACGACATAACCTCACTTTTTCGTAAAATATAAACAAAAACTAATTTTAAAACGTTTTTTTTAAAACCATGTCTCGGTGCAATGTAGAAGGATAATATTAATATACAATTTTATACAAAAATATCATGGGTGTATCTTCTTCAGAAAATACTTTACAGAACCCCTCCATCATCAATAAATCAAATAAATTTTTTCATTGCATTCATCAGCATTTGTTTAAAAAACATGTTAATATTTGGAATATCATCTAGAATGTTTTGCGAATAGTATTCTACTCCCCATTAGAATACCTATGCCTAGAATGAGGGGTGATCAGCTGCCCATAGTATATATACACACTTTATAAGCTATTTCAATAGCTCTTAAATTATACAATATCAACTGGACACAACAGAAAAAAAATCTAAAGTCCCTATGAAACCTGAATAGGCACTTTCTCAAACACATAGTTCTTGCATTTTGTTTTAAAGTTGTTGTAGGTGTGTAGTAGGTGCACAAAATTCATTTGCAGGACTGTGCAGGACACTGTACTGCCCGACATAAGCTATAATGCCGTTATCCAACATTTGGAAAATTTTGATGCCGTCTTAATCACAACATTATTCTACATCAATTTTTATTAGCAAATCTTTTTAAGCTTTTATGGTTTTTAAGAAGCAAATAACTTACAGGTATCAGAGAGTAGCATTTGTGTATTATTTTTCGGGTTTTTTAATCAAAACTAAGAAAATTTTATAGGTAGATAGTGGCATTCTAGCTTAAGCAGTATACATGACCCTGCAATACACTACAGGACCAAAAATTTATTGTTAATTCCTAAAGAACAATGCACAAATTTCATTCCACTTATCACCTAGTAGTACTGCCTAGAGCGAGGGGCTCGTTAATGTGTAAGGACCTATACAATATCTCGACACTTTTAATGACCACTCGGGACTGATAAGAATCAGGACCTGGCAGGACCTTTAAGTCAACAAAAATATGGTTTACCTAGCTAAGTCCCTGTACAAAGTTTTTGCTATTGATCAGCAACAGGCCCAGAGGTATTTTTTGCACTTAAGAAATATTCACTTTTAGTCAGTAGCGGCTTGTGGTAGAACATGGCACATCAGTTGAATGGAAAAAAACCAAGGACCATAAACCGACAGTCCTTGGTAAAAAACAAGATATTGTTGGCCCAAATGTTCAGTTATCATGTCATTTGTACAGTATGAAACCTCATTACAAATGACATGATAAATGTTTTGTCAATACATTATACAGTTTTTTCTTTCAACTGATGTACAGTGTTCTACAACATGTTTAAAAGGAAATAACATGTGTACCTACTGAGGTGTGTATATTGATCAACTTCACCTAACTAGCAGCAGTACAACCTTTTGGTCCCTTATTATTTTGGTAATTAAAATCTCACTTTTTATCCTGTTGAAGCAATTTGTTATTGCGTCATCTAAATGTTGCCTATAGGTTTGATTTTATAAGGTATATGTTAGTGCCCCAAAGATTTCATCTCAGGATACATGTTTACTTATTTAAAGTAAAAAATAAAATGATTAAATAAAAGTTATTTTTCAATTTTATTTTCGACCAAATTTATTATATTTATTGATTTATAATACTAGAAATTATCTAAGTAGATAAAGACTATAAGTATGTATAGTCTTTAGGCATCTGTACACAGTTTTAGAATTTTTTAGTTATATCACTCATAATAGCAAAAAATAACAAACCTGTATACTCTTTGGTTGAAACTCGTAGACAATGATTGTGTAGAAATAAAATTTCGGACTTCCATTGTCTTTATTTATTTTAAAACACGACGTTTCGGTTAGTAAGTATCTCTAACCATTATCAAGTGTAAACTAAACAATCTAGTCTCTAGGCTACTATTTATACTACTTGGTGTGCAGTCAGGTGTGACGGCCCGCCCCCTTTTTTAATCCTAAGACGCCTGTTTTCCTTAAGGAGTGGTTTCCATATGTTTGGTATGTCCGTGCTTGGTTGACTGAAGACTTCTTTATTCTGCATTATAAACGCAGCTTCAATAAACTTTCGTTTTCGCCAATGCAACTCCTTATGTAAAACTTTAGCTTCTGACCACTGAATCCTGTGATCATTTGACCATGCATGATCTGCTAAACCGGATTTTTCAATATCCCCTAATTGGATACTTTTTAGATGTTAATTTACTCTAACCTGAAGAGAGCGTTTCGTTTCACCTACATATGATTTACCACAGTCACACAGGATTTGGTAAATACATTCCTTATTATTTGAGGGATTGTCTGGTTTTGTTTTAGTTACAAAACTTCTTATCGTATTTCCCGAAGAAAATACTGTTTTTATATTATAGTGTTTAGCTATTCGTCTTATGTTTCCTGAAATCCCTTGAACATATGGAATGTTAATAACACCTAACGGATTATTATTTTGAGAGTTTGGTACATTTAGTTTGTTTTTAATTTTAAATATCGTTGAGTTTATTAATTTCTCGGAATAACCATTCTGTTGTAAGTGCTTTTTAATGTTGTTAATTTCTGTGGTTAATTCTTCTTTATTACTACAAATATTTATGGCTCTTAAATACAAACTTCTTCTAACTCCTTGTTTTGTAGCAACAGAATGATTAGACATAAAATTTAGGTACTGTCCCGTGTGTGTAGGTTTCCTATATACAATGGTTTGAATGTTTCTGTCTGATCGTTTGACAAGAACATCCAAAAAAGGTAAGGCGGAAAAACATCCGAAAAAGGTATCGAATTAGATCCCGGCGATAGATTTGTAAGTTTTGATGTAGAAAGTCTCTACACCAACGTGCCAATAAATGGGTCACTCAGTATCATCAAAAACAAATTACAAACTGATAATACACTTCACGAGAGAACAACACTATCGGTGGAGGGAGTGATAGATCTTTTGAAGCTCTGTCTCCGTAACTCTTACTTTCAAGTGAAAGATAAGTTTGACGCGCAAAATGATGGACTCCCAATGGGTTCATCTCTTTCGCCAGTGGTAGCAAACATCTACATGGAGTGGATCGTGTTGTAGAGGTTTCTTCATAGACAAGGGGGTGATCAGCTGCCCACAGTAGGTCTACAGGACTCCATAGGACACTACAATACACTATAGGATCAAGAATTAAATAAAGTCCTGTAGGATGGTGTACAAATTTGGTTCAGCTGATCACCCCTTATTCATAGATGAACACACAGGCCATCAAACATACACACATAGGCCTAAATAAATTCACATGCGGCTTAGTGTTACATTAGCTGGCCATACACACAGAGGTTGATCCGCCGGTTTGGAACGGCGCGGTTCAAACTGGCGGATTTGTCTTTCAATTAGTGGACATTCCACGCGCCAGTTATAGCCGTCACAGATTTATCTGTGAGTTCAGACCGGTGGGCGAAAGTTTTGGGTTCCGCGTTGACGATATTTTAACCGGCGCAGACTTCTCTGTCGGTTTACACTATGCCAGGGATAATACCGTTTTCCTCCAAAGTTAGAATATCAATACTTTGCCTTATGGGCACATATTCATTTATTATTATTTTTTAAGTTAGGTAGATTTAGAATTTAAAAGTTATGTAAACTTGCTTAAGAATTAATATATTTTTTTACCTTCATATAGTCTCTCTAATTTATTGAATATTATGGCACATGTTTCCGGAATGATATAACCAAGTGCCTGTGCAAAAATTCCCACTGAAAATTTCAGATCTTCATATGATCTTCCCGTGGCAAGGAAACAAAGGGCAGCATTTAATCACTGTTCTGGTCCAATGGCTTCTCTCATTTGGGTATCTTGTTTCGTAAGATCCTCTCTTACCAACTTTAATAAAAGGTCATACGTCTTAATATCCATTCTTAAATAATTTTTAAAATCGTCTGAATCATTTTCTTTTAACTCTTTTAATAGAAGTTCATGGCTAAATAGTTTCCTCTTAAGCAAATAACTTTTAACCCACTTGGAACGTCTCCTTTTTACACCACTATGCATTATTTCCATATTAATAATCATTCCCATACACAGAGCCTGCTTCTTTTTAGCACGAAACACTTTACATACACTATGCTTAAAATACCGTGCCGCATAAAACTTTCGACTTGACGAAATTCCACAGTTTTGGTTTAACCGGCAGATAAATCTTGAGTTTTTGCCCACTAACACGCGGTTATGTCTGCCACGGACCGATATGAAGGATCGATTCGAAAGATTTCTTTTTGTGTTAGTGGACTGCAGCAGTTTTAAACCGTTGCGGACAAAACGGTCAGACTTATCTGTGCCGTTCCAAACCGGCGGATCAACCTATGTGTGTATGGCCACCTATTAAGTAATATCTGGGGAGGGAAGGGTTACCTTTGTATCATAGTCTTGGCCATAGGTAGTTACACTTTTGTGACATTTCCAACCTATTTCTTTATCAAAAAATCTGAAAAATGGTATGTTGTTGAGTTGTTTTTAACAGAACATTTTTTTTGCCAACCTAAGGTCAGCATCTTTTAATTAAGAGGCAGTGACAGTTTTACCTTTGATTTTATACCTACACGACATATTTAATTTTTTATATATTTGTGGTTAGGACATATGCTTGGAAATAGGCTCGGAAATAGGTATGTTTATATCATGTCAAAGTCACAAAAGTGTAACTGCCTATGGCAAGGACTATACTATACTGAATGATTTTTTTATATTTTTCTTGAAAATGCGTTACGACAGGAGAAGGGCCTTAAAAAATACTGAATTTTAGCTTTACATAATTAAAGAATGTGGCCCTAAACAGCGGCGTAGCGTGCCCGAAAGGGCGGGAGGGGCGACAGCTAAAAAGGGCGCCTCTGAAAACTGATGAAAAATCTTGTGGCAAAAAAAAAACAAAAAGGTCAAAAAGGCGCCTCTCACAAATGTTGCGACCAAAAAAAAAAAAAAAAGGTCATCATGGCGAAAAAAAAAAAAAACGGTCATCATGTGTGAGGGGGCGGCCGATAAGTCACAAGGGCGCCTCTCACGAATCTTGCGACCAAAAAAAAAGGTCTTCATGTCGTTAGTTTCCTTTGGCACCCACTCAATTGGCCATTACCGGCCCAACTTAATAAAGCTGAGGGCGCTTCGGCCACCTATGGGGCGCCACTACCCTCGGGGCGGGAGGGGGGGGCGACGAACCCCCCGCGCCCCCCCCACGCTACGCCGCTGGCCCTAAATAGATTCAAAAAAATGTAAACAATTATATTTGTCTTGAAAAGGAATTACGAAATCTGTTCTGTAGAAATGCTTTCGTGGGGTCCATATTGTCTTTTCCACAACGCCACTGTTGCAAAATAATCTGGGAAACAGTCATTTGAAGGTGGAAATTTAAAAAAATACTAACAAACCTAGTACTTTTCAGTTCGAATAGTTGGATTTACATCCAGAAACCGCACAAGATGCTCCTGGCACAATACAAAACCAAGATTCCACAAATTTTTTCACATAAAACAAAAAAAATGCGAAATGCACGGAAAAACTAACTTCACTTTGGACTCGCGAAAAAATCAATATAAGTTCAGTTTCGCACATACGGCGTTGCCGGTTTACCGAAACTAAATTTATAGAAACATATTTATATTTGTACCTTAAAATTAAATTTAATTAATTTTTATAGCTTCGATCGTCGCGAAAACTGATCTAATCATAATTCTTAGTTTAATTTTTACATTTTTATTTTTTATGTACCTACTTACTGAAAGTTAGGTACCAGTGTACTGAAAGGTAGATACCAGTGGCGGATCCAGTGGGGTGGCAGAGGGGCCCAGGCACCCCCCACCCCTTCCAAACAAAGATTATTTTTTAGTTCCGCCGCATCACTTATTTAAATTTGTCAAAAAAATCTACTGTATTTTTCAAAATGTTTGCATTTGAACCACCTTTTAGCGCTAAATTTTAGAGCTCAGACCTATGAAAAACCACAAAAATAAATAGTTTGGTGTTTGTTGCCAGTTTGGCCCCTCCCCATAGGAAATACCGGATCCGCCACTGGTGGCGGCTCTTACCAATTTGCAAAGGTGATGCAAAAACTATGACGTCAAAGTATTTTTCAAAATGTTTACATTTGACCCACCTTTTAGCGCTAAATTTTACAGCTCAGACCTATGAAAAACCACAAAAATAAATAGTTTGGTGTTTGTTGCCACTTTGGCCCCTCCCCATAGGAAATACCGGATCCGCCACTGGTAGCGGCTCTTACCAATTTGCAAAGGTGATGCAAAAACTATGACGTCAAAGCAAAATAGCGCAGCAGGCAAAAAAAAATCCGTGATACTACCAAAAACGTTTATTTTAAGCTTTAAAGTTTTTGTTTACTTTTTAAGGTAAAATTTTGCGCCATCTGCGTGAAATTCTGCCTCACCTGCTTCATCCGATGAGCCGCGCCTAGGTATATACAGGGTGTCACATAACTTAGGGGCCACATGCCAACAGGTGATAGAGGAGATCATGTCTGATAAAAAAGTTCCTATAATGGGTCAAAACTCTTTCTTTGTTGGGATACAGAGCATCAAAGTTGGCAATTTTTTAAAGTTTTTTGATGATATATTTTTAAAAAAACTCATTAAAAATATGAAATTGGGTACAGTCGTGTACTAGAACAAGAGCAATAAACTGAAATTAAAATTATTTTGAACAAAATTAGTCGGTCAATTTTTTATAAAAAAAACTATTTTAATTATTATTTAAATCGGTTAAGTAGTTTCTGAGATTGGCGGTTACAAAAAAGCCCTCTTTCTTTATACGTATACTAGCCTAATATCTAATAACTGGCTTCGCCAGTTAGCCAGACTCGCACGCATCGTAGCGTTAAAAAAATCCTTAACCAGACAGAATAACGCATGGAACTTGTATAAAAAATTTCATTAAAATCAGTCAAGTACTTTCTGAGATTAGCGGTAGCAAAAAAAAACCTCTTCCTTTATATTTGTATTGATAGTTTGATTGATTTTAAAAAATAAAATTTTAACAAATAGACTAAATATTCTATCATATATTATTATATATACCTTTAGTACATTAAGGGCGTAAGTGACATTTATTACACATATAACGTTCGCCCTTATTGTTCCAAACCCATATTGCCCCAACTCATAATAAATGGGACTTACGCCCTTAATGTACCAAAGGGGAGATGGACGAATCGCCTAAAGAAAGTGGCATTTGAGGGTAAAAAATTTTTTTAAAAAAGTTTTTTGGATTTGATTTATTTTTGCAGAACCTCTGTAAAATATTTCATCAAAATTACCCCTGATATTAGCAGAGATGGTTTTTAGGTATTTTTGGAAAACGGAAAAGTAAGAACTTCTAACTAATAATTTGACATAATTTATTATTTCTTTGAATTTTGATGGTTCAAAATTACGGTTAAACTAACATACACCAAGACCAGTGGCGGATCCAGGATTTCCAGGGGGAGGGGCCACAGAGGCAGCAAACATGAAAATAATTTTTTTAAGCGGTTTTATAGGTATCTAAAGAAAATTTATGGCGCCGCAGGCGAAAATTTTTTACAAATTAAGTAGAATTTGTGACAAACAAGTGATGCTGCTAAACTAAAAAATAAGTTATATGTCTGGGAGAGGGGGGGCCCGGGCCCCTCTGACCCCCCCCCTGGATCCGCCACTGACCAAGACTACATGAAGCGTTATAATTTTAATAAATAGTTGGTAAAAAAAGTTAAAATTAAGCTAAATATCAAGATGATTTATGACACGGCCTCGGTGTTGACAACACTTAATTTAAGAAGACTATTTTATAACAATAAATGATATTTAACTGTTATTTTAAAGTTTTTTTATGACCTTTATTTGGACTAATCTCTTAAAATATTAATTTAGTTTAGTTTATCGTCAACTCTGAGGCACATTGGACCCCGGAGAAAAAGCAAACTGGAATATCGTTTCTTCAACTGGGCATGCTCCATTCTCTCTTTTCTTCTTGTTATCGAATTGCCGAAAACATTTTTTCTCGATTTAAATTTGCCGCCAAACTTCTATGATACCCATTTGTATGAGAGGAAGAAAGAGAAATAGTTGAAGAAAAGAGAGAGTGGCGCATGCACAGCTGAAAAAAATGCGATTTCGATCTGTCCTTTAATGTCCAACACAAGCAAGAACATCTGTGATGAACATAACCTACATAATTTCATGTCAACAGTGGGTTAAACGTTGTTTGACCATCAAACAACGGTTAAAAATAAGACAACATGCCTTTGTTGTTAAAATTGGAAGAAAATTAAGGTAAAACCAACCTGTAAGACGATCGTAGGGGGAAAAAGATATACGCCATGTCTTTTTTCTTTTCTAAAAATGTTTATTTTGTTTTTGTTAATTTTACTAAAACAATCCCAATAATCATCCGTAAAACGATGTAACGGAATTACTTTTATGACCAAACATCAACATTTGGTCATAAATTAAAAAAAATACAGGTTTTGTATTTTTCAAAATATAAAAACTTTTGTTAAAATTACCGGTTTTGGAGGGCGCGTGAATTTTTTGGAGGTAAAAGTCATGGATTCCACGAAAATATTTCCGCCGCAAGTTTTTTTCATCTCTATATGTATATAAATTATGTCTAAATCCCCCATATAATTACAATAGTTGATAAAATTTGTCACCATTTTTTTTCACAACTGGTTAAACACTTATCAACCATTATTATTGTGTTCATTTTTTTTTATTTTTATTTAAAAATGTTTTCATCTCTTTCTATTCAGACAGATGTAGGGGGCGCCACAATACAATGACACCGCAAGGCATTTTCACTTCTTTTGAACCTTATAGGCTAAACTAAAGTTGAAAACTAGTTTAAACAGAGACTTATTGTGTGAACCTTGGTCAAAGTTTCATGTAGGTTAGTTAGACATGGAACACAAACTGTGCTAATTACCTATTTTCTCCTTCCAAATGACCTTTGTTTTTGTCCCCACTTTGGGAAAATGTCGGGAAATTTCCCTCTTTTTTAACCTTTTAATTTGCTATGGGGAAAAATGACTCTCTTATTTTAAGTAAACTTTACCCAATTTTAACTAAAAATGTTACTTGGGAACGTGTCCGCTGAGATATTGTTTTCCGCTATTGTTTCCCCTATGGCGTAATAAAATGGAAAAAAATTGTCTGCGCTGGCGTGATGCGACGGAAAATTGTCTTTTTGTGTATTTGTTATTACAAGTACTTAACTGAAATCAAATACCAAATTGCAAATAATGCAAGGACCTTTCCACTTATTGTTATTGTAGATTTAAGTACCGTCATTGACATATTTGGTTCTGTAATTTAAAATTATCTTTCTTGGCGTTAAATTTTTGCAAAAGGCGCTTTCTTACAAATCGATTTTAGTTGATAAGCTTTAGTGGATCAACTAAAATCGGTCAAGTTTTTGTTCAAACTACAACCAAAAAACCGATCAAATTAGTTGAATAAAAATGGCGCGAAGGGCAGTAATACTGTAGTGGTCAGCTAACAGCTTAATTTTAAAAATCTACATTGGCAACTTAAATAATAATTTTACTTAGAGGTTGAACCGTAAAGAAATTTCAATTATTTTTAACACTCACTATTGTACGATATTATATTAAAGTAACTCACGTTATTGTATTCAACCCATCACTTAGACTTTAACTATAACCACTGACTAACACTAGACAACACCTTACTTGTAGAGACTGTGAGCTTAAATTAAATAAAAAAAGAATAGATCCTAGCCTTTTTATCAACTCGGTTCGATGATGAAATATCTGCCAAATCAAGGTTCTAAAGCCTCGAGACAAAAACGGCGCCAACGCTACCTAATTTTAATTAGGACAGCCAAACAAGGCAAAATCTTTACTCTGTGTTTGCATGGCTTTGCGCATTGCTAAAAATAAAAGCAGGCAGACCGCAAGGTTAATCCCACTAGGCCAAACTTTGATACTTTGTATGACCTTAAATGGTGTTAGAAACAGAAAATCACGAGGCAGGACATCTCGATGTTGTTTAACTCTTTACTCTAACTTTAAGACTTGTTATAAAAGCGCGATCTGGATAGCAAAAGGAATCAATCGGAGTAGATCAGTTGTAATATTTAAAATCAATCGGAGTAGATCAATCGGAGTAGATCAGTCGGAGTATTAATTTTAATCGGAGTCATGATCTCTGTTAAGATCAGTTCAAATCAGTCAAAAACTTCATATCATTCGTAATAAGTTATGATTTTTGAATCCAAACCAAAAAGTGAAAATAAGTAAATAAATAATAAAAGTGACTAAATGTGCCAAAGGTAACTGTAATGCCACAAAACAAAAAAAACTAAGTAGTGTTAAATATTAGTGGTGGCATTCTGGCTGTCATTATGGTGAGAGATTTATTTTGAACTTTAATCTATCGGTTGTTGCTTAAAATTCGTGGACTATGAAAATTGACTTTGAATCATTTTGTTTTACCATACAAACTTCTGCTCACAAGAGCGTTTTGCTAATATGTTAACTGATAGAGTATGGTCAAAAAGAGTTTATTGAAAAATATGATTTTAATGTTATAAATTTAACTTTTGTGTGACTTGAATAAAAATAACGACATGCAATACTTTGGAATATGTACTATATTTTATTTATCAATATATAATAACTTGCTTTAATGAAAGTGTTTAATTTATATCAGTAAAACAGTTGTAAACAAAGCAATATACGCTAAAACGCTTACGCTAAAATGATGGTAAAGATTTTGTAACTGCACCCGGGGTAACTTAGAAAAATATTCGCTCGGTTTTCACGAAACCCTGGGGCAGCTTCACAATACGTGCAAGTGTCAATGTTGTACATTTGTTTGTACATGGCTATTATTGTTATTTTTTTTAATATCCGCTGTAGTTAGACCGTCTATTTTAGGGTCACTGCATTCTGGAAGCCTGGCGTCTCCAGGGGTAGCTACACCAAACATAACCTCATTTAAAAGAAGAAAAGAAAAACGCAAATCTAACACTGTCAGGAGCGTAGCTTTTTTTATGTTCAAAAAAATTAAATGGTTTACAAATGTTACGTAAAGAACTGTCCGTCACACCCGGTATATAAATTTGACTGTCCAAATAAACAAACCTAAAAAACTAAGTTTTTTATGATTTCAATATTTATTAGGACCCTGTGTTAGTTAGTTTGCATGTTTTATATATATTCTAAAATATAGAAAACTATGTTGGGTTTTGTATCATTTAATAAATATTTTTATGCTCTCTAGGGAATAAAAGTGTACGTTTAATCCCTTTTTTCATGGGCTAAGGTAGTATTTCTTATCCCCAATTATTAAAAGTAATTTCTTTAAAACCATAAAGGCAAAATATAGGTTTTTGGATTATTTTATTTATCATAATACAAAAAACAAAAAGGAATCAAGATATATACACGATAACGAATATTTTGTTACTTCCGGCTTGCCGTAAGCTTACTATACTTTGCTGATGACTTGGTTCGTTTCGATCGTTATTGTGTCCTTCGGCATAGAATATTCCTTCCATATAAACGAAGCATTTAACTTTCTAGACTTCTCCAGAATGTAAACCAGGAAACGGTGAAATTTTCGAAATTCTGTTTATTGCATCATTTTCGGTACTGAAAGCTGCTTTCTTCGGTGGCCTTTTCCATGCCCATATCAAAGTAAGAATATGCTTTATTCTTTATTCTTTGGTCCCTTGTTTGTTCCATCTTCGAGAAATGTAATTCGAACTTTTTCTCGACTAAATTTATTAATTTTATAATTTGTTAAAATAAAATGAAATAAATATTATTTTTTCCACATTGTTTGTTAGCATCTGTCTGACTTTTGTTTAATGTAATGCCATGACAACTATCACTGCCCACTATTTTATTATATACGGCGGGGTTGATATGCTAAAACTACAGTACGGTAAGTGGTTTAATACCTATTTATTTAGTTTATGATTATTATTATTTGTATAGTATATAAAAATAAACCTTGGCATTAAAGTCCCTTTTAGTCACTTAGAAAATTATAGCCCTCCTTCCGGTCGGGCATGAAAATTCCCGCCGTGGGATTAAAAGTAAACACTGTACCCCCAGGTTTATAATATACCAACTATTATTTTTATTCGTGTTAAAAAAAAAGCGGGCGGCGAAGAAAAGGTCGAAAGTACAAAAAGTCGAAAATACAAAAGTTCGAAAGTACAAAAGGTCGAAAATACAAAAGATTGAAAAACAAAAGGTCCAAACAAAGATCGAAAGTAGCTACACTGTAATGATTGCAAAACAAAGTAGAAGTAAGAGACATACAGGTACACACACACACACACACACACACTCATAGAAAAGTTTTTAAAAAATCAACATATTTTATATGGTAGTAGTAGTAGTATTTTTGGGTAGCAACACGACGGGTTGCAGAACTTTGTTCGAAAACATTTTCTTTGAACGGAAATTCTTCTAATGGAAATTTAGAAATAAAAAGAAAAGAAAGAAGAAAAGAAAGAACAACGGGCAATCAAGAACCTGCACGCTGACAAATCAATCAAGATTCTACCGGCCGACAAAAGAAACGCGACGGTGATCATGGATGTCGAGACTTATGACAAAAAGATCCAAAAGTTCTGGAGAAAGGAGACTACAAGCAACTACCCAAAGATCCAACCACCTCCATAGAAGGACGCATCTACAGGACTTTAAAGAAGTATGCTGAAAATATCCCGGACGCTGTTAGATCCCGCCTGACTCCACACCACAGTAAGGCACCACATTTTTATGGATTACCAAAGATCCATAAGAAGGATATACCACTGCGACCAATTACCAGCTCCAGGGAATCACCGACCAGCACTTTGTTGAGGTTTTTGTTGGAGATAATTCAACCACTACAGGGTAAGTCCGAATCTTTTGTCAAAAACTCGGAACATTTTGTCGAGGTTTTAAAAGGTATCGAATTAGATCCCACCGATAGATTTATAAGTTTTGATGTAGAAAGTCTCTACACCAACGTGCCAATAAATGAGTCACTCAGTATCATCAAAAACAAATTACAAACAAAGTTTTTCGAAAAAAGACGCTCCTGACCTGGATTTCCAAACCTAACACAATTCATATAGTTTAACTAAGGCAAGGTCTTTCTAACATATTTTTTTAAAAAAACCCTGACTTCTTTCCCGGGATCGTAAACTGTCTGAAAATTTGTCTACTTTTCTCCTTTTGGAAGGTCGAAATTGGTATTTTCCTAAACTTTGTCAATTGACCTCAAACGTATCCCAACCGGTCCAGATACCCCCTGATGTGCTCAATTGAGAAAGGTTAGAGTAACACCGATTTCAACCTTCCAAAATGAGGACCGGAAAACTAATTTAGGGAAATCATTTTTCGAAAGTAGGTTTCGGTTGGTTCGGTGTGGTACACCCTCTAGGATCCCGGGAAAGAAGTCAGGAAAGTTTTTGTTTCCAAAAATTGTTAGAAAAAGACCTCAGTCGAACTATATGCGTTGTGTTAAGTTTAGCAAGCCAGGTCTAAAATATTTTTTTTTCAAAAAATTTGTTTTTAAAGAAATGTTTCTGAACAAATTTTTATTTTAAAATAATATTTTCGAACAAATTTTCGTTCAAAGAAAATGATTTCGAAAAATTTCTGTTTGGAGAAAACGTTTTCGAACAATTTTCCTTTTGAAGAAAACGTTTTCGAATAATCTTTTGTTCGAAGAAAATGTTTTCGAACAATTTTCGGTTTGAAGAAAATGATTTTCGAAGTTTGTGCTTTCGAACAATAATATTAAGATATTTATATGAAATCTACTATAAAATTATAAGTAAGTAAAGCCTAACGTTACTAAAACTCGAACTGTTTTTGGGCTTTTTTTTGTCTTTTGATAAAATGTAAAATCGGGATGAAAAGTGACTAAAAAAGAACCACAAGACCTAAAAATATTATGGCTCTTAAATACAAACTTCTTCTAACTCCTTGTTTTGTAGCAACAGAATGATTAGACACCGAAAAAATAGAAAAAAACGTGAAAAATAAACTAAACAATGCAAAAAATAGCGTATAAACCTTGTTATTCAAGTTTCATTTTGCCCTTTGATATATTATATAGTATTAATAAACATTTAACATACAAATGTATTTCTGTCCTGTTTGTTTATTTATTAGGTATTATTTTTATACAAAAAACACAAATAATATTTAAAAGAAAATGATTTTTAACAATAAATATACCTACAATAAATATTCATAACCCAAAAACTCAAGGAACATATTTTTTATTTCTTGTTGTATAAAAACGAGTTCTTTTTAAGTTTTTTCTAAAACATTTTTTTTTCTCAGACTGTATAAAAATGAGTATTTTTCACGAACGTCTATGGAATTTTGAGTACGGTTTTGACACTCGTGTCGCTACCCCTGGGAGACGCTAGGCTTCCAGGATGCAGTGACCCTAGTCTATTTCCATTTCCCGCGCCATCACATTTAAAGCATTTTCTCTGGCATCTTTATTTTTGTAACTATCTAGTCGACGATTTCAATGAGTGTCTATGGTATTGTTTCATAAGCTGAAACATAACACCTTCTGAAGACTTTAAACTCATTTTGTTTTTAATCGTAAAAGAATTATTTTTTGTTATATTATTATTACTCTCCAAAGCAACAAAACTGCTGAAAGCGAAGGGCTGCCGATTGTCAAATGCAACTAAATACAGTGATTAAAGTCGACCAACAAACGTTTACACGCTTCAAACAAGATTCGACTCGAAAAATATTTCATAAGTTGAACGATAAAGTTTGAATGGATCAAACTTTTGTGGAAAAGACAAAAGTTGACTGATTGAAGTTGAAACACATGTTCTCACAGTTCTTTTTATTCGATCTTAGTTTAACTAAAGTTGATCAACTAAAATCGATTCGTGAGAACGCGCCTTAAAAATTAAGCAATTCATTTTATGTATAAAAAGTTTCAGTTTTAAGCATAGGCAGAGAACATATTATTTTTTCGATGGCAAAGGTTTACTACCTTTGTTAATTATCTATTAAGGACTGTTTTTGAATACATTTGTGGAATATTATTCTACCGGTTTAACGATAATTAGTGTTATATATTTTTTTACATTTGTAATCTAGGTGGACACTTTCTATTGGACTACCCTGTATAACTACACAATCTTTTAGTCTGAGGTCAACTGTTATGAAGGTCTTTTTGCTTCTTGTTGGTGATATAATTTAATAGAGTTATCATCGATAATTTTTAATGATTCAATAACAATTTTATCTAAATCACCTACTTTTACTCCTTAGTCTTTTTTTTATCGTGCATCAGTTTCTTTTTAGGAATATCTGGTACTGTGTCTTCTTTTATTATTAAATAGTTTTCTTGTGTATCTTTTTTGCCATAGTTTCATAATGCCTGTTAATTATCTTTCACGATACCTTTTAAAAAACTGCTGCTTCCTTTATAATTTTATCATGTAGGTATTTGCTTTCTTATATTCTTTATTTTCAAACCTAATTTAGTTTTAGTTTAGCCGTTTAATCTGGAATATTTATTTATGCTTTTCTATTGTCTTCTTTATCTATTTAATTAAACTACGCGACGGAAAAAACAATTCTCATTTTATCCCTGGATTGCTTGTTGCTGCTGTTTGTGGTGGAAGTATCTAAAATGTCCCATAACTTAGGCGCCATAGGGCAACAGGTAATAAAGGAGGTTATTTCTAAATAATAAAAAAGTTTATATTATAATACATGGGTCATAACTCTTTCTTTGTTGACATACAGAGCATCCAAGTTGGCGATTTTTTAAACTTTTTTAATAATAACTCATTAAAAACATGACATTTGTTTAAGTCATGTGCTAAAACAAGAGCAATAATTCGAGGTAAAACAGTTTCTATTGATATTCAATTAATGCGCAAAATAAAAGTACCAAAAACAGTTTTTCTCTACAAGCATGAGAAAAGTGTGATTTTCCACACTATTTTTGGAGCGAAAAATTCTACTTTTCCGCACTAGTGCACAGAAATGTTTAAAATTTGCAAATAGCATTATTACAGGTATATTAGCTGCATCAGTGGCTTTGATATACTTGGTTGCTATGGACGACAATTGCTTATTTATTCTCAAAGTGTCGTCTTCGTTTCTTCTAGATTTGCCCTTTTTTTTATCAAAAGCGTAGCAAAAAATAAAAATTAACTTAAGTGGTAGAAAATGATCTGGAAAATATAGAAAACATTCCAGAAGACATCTTAACCGCAGCTGAAGGGGTCAAAGCGGATTTGCTACCTGAAAGTCGAAGAAAAGCACTTCTGTAAATATAGCATCGAAAAAGGTAACAGAAATTTTGACAAAGAAGAGGTTTTTTTCGCATACTTTGCAAAGTTCTCGACAACATGCGCACCACCCACTTTATGGTTAAGGTATTCCATGATGAAAACCATGCTTAAGCTTAAGAAAAATGTTGGTATGAGTAAACGGAATGGGACAACTGCGCGCCGCCAACTCGGCGCCGCCAACTGGGCGCCGGGCCAACTGGGCGCCGGGCCAACTGGGCGCCGGGCCAACTCGGCGCCGGACTAAATTTTTTTTTTCTTTAATGATGAAAAATAAAATATATTATTTATATAAAAACATCTTTAAAAAATCCTTTGCGCAATTTTTTACAAGCTTTTATTTAGCTTCAGATGTTCTGTCTAACTAACTAACTAACAAACGTGAAATTTCATACCCGTGAATTTAAAAATCAAACAAGTTTCATGGCTAATCGGGCAAAAATAAGTTTTTTGTTTCCCTTATATTTTTCCGTGGGTAGCTTGAAAGCTTAACCTCACGGTCAGATTGTTAGTATTGTTTGGCTTAAAAATTCCGTTGATTGACGTTCACTGTCTTGATGACGGGTAAAAATGCAAAATGCGTTGATCCGGCCTGAAAAGACAAAGAGCTGTCGTAGGTCACGGACTTTAGTTGTTTTCTTCTATTTGCATTCGATCTTTTCATTGATCGACATTGTATAGCAGTGTTTCGCTGCTTTTGGTTTTTTGTTTCTCTCGTATCTCGGTAGATGGCGCCTCTTGCTATAGTTCGCTCACTAATTACGTTTAATTAGAGACAAAACCGTCTGATTAACTTCGCAAGATTTGTCACTTGACCAGCAGTGTTCTGAGGAGTCCCATAAGGTCGAAACGGTTAACTGTCAACACTTATTAGGTGTCCATTAGATCTTGGACCCCCGTGAGGTTAAGCTTTCAAGCTACCCACGGAAAAATATAAGGGAAACAAAAAACTTCTTTTTGCCCGATTAGCCATGAAACTTGTTTGATAACTAACTAACTAAACTATTTTGGATGAAATTTGGTACACACGTAGTGGTCCCATGACAGTACAACATTAAGAAAAATATATCCTCCCACCCCTACCACCACCCCTTCTATAGAAAAATGTGTTTTTGACACACTTCCCGTTATCCGATTTGGATGAAATTTGGTATTCACAAAGTGGTCCGATGACAATACAACATTAAAAAAAATATGTCCTCCCACCCCTACCCCCACCCCCTTCCATAGAAAAATTTGTTTTTGACACACATCCCGTTATTCGCTTTGGATGAAATTTGGTATACATATAGTGATTCGATGACAATACAATACTAAGAGAAAAAAATTTTCCCACCTCTACCCCCACCCCCTTTCATAAAAAAATGAGCTTTTGACACACTTCCCATTATCCGATTTGGATGAAATTTGGTATTCACATAGTGGTCCGATGACAATACAACATTAAAAAAGAAATATCCTCCCACCCCTACCCCCACCCCCTTCCGTAGAAAATGCGTTTTTGACATCCTTCCCATTATCCGATATGGATGAAATTTGGTATACATATAGTGGTCCGATGACAATACAACATTGAAAAATAAATCCTACCACTCCTACCCCCAACCTCATCTATAGAAAAATGCGTTTTTGACACACTTCCCATTATCCGATTTGGATGAAATTTGGTATACATATAGTGGTTCGATAACAATACAACAACAATGAAAAAATGTCCTCCCACCCCTACCCCCCACCCCCTTCCATAAAAAATGCGTTTTTGACACACTTCACTTCAAATGACTTTTATAAAATTTGGTATATGCATAAAGGTCCGATGGCAATACAGCCGAAATAAATGTTGTATTGTCATCGGACCACCAAATTTCATCCAAATCGGATAACGGGAAGTGTGTCAAAAACCCATTCTTCTATAGAAGGGGTGGAGGTAGGGGTGGGAGGATATTTTTTTATTAGTGTTGTATTGTCATGGGACCACTATGTGTATACCAAATTTTATCCAAATGGGATAACGGGAAGTGTGTCAAAAACCCATTTTTCTATAGAAGGGGTGGGGGTAGGGGTGGGAGGATATTTTTTTCTTAATGTTATATTGTCATGGGACCACTACGTGTGTACCAAATTTCATCCAAATCGGATAATGGGAAGTGTGTCAAAAACGCTTGACAAGATTTGATTGATAGTTCTGAACATCTGAAGCTAAATAAAAGCTTGTAAAAAATTGCGTAAAGGATTTTTTAAAGATGTTTTTATATAAATAATATATTTTATTTTTCATCTACACATTTTATCAAAAAAAAAAATTTTTGTCCGGCGCCGAGTTGGCCGGCGCCCAGTTGGCGGCGCCGAATTGGCCCGGCGCCCAGTTGGCCCGGCGCCTAGTTGGCCCAGACCGTGAGTAAAATGTTCAAACTTATTGCATTCCTTTGGTCGGGTATAGACCAAAAAAATTAAAAATTCTTAGTGCAGATCAAGTTACAGTCTTTTTAACTATAGCACACGATCACACTTATCTTTTAGTGAAAGAAGCCACGATTATTGGCATAGCCGGCGCATGTAGAAGGGAAGTGTTGATAAATTTAACAGTCGAAAACGTAAAAATAAAACAATTTTGCAATCACTGGCGAGTAAAACTTAATAATTATCCGAAAGTATGTTGCTTCAAGATCAAAAGATACTACGCACCAAAGATTTTTTGTTAATTATCAGAATGAACGATGCACTGCCCAGTGTGTGGGATTTAATATATTTGGAAAAATGCCCTTCGACGTCGCAGCTTTCTTGAGACTGCCAAATCCTGAGTAATATACTGGACATTGCTACAGAAGATCTTTATGCTTGCAGATGCTGGTGTAGACATCACAAATCTCAAACGTTGCTGAGGAGTACGTGGAGAAGAAGAATCCATTAAAAGCAAAAAAGATATAGCCAGCAAGGTCTTAAAATCTTTAAATGGTACATCAGTTAACGTTGCCTCTGGCGATTTTATCCTAACTTCCCCACAGGAAGAATCAATCGTGACTTCTCAATCTCTGGGTTCGGAAAAGTAACAACAGATCCTGCTGATGCCATCAGGAAGCCAAATAGCGTCTGCCATTAACTTCAGTGCAAATCATTGTACATTTACTATTAATTAATAACGAACTCCTGCGTCGTTCGGTCAACTAGGCAGTCTCGTGCGGAAAAAGTGGATTTTCTACACTTGAGAGAAAAATAGCTATTTTGCTCTAGAGCCCAAACGGCTCATTTACGGACATATGTTTACTGGACAACAAATGTTTGTTTTAATAGCTCCTATCACCCCTTCCAGTTTGTCGGTATATTTTTGGCACACCCTGTACTGGCTTTTAAAATTCGAAGTAAAAATGAAGTTCAATTATATACTGGAATCCCATAAAATTTCACTTTTAAGTTTTGACTGTAATTGGTTTCTCTGCGTAACTTTTAGCTTTGTTCGATTTAGAACGATTCAGTCTTTTCATATTTTCTGCAAAAATTGACTTCGTATGTTCTTTACAAAACATTTCGAGCTTTTTAACTCCTACATTCCTTGCTAAAATTAAATATATTGTCGCTTTTATTCTGTTTATTTTACCTTGCTAATACAATCTAGTGGGCAAACAATGTTTTGCAATCAGTAGAAAGAAAGTTTACGAAATTATACTCAAAAGGAGTCTTAGAATTTTAACATCATATTATCATAATGTCTATCTGTCTGTCTGTAGCAATCTGGCTTTCTATCGTTGTTTCGCCTTTATCTTGATTTATTTAAAATATATGCGTCTATAATTTAAATGTAATTGTATTCTTTACATTTTTTATATCTATGTTTTCTGTAGTTGTTTTAAGCCCAACTAATGTTCCCATGTCCATAGTTTAAGATATTCTCACGCTATTTTTGTGACGGGGGGGTAGCTCAGTAATAGGTCACGTCAAAAAAATGGCATCTCTAAGGAACTGTCACGATGGACAGGCGCATACGCCTAAATACGTCACATTGGACGTTTGCGAGATGTTTTAGTTAAATAAAAATACTCTGCCAATCTATGGGCACCTAAGCTCACACTAGGTACTATAATTATAGTGTACGTGTGAGTTAATATATAACTAAAAACTGAAATATATTTTATTGAACTCCAGACTCAATTACCTTTCGTTTGATACCACACAAGCCATGTTTTGACTTAAACTTTAATTTTTCAAATCTACCCCCACCTTTTTTTTTAAACTAAAATGTATTTTGTTTAACTCCAGACTCAATTACCTTTCGTTTGATATCACACACGCCATATTTCCACATAAACACTAATTTTTTTAATTTACCCCCACCCTTTTTTTTAAAGTAAAATGTATTTTATTTAACTCCAGACGCAATTACCTTTCGTTTGATATCACACACGCCATATTTTTACATAAACTCTAATTTTTGATATATACCCCCACCCTTTTATTTGGCTTGTGTTCAGTGAATTTTGTTCATTTTTAAATGGAACCATCTCGACCCAAAACCCAGCGTAGGTACCAAATTTCATTAAAATCGGGCAAGCGGTTTTTGAGTTATGCGCGTTGGTCGTTACAGACAGACATACAGACAGACAGACAGACACAGACAGACAGACAGACAGACAGACAGACAGACAGACAGACAGACAGACAGACAGACAGACAGACAGACAGACAGACAGACAGACAGACAGACAGACAGACAGACAGACAGACAGACAGACAGACAGACAGACAGACAGACAGACAGACAGACAGACAGACAGACAGACAGACAGACAGACAGACAGACAGACAGACAGACAGACAGACAGACAGACAGACAGACAGACAGACAGACAGACAGACAGACAGACAGACAGACAGACAGACAGACAGACAGACAGACAGACAGACAGACAGACAGACAGACAGACAGACAGACAGACAGACAGACAGACAGACAGACAGACAGACAGACAGACAGACAGACAGACAGACAGACAGACAGACAGACAGACAGACAGACAGACAGACAGACAGACAGACAGACAGACAGACAGACAGACAGACAGACAGACAGACAGACAGACAGACAGACAGACAGACAGACAGACAGACAGACAGACAGACAGACAGACAGACAGACAGACAGACAGACAGACAGACAGACAGACAGACAGACAGACAGACAGACAGACAGACAGACAGACAGACAGACAGACAGACAGACAGACAGACAGACAGACAGACAGACAGACAGACAGACAGACAGACAGACAGACAGACAGACAGACAGACAGACAGACAGACAGACAGACAGACAGACAGACAGACAGACAGACAGACAGACAGACAGACAGACAGACAGACAGACAGACAGACAGACAGACAGACAGACAGACAGACAGACAGACAGACAGACAGACAGACAGACAGACAGACAGACAGACAGACAGACAGACAGACAGACAGACAGACAGACAGACAGACAGACAGACAGACAGACAGACAGACAGACAGACAGACAGACAGACAGACAGACAGACAGACAGACAGACAGACAGACAGACAGACAGACAGACAGACAGACAGACAGACAGACAGACAGACAGACAGACAGACAGACAGACAGACAGACAGACAGACAGACAGACAGACAGACAGACAGACAGACAGACAGACAGACAGACAGACAGACAGACAGACAGACAGACAGACAGACAGACAGACAGACAGACAGACAGACAGACAGACAGACAGACAGACAGACAGACAGACAGACAGACAGACAGACAGACAGACAGACAGACAGACAGACAGACAGACAGACAGACAGACAGACAGACAGACAGACAGACAGACAGACAGACAGACAGACAGACAGACAGACAGACAGACAGACAGACAGACAGACAGACAGACAGACAGACAGACAGACAGACAGACAGACAGACAGACAGACAGACAGACAGACAGACAGACAGACAGACAGACAGACAGACAGACAGACAGACAGACAGACAGACAGACAGACAGACAGACAGACAGACAGACAGACAGACAGACAGACAGACAGACAGACAGACAGACAGACAGACAGACAGACAGACAGACAGACAGACAGACAGACAGACAGACAGACAGACAGACAGACAGACAGACAGACAGACAGACAGACAGACAGACAGACAGACAGACAGACAGACAGACAGACAGACAGACAGACAGACAGACAGACAGACAGACAGACAGACAGACAGACAGACAGACAGACAGACAGACAGACAGACAGACAGACAGACAGACAGACAGACAGACAGACAGACAGACAGACAGACAGACAGACAGACAGACAGACAGACAGACAGACAGACAGACAGACAGACAGACAGACAGACAGACAGACAGACAGACAGACAGACAGACAGACAGACAGACAGACAGACAGACAGACAGACAGACAGACAGACAGACAGACAGACAGACAGACAGACAGACAGACAGACAGACAGACAGACAGACAGACAGACAGACAGACAGACAGACAGACAGACAGACAGACAGACAGACAGACAGACAGACAGACAGACAGACAGACAGACAGACAGACAGACAGACAGACAGACAGACAGACAGACAGACAGACAGACAGACAGACAGACAGACAGACAGACAGACAGACAGACGGCGCAACAAAAAAGTTTCAAAATCATCTGAAACGCAAAGATATATAAAAATTTTTGAATTTTTTTTTCTCGAAAAAATTAGGATCACTATAGCTCACACTACTATAGTGTAGTGTGAGCTAATATGCCTAGCAGGCGAGGATGAGAAGGGCAACGTCGATGCGTGACGTCACCCGAGTTAATTTAGGTGGGTTTCAAACCCTTTGTAAAACCCTATCTTCGAAAAGAATAAAAAAATACAGAACAAAGTTTAATACATGTTTAATATGAAACCACAAAAAATACGACAGATAGGAAAAAGGCAGTGCCGTGCATACAATGTAGCTGGAAAGGCGTTGCCTACCCTAGAAAAAATTCAAAACAATTTTTTAATCATCATCATCATCATCAAATTTTAAATAACTTAGGTACCTCATGACATATTCAACAAAAACATTCATAATAAGCGTTTTTTCGATTAATTGCATATACTGCATTATCGCGTATTTCTCATTTAATATTTTCTTAATGGGTTCTGCATATGACTTTTTTGAAGGCGGTGGCTTATTTCTCATCTAGCTCCTTTTTCTATTCTCAAAAGATGTTGTATTTTGCTTTTCTTTCTCTCTCTCTCAATCTTTGTTTCTTTCTTAAACTATTTAGCCAGCTAGTCATTATGCGTTACTTGCCAATATAATTTTCGTTTGTAGCTTTATTTTGCGAAAATTTTTAAAAGTTAGTCCTGACAGATTTTGCAAGAGCAGAAATGTTTCGAGCTTCGGACTGACTAAACCAAGCAAGCGATTTTGGGGCCAATGTTGTCATTTACTTTTACACAAATTTTTTAAGACAGAAAAAAAATAGTTGGTTAATAATTCTTTACTGTTACTTCTTTAATCTCAATTTTCTTTGTGACTGAAAAATTGGGTTTTAAAGTAAATGGCAATATTGTCCCCAAAATCGCATGCTTGGTTTTGTTTAGAAGCTTCAAAGATTTCTGCGCTCGCGCATTCTGCTGGAGATTACTTATACTTGGCGATTTGCGAGTAGTCTACTCGCACCATGCTAATTGTATTCTTGACTTTGCCTGTCGAAAAACGGATGCAAGTCAAAGCAACAACATCACAATTCGATTGATTTCCAAATAAACTGAAAGTTTTGGGTAGGCATTTGCACGTAGTCTGTACAATTAACTTAGATCAGACCTGGATATTGACAAGTACTTGCCAAGTTTATTCAAATAACTTTGAAAGTCCCGCGTAGTATGAGTAGCCGGCTTTAGAATACGAAAAAACAAAGTCAAAGTTACTGATTGTGGGGATGGGATCCAAAGAAAAGAATAACAATACGAGTCAAACATCTGAATTTATTAAGCCAATCTGCGTCATTGCTTTATTCTCAGGAAATACGAACAATCCAGCAGATATTCTACACTTCGTTGAAGGTGAATCTGAATAGCTGTGCATAAAAAACTCATACGGCAGAGTAACGATATTATCTTTCGTATTTTCTAACCTTTTTAAAATTTTTCACCTATAGCTTGATAAACCGCGAAATGACAATTGTCTATGGTAGGCTTTCCATTTTGTTGCAAAAAAATAGCTTTACTATATTAATTTAATCTTACAAAATAAGTTTTTAAGTTCCGGTCGCAGCATGAGTTACCAATTTACCAAAGGGAATTCACAAAAGACTTGAATAGTAACTAAATTAATACCCGGTATGTATTCGTGTTCAAACCAGAGTACGGTTGATGGTGGATGCGTAGGCGGGCTCGCGGCGCGCTTTACTGGACCCAAATTCTGTTCACCGTCGATGTTATGTCGCAATCTAATTACAAGATATAGAAAGAGATTACGTCGTGTGCTCTTGTGCTGCCCGCACGCCCGTGATACTCGCGTCTACGGGTACCGTTGGTTGTTAAAGGTGTGTGTGTACCTTATTAGTGCACTAAGACAACTTGGCGTTATCGGTCAAACCGTATTGTTTTGATTTCGACGATTTCGTAGGTGGAGCTTCTAATTCTGATAACATCAGCCTGCTAGAAGTGGTTACGATGCCTATGACAACTGCAAAAGTGGAAGGTTGTTTCTGTACCCTAAAGAGAATTAAAACTTGCCTTAGAAGCACAATGGTTGAGAATTGAAGAACTGCTTTCAAAATGTTATCTATTGAGAAAAAAATGATTCAAGAAATGTCAAAATTCAATGAATTCCTTATTGAAAAATTTATTTAAAAAACGGACAGACGCCTTTATTGTCAATACAAAACGTGATTCTGAAATATAGAAACTAGGTATCATTCATTTATTTATAAAACTAATATTAATAAATAACTAATATCTAATCAAAAATCTAACCAAATATCTATTTTTTAATTATCTGCTCTAAAATGGCCCAAAAAGTTAAGCATAGCACTGAAAAAAAATTTCGCCTGCGCCGAAATTTTTTTTTTACTGTGCTCCCACAAAGTTTTACACCACGCACTCCACTGGTCATGAAACTAGAAAAACTAAATATGGTCGTTTTACTACCAAATAATCTATTAGATTATAGTGTTATAGTGGTTTCTGCTAAGGAACTAAAAAATTAAGCTGACATTTTATAAATAAAAAGTGATTAAGAATCGCATATTTGTGGAAAATATTTCGTAAACGTTGCAAAACTCTTAAAGCAGTCATATAAAATAGTTAGTTATGAAAAATGTGTGCCAATACCTAGTCATAAAAAGTCCTTATCACATGTTAAAAATAAAAAGTTTTTTAACTTATTAAAAAAAGAAAATCCTGGAAGAAAAAATACAAAATTGCAAAAAATGCCTATAAACCAAGTGATAAAAGTGTATTTTATTCGTTTTGGATAACTGGATAATGTGTACTCATTTGCACTTTAGAGATGCAAAGTGGACTTTTAATCGCTCATTTTTGAGACAAAGGAGTAACTTATTATTTCCGGGACGGATAAGGTATAAAAATTAAAAACTCATAAAAAAAATAAAACCTACGAAAAAAGGATAAAAGTTCAAAAATGCGAAAAAGAGCTATAAACCTCGCGATAAAAGTGTCGTTTTACCACACGATAAAATGAAGCCCTCGCTACGCTCGTACACACTATTTGCCTAGAATTAAGTCCCACTTTTATAAAACATATTGAAATAGTTTGAACACGCAAAGCAAAAACACACCTTAAAACGGCAAAAATGTTTTTACAATTTGTTGGATTGTTTGGTAACTTGGCGGCACTCTTCAAACTTTATATAAATATATAGATATACACCAAATTTGAATATCAATCCCTGAAAATTGCGAAAAGGATTCATACGCGGGATTCCAGTATTGTAGGGCGACAAAACGAAATGAATTTTGCCCCCATTTCTGCTTTCTTCCATTTTGTTAGTTCGATTTATGTCATAGAAAATTACATTTATATTTTTCGTTCTAGTTCCAATTTTATCATTGTCTTATATGTAGTTCATGTATTACGGAAAAACCAAAAAAAAAATCTTTATTACAGTACGAGGGCTCCTAATAAAGTTCGGTTTTAGTTTAACAGAACGAACGCGCTAGACAAGAGGCTTGTCGAAATTGATTTGGATAAAGTATCATCCGAAAACTACTAAAAAGATTAAGAGTAGAACTTAATCTTTTTCGTATTTTTTGTTAATACATACATATTTTATGGAACTAATTTTCTTAGTCTGTGTATATTAATAAGTATGCTCTGTTAATGATAATAATCAATACTTTTTCATTCTGGTGAAGATTTTCCGATGGGTTCAAATATTATGAGTCGACTCATTTTCTTAGTTCTAAATCTTTTACACTAAGGAGAAGAGATCATGAACATTATAAGAAAAGTACTCTGGCTCATCTCAAGTAGTGGAAAATATCCCTGGCTAAAAATTTTTAGAACCAAAAATTGGGCTGATTTGTGCCCGTAATTTCTTAGTCTTGAAACTGAGCGTATGCACCTGATAAACGTGGAATTTTTTACCCGTGAATTTAAAAATCAAACAAGTTTCATGGCTAATCGGGCAAAAAGGAATTTTTGTTTCTCTCATATTTTTCCGTGGGTACCTTGAAAGCTTAACCTCTAACCTGATATAATAACCTGATATTATAAAACTAAAAATAACTCTGGCTGATTCTCAAAATTGGAAAATCCGGAACTTATTTTCTTAGTTTTGCGGTCAATCGTAGAAACAATACTTTTCTTAATTTTTTCTTAAAAATAATCAATTTTAAATATCTTACCTCTGACAATTTATTTATTTCACTGTAGCAAAACTTTAATATATATTATTCTTTTAGTATTAACTCTTAGTCGCTTAACACTTGAGTAGCCTCCACAAAATCTA
The DNA here is from genome assembly GCA_963576565.1 of Aspidapion aeneum. Classification (NCBI taxonomy): domain Eukaryota; kingdom Metazoa; phylum Arthropoda; class Insecta; order Coleoptera; family Brentidae; genus Aspidapion; species Aspidapion aeneum. Next base: position 107,375,138 of record OY755040.1, on the reverse strand, counting down.
ATTCAAGTGCTAACCTAATTTTCTCAGGATTCCAGGGCCTTGCTTGGCGTTACTATTTTAAGAGTCCATGAGTTTAGAGTAAGGTTATACCTTAAAGAATAATATAACTTATATCATAAATTAGTTTCTTGCTTACCGCAAATGTCAAAATATTATTTATTACTCTTTTGAAAAGACATTAAGTATACTTGTCTTGATTTAAAAAAAATAGAATAAGGTATACGTGATAATCTAAACATTTTATTAAATCCCCTTTGTACGAACGCATTCGGTGATAGGTACAAATTTCCTCTACACACCTCTCAAAGAATTTTTTAGGAGGCATTAGGGACTTATTGGATTAAAACCTGAACTTATTTTAGAACCGACTGTAGTGTGACAGATTTACATATAAAAAGAAGCTGCTTTTCTTCAAAATTCGGCCTTTGTGTATTTAAGAACCGGATTAGTTAGTGTCTGTTTTTATTAAATCAAAGTTAGCGACTTATTTTTAAATTTGGCTTTGGTATTGTCAGAATAAAGCCGACTCTAAAATAAAGTCAGGTTTTATTCCAATAAGTCCCTATTGTCAAATTAAAACAACAGCTTATAAAGTTAACCTTTAAACCACTTCATTAGCTTCGCGGCGTCGCCTTGGATATACTTTATCTGAAAAGCGCCAGGGACGTTTTTTTTTTGTTTTTTTTTTTGAAAATGTGTTATTTGGCTGTATTTACACCTATTTGTATGTGTATGTGTTTGTGTATGTATGTTTGTGTCTGTTCGGCCCAGGATAGTTCCGGAACTGTTGGTTCTACGGAGCAGCCATTCCCTACAGGACTTGCTGTATCCTGTCACATACTCCTTCGCCTGTCTGGCGTTTCCTGTGTTGGTCCATTCCTTTTGTATCTCTTTCTGGGCCCACTCTGTTAGGGCCAACTTGTGAGTCTCAGGAAAGGCTCTGGCCCGATGCATTTCCTGGGACTCTCATGTGGCCTGAGACCCATACGAGCTCCACCTTTCTCTTCCTTCGGCCAACTCTTGAAGTGCATCTGCGCACTCCTGCACCAAACCGCGGACATGCTTGGTTTGCACAGTGCTTTCAGCGCAACTTGACTGTCTGAACAGATGCGGATGCGCTTTCCTGTTTCGTTCCTAATTTCTTTCTCCTATGTTACCGCCAGTATAGCGTAAACCTCCGCCTGAAAGACTGTTGCATTGGATCCCAGCGAGTAGCTTTTTCCAATACTTTTGCTTTCAACGTACACGCCGGCACCGGTCGAATTCCGGTTTGTTAGCCTTGATCCGTCTGTATAGCAGACCGTGGCATCGCTAAGAAATTCAATCCCTTCCTTTCTCCATGCATCCCTTGGCGGTATGGTTACACGGTATCTCCTTCTTTGCCTTAACCGCTTCTCTGGCATCGCTAGCCTGTACGCTGATAGAGGAATCTCCTCTTCCATCACAGTGGGGATCTCCGAAAGTCCTTTTTGTTCACCGCTCCTTCTCCACACGCCCGCGTTCCCCATCCTTAGGTACGCTGCCATCGCTTCCTTCTTTACCCAGGTGGACAGCGATCGGAGGCCTAGGATAGTGTTCAGCTCTATGTTGGGAGTAGACCTTAGAGCTCCGGTGATGCTCAAAGTCGCCAGCCTCTGCATGCTTTCGAGCTTTTTGGCGTTAGTGGTTTCCGTTGCCTTCAGCCACCCGACCACGAATCCGCATTGGATCCTCGGTCTTATGATGGCCGTGTAGATCCTGTGCATACTAGACCACTAAATCCTGGTTGAAAATGCATTCAGAAGATATGCAGGTTTTTCTGGTATTTGTCTTTATACACTTTAAATCACGCCTAAATCCTGGTCTAGTAAATTCACGATGCTGCCAAGAAACGTTTATGTTCCTTATCCGACTGGATGCCCCCATTTTCGTTCGTTTTCCTTAAAACTGCGTAAGTTTAATTAAATCTGAAAATCCAATTCTCGAAAACTACCTACTCCTTTACTTTCGTTTAACCTGCTTCAGGCATGACCCAATATTATGCCAAGATCCATGGCTTTGTGTAATCAAAGTGATTTCGGCTTTCTGAGGTCCAGCACTTTTACGCCTTATTAGGTTAGGCTTACACCTCCTATACAGTTCCAATACTTACAGACACAAACACCTTATTTATACGAATATCTTGGCTTGTTGAATTCTTGCCTATATGTCTTGTTTCCTTATTCAACTGCCATCCTAAGTATTTCTACTTAATATAGTTTTGTGCTTAAAGGACATTATATTCAATATGTTTCTTACTTTTGTCCATCCATTTCCTAAAGTTGCTGTATAAAACAGAGTGACAATTTAAAAAGTTTTCACTGTAGATTTCTCGAGAACTGTTAAAAACTTAAAAAATCTCCGAGACGCGACCCTTTTTGGCTGCCTTATGTTGGCCATCATACATGCAATTTTGACTTCATTTGCTGCTCCCCGAAACAGTTTAGTGGTATTCATATCAAACCAGGATCTGAGGTTTTTTAACCATTAAATTCTTTCAACACCTCTTTTTCCGATTACTTTTCCCTGCAAGATGGATTGCAGTAAATAAAACCTGCTCTCTTTTCTGATAATGTGTCCTAAGTATTGGAGTTTTCGAATTTTCACAGTATTAACTACTTCCGTTCTTTCCCATCCTTCTGAGAACTTCGTTGTTTGTCACATGATCCGTCCAAGATATTTTTAATATTCTGCCATACAGCCACATTTAAAACGTATCTAGTTTTTTCATTGCCGCCTCAGTCAGCGTCTACACTGTAAAAAATAACAGATAATACATAACAGCGAAAAAGTCTTATCTTGGTCTTCAATAATATGTGATGACTTGTGAATAGGCTTCTCATTTTGTCAAAGGTTTCCTTTTCAATCCGAATTCGAATTTCTTGAGGTTCATTGACATTAGTTTTTAGGAGATTTGCTCACTCCTATTGCTTTTTCATTTACTGTAAGTTGGCAGTTGTTTATTTTTTCTAAGCTTATAATCATAAATTTCATCTTATTTATATTTATATCAACTCCGTGAAGTTGGCTGCTTTGTGTAATTTTGTCTAGAAGCTCTTGTAATCCTTCTAGACTCTCCGCGAAAATACATAACGTATGTTGTTGATTATTTCTCCGTTCAGAAGGATTCTGGATTCAATATTCTCTAAATCCTCTTTAAAAATGTATTCTGGATACATATTGAACAGTAATAGTGAAATAATTCACCTTGCCTTACACCTCATAGTAATTTAGCATTTTTTTAGGATTTCTATCATTTTATGATGTTGGATTCTGTCAAAATCCTTCTGGTAGTCAGTGAAACATACATATATTGTAATAATTGGAATAATACTTGAAATAGAGTATAGCCTCTCTTGTAACTACTGCATTTCGAAAACCAAACTATGTTTGACGATATTTGATTCTACTATGGATGACAAATACGTTAAAAAGGAAGGTAAGAGTCGTAAACTTGTTCTATAGTCCTCACATTTTTTTGCTTATGGTTTCTTTGGCAGGGTGACTCTGATTTGAACTTTTCCAGGTGTACATATTTTATTAAATACATCGTCCGGAGGAAACAAAGAAGAAAACTCTATTACAAATGAAATAAACCAGAAAATAATTAACGGAAGCAAAGTCTTTTACGCTTATCAAAAACTGCTTCAATGTATTCTAACGAGATCTCTAAAACAAAAAATTTAAACTAGAATAATTAGGCCGGTAGTGACATATGGATTTTAATCAAAGACATTTACAAAAGCGAATAGAGAACAATTAAAAATATTTAAAATAAAAATTCTTCGTAAGATTTTTGGTCCAGTCCAAACAGGAAAATTGGCAGATACGGATAAATTATGAATTGGACCAACTAAAAGACCTAATCATCTTGAGATTTACCAAAAGTGGAAGATTAGCTTGGTTTATAATACACAGAATGGATGAGACAAGAACATCATGAAAAATAACACACTGGAGATCTGCAGGAAGGAAAGCAAGAGGGAGGCCACGAAACAGGTGAACAGGGCGAGAATGATATCAAGAATATGGGATTAAGAAGGTGGAAAAAAATGCCACTTGACTATGATGGGGGTTCATTCTACAAAAATTTCAAGATAGCAAAATGGGCCCCCTCACAAACTAAATCGAGGTGTCCTGGGGATTTTCTAAATTTTTAAAATTGATTGGGAAATCTTGAGTGAAAAGTTTTTAAATTGTCAACCTGAATAGAACTCTTCGGTTCAGTTCAAATTCTAAACGAATCTATTAGTGCTACTTACTCATTTATTGCGTAAATGCGCTTGATAAAGGAAAAATTTTAAATTATTTTTAGCTTTTGAATATAAATTATTTTTAACGGTTTTTTTTATATTAGTAATCAGACTGAATCTGTCATCTATTATTTCTGATTTTTGAGGTATTACATAAAGTTAGTATTTTTTTAGGAAATTACCTTTTTTACAATTTTTGAAATTAGCGTGAAACTTTCTTTAAAATTAAATGTTTACTTAAAAATTTAATAAAAAAATTTTTTTTTCCAAAATAAATCTATTATTAGTTTGAAAATCTAAAGAGCAAATCAAAATGTCAAAATTTAATTTAGCCATGATTTAGATTCGATTTCTAACATATCTGTACCCCAGAGCAAAATATATTAAATCCAAAGTATCCGGTTTTTTGCTCAACTAGATTAAAGTTTCGCAATTTTTTTACTGAATTATCTAAAAACGCGAGTTCTTTAAACCTTCATAGCCTATCTAAAAACGCATTAGAGTTCTTCAAACCAACACTTACCTATTTTAAGAATAATTGTAACCTATGTAGCCTTTGTAGATTAATGATTAACCCCTTTATACATGAGACATAAATTTCGGATTAAGCAATGGTTGTTCAGAAGTGAACCAGTGAAACGGAATGATCCTTGTTAACTGCCAACAAATGTCACATACGTCGAAACCACAAATATGTGACGAAATACAGGCACGTTGGATTGGATGGTTGCTTTCCCTGGAAATACGCTCATCAGATTTAACAAAATTATGGAATGGAATGGAACGCACATGCGAGTTGAAGTTTTGAAGCACTGAATATACTATATTTTGTTATTTCGCAAATAGGATTGGTTTATTGTGGGCAAATAGGTGCCAAACATAGACGTAAAAAAACATGTAGAATCCGCCATTTTTTCACTGATTGAGCAAGGGTATCTTACTATTTGAAAGGTAGGTAGCGGCATCGAAAAAAAATACAGGCCACGATCCTGAAAAAATCAGCTGTTCTCGAGGGTCTGACTTTTATATTGGGAGGTTAGATGTTTTTCTATAATATTTTTAGGATGGCACTACAGATTTCCGCGAAATTTCAGTGAAATATTCTCAGACACTATCCCGATATTCCACCAAACTTTTGTAAGGATGCAAGATGATTAAAAGGTTAAATATTCAAGATTTAGCATTCCTTATTTTGAATTCAAATTACCTGCCATGTACCGCATGCCAACTGTTATATTTGACATGTATTTGACTTTGTCATCTGTGTTTGTCATGGCATTTGTTTGTTTGTTTATATTGTGAAACTTTTTTGTTTTTTTAATGATTTTTTACAATAAAGTTAATTTAGAATTAAAAAATACCAGCGTAAACCTTTTTAAAACAAAATTACAATAAAAAAACTCATTTTTTGATGTTGTAATTTTTGTAAACACGTAAATAACTATGCTAAATACTAAAAGTCGCCGTCCTGGTGTAGTGGTAGCAATGTTTGTGTCCCACACCAGCGGTCCGGGTTCGATTTCTGGCTAGGTATTTGGTTGTTTGTGTTTGTTTAAAAATGCTTTAACCTTGCTTGAACTTTGCGAAACTGGGCGAGTGATCCTGATTGGATGGAAAGTCCCAGTATAAATAAAAACAAAATAATAATAATAAAAAACTATACTAAATCTTAAAAGTCTGCCGAGTGCGAATATAAACAAATAGATTTAGGTAATCCGATTACTTTCCACGCAGAAATATTCGTTTCTGCTTTAAATTAATTTCTTGTGTGGGCTAATAAAGCCGCCCTGAATAATTGAGGATTACTAGACATTAAAAAAAAATTGTTCTGCAAGAATATAGTAAAAACAATCTCGAAACCGGCGTTATTAAAAAAAATATATATTCATGAACCGTCATTCCAACTTCATTATTTTAAAGACAATCAGCTGTGTCGTAACGTGACTATCAAAAAAAAATCAGCCCCCGATATGACGTCAACAAAGTGAAGGATCGTGGCCCGTCCGTTTTGATAATTCAGGGTAAAATAATAAAACCAATTGATCTCAATTAAATATTAAAATTAAAGCGAATGCGCTGTGGAAGTTTGGATGCTTGTTTAATACAACCTCTATGGGTGGTGGCTTGTTCTATACTTGTTCACCATAGCGACCTCTAGGGGTCACGGCTTGTAATCAAAAGCAGTAAAAAAATTTCGTCGCTTATAATTAATGCTGCAGAACAGTCGAACCAAGATCTACTGTTTCTATATCTCTGATGCCAAACTGCATTTTACAATTTGTAAAGCGTCATACTTCTTTTTATAAATTTCTACTATGTGAAACTGCCACTGTTTTCGCTTTTGTATAGTTGTTTATCATCATCTCTTACTCTACAGGTTTTTGTCTCTTCTAGGAAAAGTTTCAATTTGTGTATGTTTCGCTTTGACTCTTTGAACTTTTGGCGTTTGGTGACCCATTGTTTTTCTGAATCTGAGCCTATATTTTTTTTTATTCCAGCCGGAGTTTGTAAAAAAAATATATATCCATCCCTTCCAGCTCACCATACCTTCTTACTTTGATAGACAGGGTAATAAAGTTTTTTAAAAATGCGGTTAAGTTTTAGCGCCTAGAAATTATTTCTTACTTTTCTAATTTGCATTACTTGTTTAATTGTCAAAAAACTGTCATTAGCATGAATGGATTTTGACCAAAATCTAATCAGCTCGTTAGACTGTCGAGTACTATTTTACCTGAACATTTTATGAAAATCGGTTCAGCGGTTTAGGAACTATCGTGTTACGGACATATAAAAAATACACACACACACACACAGACAGACGTCATGACGAATTGCTAGGATAGGTCAAAATATACCCAAATAACACATTTTCAGCGTTATCTGAAAAAAAAAATTTCGTCGAAAACAATACCTTCTCTAGCCATTGCTTCCCGGGCTAGGAAGGCAAAAAAAAAGAACTCCAGCTCACCATACCTGCTTACTCTCATAGACTGAGCAATAACAGATTTTTTGAAAATGCGGTTTAGTTTTAGCGCCTAAAAATTGTTTCTTACTTTTCTAATTTGCATTACTTTAATATTTTCTTTGATTGAATCACGTCATTGCCTACATTATCTCACCAACTGATATTTCAACGAATGCATTGCTTAGCTTAGCAAATTGATATTCTGACGGCATCAAATATTATACAATCTTAAAAAAATCGATTCTTATCTGGGCCCACTGTAACAAACAATTTTTCTTTTTATAAATTTGAATGTATCAGTAAATACATACCTATTTAAAGATTTAATTTTTACAGTATTGATGACCAGGACTTAAATTCTTAAGGAAAAAATATTTAGAGCATTAATTAAACATTACATTTGGTACACCAATTTTTCCTCATGATAAATACACCAAACCAATATTAATTAAAATTTGACTTTTTGAAGACCTAATTGTTAAGAAGTGTAATAGGTGGAATTTGAGTTTAACCTGGCGGAGAGCCTTCGACAGCACTCTGGTGACGCTAACCCAAGTTTGACAGACAGAGTTTATAAAAGCACCAATCGGCTGCAACTGTTGTAGTTGAGGTTAATTCTTCTGCTATAACTTTTAACGGAGATTGAAAACAATAATAGCAAAAGTATACTTCTGTCCAATATGTTTTGCGAAAGCTTTTATTTGCGGCCATATATTACGTATGCAAATTATTCCAACTTTTCTTTTTTAGAGTCAGAATTTTTTTTTCCTTTTAAATGATGTGCAGTAGTTCTTATATCGTAGGTCTGTCAGTCCATAAAAAAATCTTTACATCACTAACACCTTAAACTACAGTGCTATTTTAAAAGGTAATACGCCATCAGCTCCTTGTAGGAAATGGTGTATAATACAAGAAATGTCAATGGGAAACAACCGCACAAAAATTGATAAACGCACAAATCAAACCAACAAACGAAAGTTCTCCTCGTGGCCCCCCATTGTGGTATTTTTGTCAACAGCTATGGTTTTTGTTTCTCTGATTCCTCTATATATAAGTATATAAAAAATAAAATAAGTAAAAATTTAACACCTTGGCTTTCATAATATTCCTCTTTAACATTTTTTTTGTTGAGTATTTCTCGTATCTTTTGTGACAAGGACTTTTAGTAAGTCACATTTTAGGTTTTGTTTTTGTCTACTTTCATAAGGTAAAACGACCTCTGACGCTTTAATTTATATAAAAATACAACCTTCATAAGTTGAATTGCTTTTTCCTGACATTTTTGCCGTATTACCGCAATATGTAGTCCATTGTTTTACTCAAGATTCGTTATCTACTTGGTCAAGGAGTTCTTGGTTTAGGCCCGGTTGCTTTCTATATTCGTCATCGCTTTTTATCAACTCTAAAATGTTGCAACTATAGAAAAAGCCTTAAAAGAATGAAATTTGATACCGATCATGAACGCGATTTCTAAAAGTTGAACTTTACATCACATTGTTAAAAAAAATACTCTGCCAATATATGGGCCCCTAAGCTCACACTAGGTACTATAGTTATAGTGTACGTGTGAGCTAATATAACTAAAAACTGAAATATATTTTATTCAACTTCAGACTAAATTACCTTTTGTTTGATACCCCACAAGCCATGTTTTGACTTAATCTCAAATTTTTGAAACCTACCCCCACCCTTAAAAAAAAACAAAAACTAAAATGTATTTTGTTAAACTCCGGACTCAATTACCTTTCGTTTGATATCACACACGCCATATTTTCACTTAAACTCTAATTTTTGAAATATACCCCCACCATTTTGTTAAATAAATTAAAATGAATTTTGTTTAACTCCAGACTTAATTACCTTTCGTTTGATATCAAACACGCCATATTTTCACATAAACTCTAATTTTTAAATGGGACCATCTCGACCCAAGACCCAGCCTAGGTACCAAATTTCATTAAAATCGGCCAAGCGGTTTTTGAGTTATGCGCGTTGGTCGTTACAGACAGACAGACAGACAGACAGACAGACAGACAGACAGACAGACAGACAGACAGACAGACAGACAGACAGACAGACAGACAGACAGACAGACAGACAGACAGACAGACAGACAGACAGACAGACAGACAGACAGACAGACAGACAGACAGACAGACAGACAGACAGACAGACAGACAGACAGACAGACAGACAGACAGACAGACAGACAGACAGACATACACACAGAGAGACAGACGGCGCAACAAAAAAGTTTCAAAATCATCCGAAACGCAAAGATATATAAAAATTTTTGAAATCGGAGCAACTTTGAACTCACTGAAAAAATTAGGATCACCATAGCTCACACTACTATAGTATAGTATATGGGTGAGCTAAAAACAAATAGGAAGTTTAAAAAAACCGGATATCAGAACAAACTAGTAACAAATAACACAAACATTTTCATGTTTTCTTGTGTTAGAATACCAGCATAGTTCACCGAACGAGAAAGTACTTTAGTTAAAAGTATTCTGAACAAACTTCTCTAATAAACTAATATTTTGCCTACATTTTTAAAAAAACATTTGTAATAAAACATTTTTTGTGGCTAAGCGGGTACTAAAATTTACATTTAAAAATTTGTCTATTAAGCTCAGAGTAATAATTATTACTCTAAGCTATTAAGCATCTATTTTTGTTTACTTTTAAGGCTTAATTAAAGCCAAAACGTTACTAAGTTTTACTTTTCTGGATTGTCTGCAACCCGTAAAGAGAAACTAAAGATATGGTGGTTATAGTGCAGCAAATAAAAAGAATATTTTTTTGTTAGATTCAATAACAAAGGATACCTTAACAGATATATGGAAATCTCCGTTTCATGGGTGCTTTCCTCTTCCCGGCTGGATTACTTAATGTTTCGGAAAATAAATTAATTACGGCTTGAATCCTCAAAATCAAGGGGCCGGGAAGTCTGACCTCTAGCCCGTACGGTCGGGCTAGCCTTGAAGATGTAGGGGACCTTTTTAGTTGGCGATAAAAATACTGGGCTATGGGTTATTTTAATTGCTATCAAATTTTGCTTCAACTTTATTCTCCGAGAATTATACTAAAAAGCTGTAGATTCTCTTAAACTAGAATTCTCTTGTTATAGATTATTATTAATATGTTCTAAACTTCCTATTTTCGTTTATAATAAAAAACCATTTATCAAAAAAATTTTACCAGCATTCCCTGGAAAATTTTTGGATCTACTCTTTAATGCTTTAATATCGTATTATTTAATCTTCGACAAAGTTAGCTTTTAACTAACAGTTGAATATTGAAACAGTTACATAGGACCAGTTGAGAGAACAAGGCGCGAAAATATCGAATTTTAAGGTTAAATTCTCTAGTGCTTTCGTATGTTCATCAGTTAGCTTGTCTAACGAACTGTCACGATCAGCTGTTTTTTGATCCAAGATGGTTGCCATAGGACAAAGCGTTTTCCCATAAGCCGCAATGTTAACAAAAACGTAATTTTTAAAAAAAGTGAAACGATTTAATTTACAACAAAGATGCTGTTTTAAGTATTGATCCTTTGTACACTTGGGAAAAATGCGTTTTTCTTAAAAAAATCAATTAAAGCCAGTAAATCTCAAATAAAAAGGACCATGTTTTGTTCAAAAAGTCAGGTTATGTTTTTATTTACTTTTGTTTTTTTTTAACTTTTTTTCCAGTTTTGTACTCATTTTGAATCATTATTATTAGTTTCTATGCTGTTCTGAATTGTGGCAGCTGGGGAGATCTTGATAATGTTAGTTTTGATGGAATGCCAAGTATTTTGACCTTACGAAATCATCTTGATTTAAATGAACTAGGTATTAGCTCAAAGAAGGGAAAAGAAAGTGGATAAGTACTCTATTACCTGACTTAACAGAGGATAAATTGAAATATTCGAAAGTTTTTTGTCAGGTTTGTTTTGGATAAATATGTAACTGCCATTTTGGCAACATTTTCCATTGGAATCCTTTTTTGTGCTCGAGTGGACCTTTTGCAGAAATGTAACATAGAATTGTGATAAACTGTAAGAAATACTTCACTATGATTTTTTTACTATTCTAGGCAAGCAACTTTCAAAACTAGAATACACCAATGATCCTGACTGGGTCTCTCCTGAATGGATTATTGTTTCAAATCGGTTGAAAAATTATGGTTGAAAAAAGGGTCTAGAGAAGAAAGAAAAGGAAAACAATATGAGGTTAAAGTGTGGGTAATGAGCTGAACCAAATTTGTACACCATCCTATAGAACTCGTAAATAAACCTCTTTTTATCTTAAACTATTTTAAACCTGATTAAATTTTCCTTTATTTCCTTGCTTTTTGACATCTCAAACTTATACACCGTAAAATTTATATAGCATCTGACTGGACCTACTACAAGTCCTGTTGTGAAATTTCTACGGTAGTGTTTGAGCTTATTACCAAAAAAAATTGGCATCAAAAATAGATGGAAAAAAAAGTCATCTTTGTTAACTTTGATGACCACAAGAAAAACAGCTAATATTGTACTGTTTTAAAATTTGAACATATATCTAAAAAAATATGTGGTTTGGGTGGGTCTGGGCCCCTAGCCCCCCGCCCCCTTGGTGCGCCCATGTAATAATTCAAAATAAGTAAAAAAACTAGAAAAAAAGTTAAAAAAAACAAAATAAACAAAAACATAACCTAGTTTTTTAAAGAAAACATGGTCCCTTTTATTTCAGATTTTCTCGCTTTAGTTTAATATTTTTAAGAAAAACGCATTTTTCCCATATGCACAAAGGATCCGATCTTAAAACTGATTAATTTTTTGGACCAAAGCTCTTGTCGTTTTTGTAAAATTTACGTTTTTCTTAACATTTCGGCTTATGGGAAATCGGTTTGTTTGTCCTATGGAAGACATCTTGGATTTGATCATATGTTTTGTTAGACAGCCCTGTTAGCAAATTGGTTGAATATTTCCAATCCCTATACCAGCAGAGCTCTAGAGAGCGCTATCCACAACCACCTAGGGTTCGGAACGTATTAAGGAATTTCTACTTCCTGAAGCCAATTCTTGAATTGTATAGGTGTGAACGTTCTCTCGAGAGATGTGATTGTTCCCAGATCTGATCCCATCACATCGTGTTCTCTCGATGAGAATTCCTCGTATTTTTGAACCTTCCCTGACTAGGCGTACGGTTGCCAGATTTTATAAGTGGCGGTTTCTCCATAAGTGCACATGTGCACGTGCACTCCCAAATTTTACTTAAAAAGTTATTAAAATTTGATCATTCTTTAATTTAATTAATAATTAACCCAAACGGAATTCACTAAACACTACCTACAAATTAATGCCCGGTTTGTATGTGTTTGTATTCGTGTTCAAACCACCTGCGGTGCATGGCGATGCGCTATATGGTTAGTTCGAATCTAATTATTCACTTCTATTTCCACCGTAGATGTTATGTCGCATTCTAATTACGACATATAGAAAGAGAGGACGACATGTCCCAATAGAATTTTACAGTACATAGAATCTGAACCTTCCTTCGGCACAGCGCGTATACAAAAACTAGCCTCGATGCCGCCCGCACCTCCGTGACTCCCCCCGCGCCCATGGTTCGCGTTTCATGTTAGAGCGGCTCACGGGCACGTTTAATTACTGCGCTTAGACAATTTGGCATAGTGATGTGCAACGATTACTTTTCCAAGTATCGAGTAGATACTGATACTTCCTATTCGAGTATCAGATTTTTGTATTCGGTACTAAGTATAAAAGTTATAAAAGTTTCGCCTGCGCCGCAATTTTTTTTTTTTTTGGTGTGTACTTTCAAAGCTTTTTACCACGCGCCGCCACTGGATTTAATACATACAAATGACCAACTTTCTAAGCTAACCATTTTAGTTTCTGTGTATTTTGTAACCATAAAGAGCATCAACCTACATTTTTAGTGTTTTTAACTCCTAGGTGCACCTTAAACACATTTCTTGGATTAGTCACTTAATCGCGCTCAAGTGGTTGTTGCTCACATTTTTAAACAACAAAGAGGGAGAATTGATTAGCTAAACCTTGTTACGCTGCAACTAGGGGTAGGCAATTTGTTTTTTTAAACTGGAGGTTACTACCATAAAAAGATGTGCGTTATTAAACTTAATTAAAAAGAAACATGCTAATCGAGTTTTTGCAAAAGCATCCAAAATTTAAAGACCAGATTTTACGTGTAAAACTGGCCAATAGCTATGGAAAACGATAAACTGAAGATTAAAAGCCATAAGGATCAAATACAACGATCGTTCTAAAACAATAACATTGACATATAAACTGAATGTTTCAAACAAAACGTTTGGCTTTCTGCGCAAGTTTCTCTCATCTTCCTTGTCTCATAGCACGAGATCGTTCACCGGCGAATTTTGAACGGATGGGAAAGCTCCTCGGGCCTTCAAGCATACAGGCACATGATCACTCTCTCAAACGAAGTGAGCATTCGCATGAAATTTCACACAAACAGAATTCAAGAATTACCTTCCCTATGCCAATAGCGCACGCGATGAACTGAGCTTCAATCGCAAAGTAATTTTTCTTCGTCTCTCTCTTCTTCTCATGCTAAGCGATTTCTTGAAAGATGACAAGCGACATGACAATGCGTTAGCTTAAGTTAGTTTTTCAGTCATTCTTCCCAGTGTAGGTTAGTCCTGTTTTACACTTAAAACCAAGTACTTTTGTATTTCGGCTTAACTTGGTTAGGTTATATATTATTCCGCTGATGAGTACAATATTGTGTTCAAACGCGACGTTGGCACCTGTCAAATGTTTACCGTGACCCTCATCTAAGTTATCGTCTTCTCTCTTTTATTGCATTTGCATTTGTAGAAGAGCTGGATGGGTCTACCAAACAAAGTCGCTAAAACTAACAGTTTAACAAAACTTTATAAATAGGTATTTTGGAAAAAATCGTTTAATATTTGGTTTGACAATTTTTCATGAATTTTAGTGCAATTTTGGTAACGTAATGCTATTGTGTAGTAGGTATAAATTACTTTATACTTTTAGTATTTTTATTGTGGCGATAGAATAGTCCTGTTTGGGTAAATTAATGATCCTTTTTAAAGACATGCGGACGTGGAAAAGATTTAGGCTCATTTTCTCTTTTAATTTGGAAATATATTAAGTTGAAAGGTTGGGTCATCAACTATTGGGTTTAGACAAGTTAATCTGAAGGCTCTGGTGGCTCAGTGGATCGATTCCTGTGCAGCCGCGATGCCAGATTTTTTGTCGTTTGGGAGGGGGGGGGGGTCAAAATAATAGTAGGATATTTTGGAATCATACATTTCACAGTTGGACCACAAAGTGGTGAATAAAATTAAATGAAACCAAATCAATTCATGTAGATTTTACAAACAAAAATGTAAATCACATACAAATAACAATTAACAACATAACAACTTACCATATTCAATTCAAGAAAAATATCTCTGTGTGACACTTAATGCCAAATTGCACTGAAAAGCACACGTTTAGAAAAAAGAAAGAAGGACTTAAGATAAGGTATAGAAAAATGAGCTGGCTAATTGAAAAGAGGTCCAATTTAACAATTCATAATAAGTTACTGTACTAAAGAGAGTAACATTCTAGTTTTACAGAGATTCCAAAATAAACAAACAAAAAAAAGTGGGGGGACAGGGTTAAAAATATTAATTACTTTTGGTTTTCCGTTATTTTTGAGCGCCATTTTTGCAGTCGAGTTTTTCCAAATTTAGGTCGTTTCAGGATAAACACGTGGTATTTACGCACAAAACTTCATAAGTAAGCGATCTATCCAACCAGGTCAAAGCCTTCTTCGGAACAACACATCAGCTGTTTACAAAAGCATCTCCCGTTCTCGTAATTTAATACAAATTGGCTAATGGACCCATATCGGCAGATTTAATTTTATGCCAAATTATTGAAACCTATTTTTTATAGAAAGGGCAGTGTTTACCAACTAGATAAAAAAAAGAAGCCCTGGCACATTCAGCCCCCCCCCTAACGTCACGGCTGTTCCTTTGCCTCATGTTACAAGTTCGAACCTATTTTCTGTGTGAATTACCCACTGCAGTTCAAAGAAACACCAATTAGGGCGGAGTTTTGGGCGTTAGTAAAGTAGGCAAAGCTGACCTTAGTACATCAAGGCTGTCAATTTCGCTTGGAAATGTAATTTACGTCGTACTACCGCTGCACCTAATAAAATCATCTGTCGAGCGGGCCAGTGTATGAACTTTTGAAAGGGTGAGAAGGAGTACTCTCTCAAAATCAGGTGAAAGTCGGACTGCGCATGCGGTCCCACTAGATTTCCTCATCTTTATTGGTTGTAACTAAGGGAGATGTAAATTCTCTCTCTAATTGCGTTTTCTGTGTACCAATATTTTTATTTGGAGGTGGCCCCCACAAGTAATTTACCCATTTTACTCCAACGAGCTTCATTTAATTCCATATTGATATGATCTCACTATTTTAACAGTTAAGGCATTGCATAGCAAATATTGTATTATCTTGAGACCCTTTTCTCGTGTCACGATGAATTTATTAATTGAACAGTGTAGGGTTTCAATTACAACTACCGGCGAAATTGAAACCAATTTAAGACAAGCTTCAAATGGAATGTTTAAGTAGCAGGTAGGAAGAGTGGCCTATATGGAAGGAGTTAACTAAGTAAGATTGACCGCAAAGGAAAGGTGAAAGTTATGCCATGGGTTTGTTTAAGGAAATCTACAACTGCTTATTTCTAGGGCACTTAACGAGTCGATTTTCTTGCTTCTTTTTTACAGAACCCTGCTCACAGCATCATCATTACCAGGTTGAGTGTAGGTAGCACAAGTTATTCATTAGCTCTAGTTTAAAATACCGGAAAATGTTGTCACTTTGGTTGAAGGTAAGGAAAATTATGTCCTTTTTAGAAAGCGGACATGTCGGTTTTTTTTATCCTGCACATAGCATTCAATATTCAATGTGCCCAAATTTATTTAGACAGTTGTGGGTAAGAAGGAAACTAAATATGGGAAATCTTAAATTAAATGAAAACGCATTTTCATGAACATGGAATTTTACAGCATTCTTTAACAAAGTTTCTCAAACAGACTTCTTTAAATTAGATCTTCGGTAGTCCATATTTTTAAAATGACAACTGTTCTTCACCTCTTAGAGACCTAAAAAAAAATTGAATGAACATTACTTTACGGTAATACTCTTTGCTATTACTATTACGTTATTATTATTGTGAGCTCGTGTCTGCTTGTGTAGTGGTCCTACTTCGGTTGTATCGCCGCTATGCTGGCAGCATATATTTGACCGGACTGCCTCGATCGCGGCGTCTCGAGAGCTTGTGGGTTCGAGTCCCACATGATGTGTATTGTTATGTCCAAAAAGCTATTTTTATTCGCAAAAACTTGACAAAAAACTGGGCGATTGATCCTAGTATAGATGGAAAAGTCCCAGTATAAAATAGCTATTTTCCTATCAAGTGTGGAAAATCCAATTTTTCCGCACAAGACTGCCTAGTTGACCGAACGACCCAGGAGTACGGTCAAAGCAGTCGAGTGTGGAAAAAGATTTTCCGCAAGCGTTAGGAACAATTGTTTTTCTACTAGCGTGAGGAAATAAAATACATTCAGAAACGTTATTTTAATTAATACTAATAATTTATTTTCTTGAATTTTATTCATATTGTAATTAATAGTAAATGTACAATTATTTGCACTGAAATTAATGGCTGATAGCATCGACAGGATCTGTTGTTGCTTTTCCAAAGCCAGAGATTGAGAAGTCACGTTTAATTCTTGCTGTGGGGAAGTTAGGACAAAATCGACAGAGGCAACGTTAAGTGATGTACTACTTGAAGATTTTAAAATATTTCCGGTTATATCTTTTTTGCTTTCAATGGATTCATCCACGTACCCCTAAGCAACTTTGGTTGAAAGCCATCCCCCATGACGTTTGAGATTTGTGATGTCTATAACAGCATCTGTGAGTGTAGTCGCAGAAGATCTTCTGTAGCAATGTCCAGTACTGCGACGCGGGAGGGCATTTTTCCAAATTTATTAATTCCCATACACTGGGCAGTGCATCGTTCTATTTGATCATTAACAAAAAATCTTTGATGCATTGTACCTTGTTCTTTTTTCACGTTTTCGATATTAAATTTGTCAACTCTTCCCTTCTACATGCGCCGGCTATGCCAATAATCGTGGCTACTTTCACTAGAAGATAAGTGTGATCAGGTGCTGTAGTTAAAAATACTTCAGCTTGATCTGCATTAAGAATTTTTGATTTTTTTTGGTCTTTAGTTTAAACATTTTACTCATATCAACATTTTTCTTGAGCTTAAGCATGGTTTTCAGCATGGAATACCTTAACCGTAAAGTGGGTGGTGCGCATGTTGTCGAGAGCTTTGCAAAAAATGCTAAAAAAACCTCTTCTTTTTCAAAATTTCTGTTACCTTTTTCGATGCTTAATTTACAGAAGTGGTCAAACTCTTTCTCAAACTTTTTCTTCAACTTTTCAGGCAGCAAATCCGCTTTGACCCCTTCAGCTGCGGTTAAGATGTCTTCTGGAATGTTTTCCATATTTTCCAGATCATTCTCTGCCACTTTCAAGCTCATTTTTATTTTTTGTTACGCTTTTGATAAAAAAAGGGCAAATCTAGAAGAAACGAAGACGTCACTTTGAGAATAAATAGGCAGCTAGTATAACAGTAATAATGCAGCTAGTATACCAGTAATAATGCAATTTACAAAAATTTTCCATTTCTGTGCGGAAAATATTTAGTGCGGAAAAAATTTTCCACACTAGTGCGGAAAAGTAGAATTGTTCATACTAAAAATAGTGTGAAAAATCACATTTTCTGCACGCTTGTAGAAAAAAATTATTATTATACAATTACACTACCTTCAAGTAAGAAAATATGTAGGGTTTAAAAAAGACTAGACAGATTAGACAAATTATAGTTCGGAAAGAATTTTACGGATAAAATGGCAGCCTGCCTCTGCTTTAGGTCATCTGTTATATTCATAATATTAAAAATTTGACTAACAAATTTTTATGCAAAATTAAATGAAAAATCCACGGTCTCGTAGATCAAGGAGCCAGGATCTAATTAAATTTCTCTCTACTTTTAACTACATAAAATTTTTAAATTCTGGGTCATTTCGTAATAACTTAGCCGCCAGACAGCTCAAGGTCAACAAGAAATGAATGATTTATAAATTACAGTAGCTTGTGGATGGCGCAAACATCGTCAGATTCATCAAAAGTAGAAGGTAAGCTTGGTTGAGACATGTACAGAGAATGGATGAGACAAGAACACCAAAAAAATAATAAAGTGGAGACCTGCTGCAGTAATCAAATCATACTTACCAGAATGGAAAGATCCTCTACAGACTAGGGTTGTTATATCACTTGACGAAGAAGAAGGTCAAAAAAAAATTAAAACACTTTACTATCACGTCTTCCTTTTCAGCGATCAAGAGCCGTCATCGAATAAGCATGTGATGCGATGCACGCAAAAAAATATAAGTCGACCTTGAAGATCTTGAACATACGTAGTCCAGGAGTCGACACGCAGCCAGCCGAGGAACCAGGGATAATAACCCAGGAGACTGCTATAAGTGCCACGTAATCGGAACCAGGATGGCGCCAGAATAAATCTCCTACAGTAAACTCACGACGACCACGACTGTTGCGCTGAAAAGGAAAGAGTCTATCGTCTATAACTAAGTTCTGCTGAGACGATAGCCATGTTAGATAGATGCAAGTCTTACATGAAGCAGGACCACCTTTCAGAAGGGGTGTAAAAGCGTGGGTCCATTGTGTATACTTGCTACGCAGTATAAAGATCCCTGCCCTCGACTGAGAGGTGTCAGGCAAAATTAAGTCCTCTTAGAGAAAGAAAACTTACATCCTAAGGGGCATGTGCATCAGTTCGATATATCATGTACGGACAAATCCGGGTTTGCGAGAAGGGCGCGCCGTGTGCCTAGCCGCTAGACCAAAAATGGTCTCCCCATCACTACTACTACTTACTATCACGTTAAAAATTTTGTAGTTGTAAAATGTGCTGTATAATAATATAAAACACCGTCTTTTGTCACATAATAATATAAAACCCCGTCTTTTGTCACATTCAATTTTTCCCCAAGTTTTGCTCTCTATATGAGTCCGCAGAAAATGTCCCTTTTAAAGCAATCATGTTGTATTTTGATATCTAAAGTAGCAGGGTGTGTTTAAAAATTGTTACACAGACCTTAAGGTAAATGTTATAAATGTGCCAGCTCAAAATCGTCCAAACATTACCTTTTCATTTCGATTTTTTGCAATATTTTATTAATGACAAAATTTTAATTTTTGCACTTATATAATTGCCTCAAAAAAAAACTGGTTTACTATAAAAAGTCAATTTGATATTTTTTTATTTGATATTTTTAGTTGAATATGCAACGCAAGTGGATGTAAATAATAAGTGATTTCCAAACGGTTTTCGGCTAATGGGTTACATGCAGCTATAAGTGCTGTATCGACAACTGACATACAATTATTTATTTGTTTTACACCACCGTTTGGAGTAGTCTCTAGACCGATTGGTAAAATTTTGATGTATCTTAACATGTCAATTCATTTTATACCTACTTAAAATATAAATTAATAATAATGTATTTAAGGATAAATAAATGGATCCATGACAGATCTGATACCTCCCTAGCAAGCCTATTAGCAAACTTTAAACGAGTTCCATGATATATCAGCCTTAAAAACAGTTTTGTGTAAATATCTTATAAACGAAAGCTCCCACGTTTTTGCGGTCTACTATATTCCGGAAACAGCATATTTATGCGATGCTCTGTTAAAAAGTTAGCATTTTTAAAAAATTTTAATAGTCAAAAAAACGTCATTAGCATTAATAGATTTTGACCAAAATCCAATCAGCTTGTAACATTGATTTTACTTGAAAATTTTATAAACATCGGTTCATCGCTTTAGGAACTATCGTGTTACAGACAGACATACACACACACACAGTCAACCTAAATGGATACTATAAATATGTGATACTAAAGAACTTACTATTACTGACAGATTATATAACTTAAATTATTTGAAAAATCCTGAACATCAACTTTTTACGATGACGAAATATTAATCATATTAAAAAAAAAGGCCATATCAATTTAATGTTCCCTTTAACAATTAAATTTTATTAGAATTTTTGAATCTTAAAAAAACAAATTAACGCTTTTTGTTAGGTCGCGTTTCTATTGCAGCGAGAACGACCGAACAAATTCGCTGTTGTGCTTTGCAAATGCAGTATGCCCAACCTCTCAAATTTTGTTATGGGTCGTTAGAACTTCCTTTTCTAACAATTTTTAACAAAAATATTACTTTAACTGTAGGGACAGAATTGTCAAAACATGTTTCGAGAGCCTATCAGAAAAAGAAAATCGAAAAGTTGGGACACTGCAATTGCAAAAGACAAGAAAGAGAGTTTGCTCGGTTCTGATTGCTGAATTGAAAACGCAGCGTTAGTTAGGTAGACCAGTTCCTTAGGGTTAAGCTTCGTACAGACCTAAACATTTTGACAAACATTGAGCCGCGCAACAAGCCGAACGATGCACAAAACCACAAATGGGCTTGTTTGATTTCAACGAGCAGTACATTGAATGGAGCGTTCGTGCTGTTCCCACAAATGCTATCAGACGCACGGCTTGGGTGTTGTAAACCTACGCTTTGTCGCCCTTACGTATTTCAGGAAACCCGGTAGGCACAGTACAGTGAAATTTTGGCACCGGTGGTAACTTTGGCACATGTTTTTTTTTTAATTTTTTTTATTTCTTTTTTTTTTCACGGATTATCAGGTTCCTTTCTTTGTTACAGGTCTAAACTACTAGAAAAATGCATTATTATAGACATTATAATCGCTCAGAATAATTATCTATTTAGTTATTAAACATGCAGATATTGTTTTCCACAGGGTCAGAATTTATTTTTCGTTTTTATTCTATATCTGCATGTCGTCAGAGTAAATTTTTAATTTTTTCTGTATATTTGCATGTTGTTGTAGGCAATGGTTTATTATTTTTGAATAAAAAGGTTCATTTTTATACAAAAACGTTGTTTTAATAAAGCTAAAAATTAAAAAAATCCAATTTAAAGTTTAAAACGGTGCCAAAGAAGAGTTTTAGAGCAGTCTACTTTTGCATTTTAAGCGAAAAACATATCCTGCCAAGGTTACCCCAAACGTTTGCCTACTTTGGCAGCCTCTAAACAAATTTTTTTCTGAGTTACTTCTCAATATTTTTCATTCAAATTTTCAGTGTTTACAGCCTTATTGATGTTTGTTACAATGAGATTTTTTGTTTGTTGTCAAAAATGTCAAAAATGTCCCAAAATCTGCCAAAGTAACCCCGTGTTACGGTATCTTTTGCCAGCCTGATACGATGATACGGGGGGTGATTCGAAGTGCGTATCCACTTTAAGTGTCTAATATCGCTGACGAATGGTGAATAAAAGTGAATTTAAATAAACAAAAACAATGTTTTTTACATTTCTATTTTTTTTGCTTTCCTGAAAAATTTCAAATTTGACGCCTGTCAGCTTGTTAGCATAGACTAGTTTTAATTAATTTTGTAGCAATTTTTGTGTGATGACTTTTTTAATCATAAAAAAGTTAAAAATCATATCAAAAACACGAACTAACGTAAAACGCGTCTATCGTTTTGTTTCTTTTTTGTTTTTTAATAAAGGACAATATCAAATTTTATTTTATCTGTTACGCTGTATATTATCAAACAAGTTTTCGTGGCTAATCGGGTAAAACAAAGTTTTTGTTTCTTTCATATTTTTCCGTGGGAAGCTCGAAAGCTTAACCTCACGGGGGCCAAGATCTAATGGACACCTAATAAGTGTTGACAGTTAACTGTTTCGTCCTTTTGGAACTCCTCATAACACTGCTTTTCAATGTCTCCAATCCTATGTCTATAGTGAGAAAACCCTCGCAAGAAGCGCCATCTACCGAGATACGAGAGAAACTAGAACAAGAGCAGGCCAGAATAAACTGCTATATATATATCGATCGATGAAAAGAGCGATTACAATGAAAAAGAAACCATTCGTGACCTACGACAGCACTTTTTCTTTCAGGCCAGAGCAACGCTGATTAGCGTTTTTACCCACCATAAGACGCGAGCGTCAATCAGCGGAATTTTTAAGCTTATTTTTATTAGTTGCCCTGGTGTCATGTCACTGCAGTTTTCAAACGTTACCTATTAAATATGAAGGGTGATAAAATTTTTAGTTATTATGCTGTTCACTTTACTGTTTTATTTATTACTTGGTTAGCAGTGGCGTGTAGTGGTAATCAAAGCAGGGTAGGCAAAAACTGGCATTGTTTTGACCAGTTGCGGCTCGTGAGGTAGTGCCACGGTGCCAGGGCACTAACTTATTTTTCCGAAAAAACACGTTTCTTTTTAATTTTTAAAACATCTTTATAGGTTTTTATTTTATTTTATTCATTTCTTTCTAATTTATTAATTATACGAAATTTGGTCACCCTGTGCAGTTCTATGGATCACACTTTGACTCGACGCAACGCGATGAGTGGGCCACTAAAACCTAAAGCATCGTAGAACACGCTGCCCAATGAGTATGTGCCACTTTCCTCTTGGCTCCTTCGAATAGAGATCGATTTTATCAGCAGCCTATATGAGCGAAAGAGATAGGACCAATGTTCGACATTTTAGCATTGTTTAAATAGGAAAAATAAAAAAAATGTGCCTGGCATAGGTCATCGGTTAGTCGTATTACTTGCATTGTCTATGTGCGTATCTTTACAATACATTTTAAGTATTTCAGCAGATTTTTTTGATAAATTTTGAGTCATTTTATGGCAAAATTTGGGTTAGTTTCTTAAACAAAAAATAGAAGTAGAAACTGTAACGAAGTTACTTTTTTTTTTATTGTTTTAATTAATTTTCTAGACTAGTTAAGCTCAGACAGTTAAAAAATATTTTTACTGAAACCTGACTCAATTTTCGCTTATTAATTTTGTTTCATATTTTCCGAGGAAAAATGCCGTTTTGACATATAAATGTCATTAAAGCCTTTCAAAACGTATGTTGCAAAAAGACTAGATAAAATAATATTCCGAATAAGTCAATCCACGTTCATTTTTAAAAAACGTGGTTGGGTTTCATTCGGTTATTTCCGTTGGTTCTCGATTTGTAGCCGAGCTCTAGCCTATAAAACAGCAATGCCTTCGCCCATACGGGGATTCGAGATTTGTTTCTCGTTCGAGCACAATGTATAGGTGGTACGCGGTGTGTGTAGATGTCGACCGGTTTCTGGTAAGAATGGGACTTATAAAAGAAACCTCGTTTTTGTCTAGTTAAAGTTTTTATAATTCTATTTGATTTGAATTTATTTTGAACCGTGCAAATTACTTGTTTGTCCTTTCCCGATTCCATGCTTTCCCGATAGTATCTTACATGTTTTCTGGTATTTATTAATTTTCTTTCGCAAGAAAATTAAGAAACAAATCGGGTTTATTACTTGTGGGCTGCAGGTTCGTCACCAAGTAATAATCATCCCGGATTTGACACACCAGTTTCCCTTTTCCTGGTTTTTATTATTTTTGTTCTCTTTCGAGAAAGCAAAAATGATAACAAAGCTATAGATTATATTTCGTGGGCTGTATGTTTCGTCACCGAATTATAATTGTAGCGCTTTGCTAAACCCCCGTCCTCGTTTCCCGTTTTTTTATTATTATTTTTGTTCTCTTTCGAGGAAGCAGAAATGATAACAAAGCTATAGATTGATTATGTTTCGTGGGCCGTATGTTTCGTCACCGACGCATACTTGTAGCGCTTTGCTAAACCTCAGTCCTCGTTTCCCGTTTTTTTTATTATTATTTCTGTTCTCTTTCGAGGAAGCAAAAATGATAACAAAGCTATAGATTATATTTCGTGGGCTGTATGTTTCGTCACCGACTTATAATTGTAGCGCTTTGCTAAACCCCCGTCCTCGTATCCCGTTTCCCGTTTTTTTTTATTATTTTTGTTCTCTTTCAAGGAAGCAAAAATGATAACAAAGCTATAGATTATGTTTTGTGGGCCGTATGTTTCGTCACCGACTCATAATTGTAGCGCTTTGCTAAACCCCCGCTCTCGTTTCCCGTTTCCCGTTTTTTTTTATTATTATTTTTGTTCTCTTTCGAGGAAGCCAAAATGATAATAAAGCTATAGATTATATTTCATGGGCCGTATGTTTCGTCACCGACTCATAATCATCCCGGCTTTGTGCAGCCAGCTCTCCCGTTTACATAAAACCTGGTATTTATTAATTTATTCCTAATTCTCTTTTTATTTTTCATAATTAACGATTTTTTCTGTCACGATTATTGCTTCGTTATTGCCCCGTTAGACCCGTGTCCCACCGCGACCTTATAAACTTAAAAGTTGGTATAGTTACATTTTTTTTATCCGTTTCTTTTGTAAATAACCTGTTACCTGTTAGCGTAAGACATATATGCTCTCACCGTAAATTAAACCTGTTAAAGTGGTACCACCCTCCGTTTCTATTTGTAAATATTCTGTTTAATTTTTTTTCCGTTTCTTTTGTACATAACCGACATGAACCGAACCGAACCGCGAGACATATATGACCCGACCAGTCCTGTGAAACTTCAAAGTTGGTAAAGTTTCGTTTTCTTTCAGTTAAATAGCCGTAAATTTGTAAAATTATAGTATGTAATTAACTACCAGCTGTTTAAGGAAATCTTTCTGCAATTTTTTTATGTTGGGAAAAGTCTTTTTGAGGCAAAAAGAAATCAGTATTTAACTAACGCCCATCCGATCTAATCGGACCTAACCAGATTTCTTAAATCTTTTTGTTAGAGTTCCGAGGTGATAGGGCGTTGAGTTTTAAGTCCTTTTTCATAACTTTCACTTTTCCAAGTAACTTACTGTCTGTGCTAAAATAGAGCAAACAGAGTAAACTGGAGTGTTTTTATTTGACTTGATAGAAATAAGGGATTTATAGTTTTGTTTTATTTATTAAGTTGCATATATTTAGTTATTTTCTTTGAGGGTTTGTACCACTAAATTAAAATGACAACATACACAGAAAATAGTATTTATAGAAATTGAGTTTTTAATGAAATTGTGGTTTACTTACCTGGTTATTCTCCACTGTTTAAAAGCATACCCGAGAGGCAAGGGAGACTCTAGGCTCCCTTATTTCCTAGAGTGGCGCCCGAGGCAAAATTTCGATCGATTCTATCCCTCGAAATCCCAGGATTGAATCGACCGAAACCCTGGGACGTCAAAAGTAGGGGAAAATTCGTTAGATGACGAAACCCTCTTACAAATTTGGCGCCCGAGCAGGGACTAATGTTTGCTCACATTTTAGCACAGAACAGACAGGTTATTTAAATAATTTTTTTTTAAAGATAATAAGGCATTAATTAGGCTTAATTCTGTAGGTTTATCATTTTAGGGAGATATTGAATTTTTTTTTCTGATCGTAATCACCAAAATATGCAGGTTCCCAGTTACTGAGATATGTAGATTAACAAAAAAGGGGGCTTATAAACGGTGCCTTGCTTTTATAAATCGAAAAGTCGGACCCGTAAACAATTTATGTATTTCTTTTGGTTGAGAAGTATCTAATGTTGGCAGACTTTTAGAAAAGACAATTAAATCTAATTTGCAATCGCTGTATCCTAAAATGTGAAATAAAAACCGGTTTTAAGTTAAAAGGAACAAAATTTCCGGCTTAATTTTTAATATAAATATAATTTTATCATTAAAACTGCAAAGTACATATGCTTTATAGTCATGGTCTTTTCCGTTGAGAAGTCTTTAAAATTGTCAGACTTTATTTCTAAAAAGTTCATGAAATGCAAAACTGCAAAATATTCAATCCATATTAGGAATCATTTTTATGGAAACGTTCTTAATTTTTATAAATTTATTGAAAAATCTTCGTTAATTAAAACTGGTTTTTGGTTGAGAAGTTATAATTTAGCAAATTTAAGTTATCCAAAGTAAAAATTAAAATCTTACACCGCAACGGTCCAAAACATATTCAGTATTTAATATCCTTTTGGTTGGGAAGGTACGAAAATTGGCAGAAGTTGCTTCCAATTTGCAGTTTTTAAAAATTGAATACAATTATGTCCTTGTGCCTTTTTGGTTGAGAAGTAATTAAAATTGCCAGACTCTATTCTAAACTGCTTAAAACAGTTTAAGTGTTAAAAAAACTAATACCGTAAGAATTGAGTCGATAGTATTTTTGGTTGAGAAATTATTAGATTTACCAGAATTCAGTTATTTCAAATTTATTGTTTTCATGCATTGTTAAAGCGCGAGATACCTTTTTATGTAAAAAAATATTTGAACCTAAAAAAAGGATAAATTAATAAAATAAATGTAAGTTTTTTTCTCACTTGTTGTTTTTTATCAGTATTGTTGGAGAAATAAGAATTTAAGCCTTTGCAAAGTAAAACATCTTATTTCAGGTTTGCATGTACTTGCGTTTGTCTGTCTGTGGCGATTTTATTTTTTCTTCTAAAACGCTTTTGTCTATAGTAGTGGGAGCTATTTTTTTTCGAGAAAAAAAGTTGCTCCGATTTCAAATTTTTTTATATATCTTTGCGTTTCAGATGATTTTGAAACTTTTTTGTCGCCCGGCTGTCTGTCTGTATGTCTGTCTGTCTGTAACGACCAGCACGGATAGCTCAAAAACCGCGTGCTCGATTTTAATGAGATTTGATACCTAGGCTGTGTCTTGGGTCAAGATGGTCCTATTTAAAAATAAAAAAATGCACCGAACATAGTCCAAATAAAATGGTGGGGGTAGATTGCAAAAATTACAGGTTATTTGAAAATATGACGTGTGTCATATCAAACGAAAGTCTGGAGATGGACAAAATAAATTCTAGCTTTTTTTTTCTGTTTAAAAAAAAAGGTGAGGGTCAATTTTAAAAATTAGAGTTTAAGTGAAGGTATGGCATGTGTGATATCAGACGAAGGGTGGTTGAGTCTGGAGTTAGACAAAATATATACATATTTTTTTTTAAGGGGTGGGGGTAAATTTAAAAAATTAGAGTTTGGGTGAAAATGTGGCGTGTGGGATATCAAACGAAGGGTAAATGCGTGTGGAGTTGAACAGAATATCTTTTAGCTTTTTTTAAAAAGAAACGGTGGGGGTAGATTTCAGAAATTGAAGTTTGGGTCAAAGCATGGCTTGTGTGGTAGAAAGTAATTACAATTTTTTTTTTCCACTAAATAATTTTTTTTATTATTATTCTTAATTAACAAACCAAATACCTGACGTGCCCTAAGACTACCGGACGAAACCTGACATGAGTTGTTGGTCCTGGCTGACCTGATTTAATTTTTGATTCTATTTTTTATTTCCAGATCTTGCGTGACTCTAATTCTCCCTGATAACTAGCCTGTCCTAATTCTTGATTATTGAACAATTATTTTTAACTATGTTCTACTTCACGTGACCTGACTCAAAGTAACTAAAAGTAATTACGTATTTTTTTTTATTTTCACTAAACAATTTATTTTTGTAATTATTATTTTATAATCCGATTTAATACCTGATTTGCCCTGTGATCCCCGTCAAACCACACCAGTAATGAACCGAACCGAACCGAACCAAACCGAACCGAACCGAACCGAACCGAACCGAACCGAACCGAACCGAACCGAACCGAACCGAACCGAACCGAACCGAACCGAACCGAACCGAACCGAACCGAACCGAACCGAACCGAACCGAACCGAACCGAACCGAACCGAACCGAACCGAACCGAACCGAACCGAACCGAACCGAACCGACCCGAACCGAACCGAACCGAACCGAACCGAACCGAACCAAACCGAGCCAAGCCAAGCCGAACTGAACCGAACCAAACCGAACCGAACCGAACCGAACCTGAAAAAAAAAATGTTTTTTTTGGATTTTGTTTTTTTAAAAATCCTGGGTGACGTTAAATATATCTTATTGTTATTTTAGCCTAATTTTTTTTATTAATAAGCATTTTGCTTTTAATTAAAACTAGATACTGCCTTATCTGACCTGACTTGTCGTACCTAGAAGTGACTATTGAAATGTTTTTGTTTTAAAATTAATATATTTTTTTTAATTATTAAACCGACTATATACCTGACCTAATTTTTTGGATTTTGTTTTTTTTAAATTCTGGGTGACGTTAATTTTTAATAATAATTAAATTTTATGGTTATATTGGACTACATTTTTTTTATTCATAAACATTTTGCTTTTAATTAAAACTAGATACTGCCTCACCTGACCTAAATTGAAGTACCTAGAATATAAATGTTTTATTTTAAACCGAATAATTTTTTTAAAAAATTATTAATGATATCCGATCACTATCCGATCTAATACCTGACCTGCCCTCTGATTACCAGTCAAACCAGAACAAGCTTGTCCTGACCTAATTTTTTCTTGGATTAAGTTTTTTTTTAAATCCTAGGTGATGGTACTTATATCTTAAAGTTATTTTGGCATAATTTTTTTAATGATAAACATTTGGCTTTTAATTAAAGCTAGATACTGCTTCACCCGACCTGACTTCAATTAGGTGTTTAAATGTTTTATGTTAAACTAAATAATTTTCTTTTAACTTTAAATTATTAACCGGTTTTATACCTGACATGCTCTGAGAATACCAGTCAAACCAGACCATGCCTGATCTGACCTAGTTTATAATTTTGATTATTTTTGGCTTTTTCATTTTGATTCTGTGTGATATGTACCTTACCGAACCTGACTTATTTGAAACGCATAACCGTTTTGATATGACCTAACCTGACTGGAAAACCATTGTATTAAATTAGAATTTTTCTTAAAGCCATTTTGTAGTTGGAATTGTATTTGTTATATTGACTTTAGATGTACCTAATCGTAAGTATCCGAACTTGACTTGATTTGAACTAGGCTGGCCTGGCCTATCTGGACCTAACGTGACATATCCGGACCTGACGTGATATATCCGGACCTGACGTGACAAATCCGGCCATGACATGGCCTAACCGTACCGGACCTGACCTGACATATCCGAACTTGACCTGACCTCGCTAGACCCGAACATATCTGGACCTGACTTGATCGATACTGACTTGATTGACTTAGCAGATCCTCACCTGGCTTATCCGGACCTGACCTGACCCATCCGGACCAGACCCGAACTAGCCGGACCTGATTTAGTCGGATTTGACCTGATCTGACCCAAACTAGTTGGACCTGACATGACATAGCCGGACCTGACCTAGTCAAATCTGACTTGATCTAAACCCAACTAGTTGGATTTAGCCTGACATATCCGGACCTGACGTGACATATCCGGACCTGACCTGACGAATCCGGACCTGACCTGACCTAGCCGTAACTAACATGTCCCGACCTGATCTGACCTAATGGAACCTGTTTCCGTACCGGAGTACCAACTTCTAAACTGACAATACTAAAAGTTTAGAAGTTGGCATCTCAATTTTGTCAACAAAGAAAATTTTTAAGTAATTTCAACAAAAATCATATATTTTTTCTTGAGTAGAATTGTTTTTTTTTAAACAAAAAAATTAATATATTTGTTTGACCGTATAAATTTCATTAACAAAAAAAAAACAGATTTAAAAAGAAAATCCTGTTCGAATAGAAAACTAATTTAAAAATATTTTTCGTTTATCAACAATTTTTAAAATTTTAGTTTTTTGTTTAAAACTTGAATTTGCTTTACTGAAGCACGAAGCCGTTTTCCATGTGGGGAAATACACTTAGCATTTTTTTTACGTAGTAAAAATTAATATAAAATAATTTGACTCAAATATAATTTAATTTTTTTTGTTTTTAATTTTGTTTTTTTTTGTTAGCGAAATTGCATAAAAGTTTTTATTGTTTTTTTTTACTTTATGTTAATTAAATTTTAAAATTAAATTCTGGAAATTAGCTCAGTAATTTACGGTTGTTTCCGGTAACAATTTATAACTTTGGAAACCGCCAAAAGTTATAACTCCGAGATCCAAAACTGATGGTTAGTTTAAATCCTTCTAAGATTTAATCTATTTCTTTTTAACCCCTTCCTTAATTCAAGGGTGCTTTAAAAACACCTTATAACTTTGGAACCCACCATAACTTATAATGTAGCAGTCATCAAGCCTTTAAAGAAGAAAACCGGTAATCAGTCCACTTATAAATTTGGAAAACGCCAAAAGTTATAAATCAGCAGCCAACCTGTAGAAAAAATCCGATGGTCAGTCAAAATCCAGATTAGAGTTCTCTGTAATTCAGGGGTATTTCCGGCAACAATTTATAACTTTGGAAACCGCCAAAAGTAATAACTCCGAACTCCAAAACCCGATAATTAGTTTAAATCCTGATATTTTCTAGGATTTAATCTATTTTTTTTTTAACCCTGCAATACTTTAAGGACGCTTCAAAAATACCTTATAACTTTGGAACCCGCCCAAAAGTTATAATGCAGCAGCCATCAAGCCTCTGAAGAAAGAAACCGGTATTTAGTCAACTTGTAACTTTGGAAACCGCCAAAAGTTATAACTCAGCAGCCAACCTGTGGACAAAACCCCATGGTCAGTCAAAATCCAGATTAGAGTTTCTAAGATTACTTAAATAGCCTTCTGTAATTTAGGGGTATTTCCAGTAACAACTTATAACTTTAGAAACCGCCAAAAGTTATAACTTCAAGATCCAAAACACGGAGGTTAGGCCAGTTATTAAAAAAAAAAATATATTTTTTTTTAACCCCTTCAAAAATTTAAGGGGCTTCCGACAACAACTTTTAACTTTGGAAACTGCCAAAAGTTATAACTCCGAGTTCCAAAACCCGATGATTATTTTCTAAGATTTAATCTATTTTTTTTTTCAATAATTCAAGGGTACCTAAAAAAAACTTTATAACTTTGGAATCGAAAAAAAACCGGTAATCAGTCAACTTATAAGCTTGAAAATCGCCAAAAGTTATAACTCAGCAGCCATAAATCCTCTGGAGAAAAAAAACCGGTGATCAATCAACTTATAACTTTGGAAACCGCCAAACGATATAACTTAGCAGTCAACCTGTAGAAAATATCTGATGGTCAGTCAAAATCCAGACTCGGAGATAATATTACTTAAATCCTTTCTGTAATCCCGGGGTATTTCCGGCAACAACTTATCACTTTGGAAACCGCCAAAAGGTATAACTTCTAGATCCAAAACATGATGGTCACTATAAATACAGTTCCGATGCTTCAGTAAACAACTTATAACTTTGGAATCCGCCAAAAGTTATAATGTAGCAGCCACCCTATAGAAAAATCCGATGGTCAGTCAATATCCAGATTAGAGTTGCTAAAATTACTTAAATCCCTTCTGTAATTCGGGGGTATTTGCGGAAAAAAAAACTTATAACTTTGGAAACCGCCAAAAGTTATAACTCCGAGATCCAAAACCCGATGGTCCGGGTACCACCCCTCACGAAAAATTGAATTTGAAGCAAATTACACACTCAACCTGGTCAATTAGTACCGCAAACTCACTCCAAAACTATTCTAAAGTTACCGAGTCTACTTCGAATAGCTCAACTTGATGAATTTTGACGTAGCGTCAGTAGCACCATAAGCCCGTTCGCAAACTCCGACTTAACCTCAAGGCAGAACCATCCGCATGAGCACTACCACATACACAGTCCAAGGCTATTCCTTCAAGTTGCGTGTTCCTTCAAAAGCCCAACTTGATGTACTTTGAAGTACCGTCAGTAGCAAACTCGTTCGCAAACTCCGATTTAACCTTAAGGCAGAACCATCCGCATGAACAATAAAGTAGATCTAACCAGTACACTTTCCGAACAGCCGAACAGCTCTTTTCAGAGCTTAAGGGTGTTGTAAATTACGATGTATACAATTGAGGAAACCACCATACTGGCTCCGAAGGAGGTAAAACAAATGGAAATGACCGACTTTGTAACCGCTGTCGCCAGTATCCCATTAGAAAATTTTAACAATTTGTTATGGAAAATTGTTACTCAGATCCGATCCAAAGTGATCTAGGTCTAGTGAGTAATGTTCTGCCAACCCCTACTAAATTTAGGGGCACTACAGACCGTGTAGTAGGTTTACCTTGAAGAAACCGTTACAAGTTGTCACGACAACCTAAAATAACTCGCCGATAAAAATAACACCGCTAGACACAACTTCTTTAGTCGAGGAAAATGGTGCATTTTAAAAACCGAAGCTAGAATACCAAAAGATGTTTAGCATTGGAGTTTCTGTAAACCAACATTTGGGTTCTAAGGAAAGCGCAGGAGGTTAAGGGTGCTTCGTATGCATATATCTATTAAAGGACTATATAGGCCCGTCCCATTTACCTTATGAACGGAGAAGTGTAAGAAACATTGAGAATTAGCCGACTTTTGCAAAACACAGTAACTACGCTTTTGGCAACTTTTCAGGAGAGCGTTTTTTCTAAAATTCTTTACCATTTAACTAATTAAAAATGACAGAAATGTGTACTCTGTTATCGCGAAACCGTAAGAGATTAAAACACAAAAAAAATATATTAAATGCAGTTTTTTCCGCTGGTTTCAAAAATGCCATAACTTTAAATCGATATACTAGAGTTTGCAAAAGTGGCATTGATATCACGCGAAACAATCGTGTGTTTTGCGCTTGCGTCGCGCAAGCCTCAATTGACGTCCCCCGAAAAATGGCGGAAAGTGATCTAAGGTAGTAGTTTCAAACATGTTTTTTACCAAAATGTTACTAGACTCTTTTAATTTTGTTAAAAAAAACCCAAAAAATTAAGTGCAAAAATATTGCAGAAGTTTAGAAACAATGGCCGAAATCTGCGATTAGTGCTTTTATGGGCTCAATGCGAGCTTTCATTTCCTTTCATTGTATTGGGGCAGTACAAATTGGGTCGTCGACCTGTTTTGGATAATTTATTTGCTTAAAAAAGGGGTAAGTTTGGATACTTTTTTCTTTCTAAAATGAAGCTAAGTATATTTTCAAGCATCTAGTTGCATTTTCATTTAAACCTAGACACTAGGATTTATGTTTATGCTGGGTTTTCTATGGTCAATAATGAAGCTGGGTTTATACAGGAACATATCATGACTTAACATAACAGAGTTGAGCTTTATGCAGAAAAATAGCATGGCATATAAGATGAGACATAAAAGTTACCCAACTTTTATCTTTCACCATAACTATGTTTTTATTGTTGGATGTTTTTTGTATTAGATCGAGGGGTGATCAGCTGCCCACAGTAGGTGTACAAATTTTTGTACAGGACTATATAGGACTTCCACAGGACTCTACAGGACACAACTCCACAGGACTATACAGGACCACAAGGGTACTGGCGCCTAAGGGGTGCATGATTAAGTACTAGGCAAATAAGCTCTCTAACAAAACTGTGAGTTAAGACATGATGACCTTTTTTTTTGGTCACAAATTTTTTTATGGGCGCTTTTTCAGCCACAGGACTATACAGGAACCCACAGGCAGGACTATACAGGACTTGTACAGGACTATACAGGACATGTAAAGGACTATACAAGACCAAAAATTTATTAAAGTCCTGTAGGACAGTGTACAAATTTGATTCAGCTGATCACCCCTCGGTTTGGATGGTTTTGATATTTTTTTTTGTTTAACAAAAGCTAATTAGGCATATTTAGGAAAATATAGAAGGTTGGCTGTTCGTTAATATTGCAATTAATTGAAGCTCAGCCCTAATACATGACTCTTTGGTTAATTTCATAGGTGGTGTTATTTCTTTCTTTTGGATGGATGAAGAATCCTTGTCTTTCTTGTTGTACAGAGCAGGGAAGCTCTGCACCTGTTCAATCAATTAAGCTCAAAGTTCCAAAATCTTGTATACAAAAGTCAAACTGTGATTGGACCAAGCTTTTATGTTATGTCATGTTATATTTTTTGTATAAAAACCCATTTTCCTTCTGTAATGTTGTGTTATGTCATGCTATGTTTCTGTATAAACCCAGCTTTAGTTTCTTTTTGGACTTAAAGTTGTTGGGTCAATTTTTGTTTTTTGATTATTGTGTATTTTTGGCTGCTAGAACCATGTTGGGCATACCCTCAGGCACACAAAAACTAGGCTCCAAAAAAAAATTTACCTTTAAAAGTGGTAAAAAATTGGCAATTGGAAATCTAACTCAGATTGATGATGTTTTTCAGTTTTTTGTTGGAATAAGTTCATTCACCACTGCTAAAGCTGAAAATAAATCACCTGTTGTGAACCATAGAACTGACCATTCAATTAATTTTACCTACCATGTATGTCTATGAAATAGAGTGGAAATTGATGGATGGTATAAATCCCATGAATGTTGGCCACTTTACTGGGCTCCGTGCAAGCCTATGATGTCTTTCTACAGGTAGGTGCACATTTTTTAAAGTTTTCTAGGTCATACTCCTCATTCTACCATATTGGTACAATATTGGAAGTAGAGAATAGACCCTTTCCATTTTTATGTTTTTTTTTTATTATTATTTATATGTCTCATTACTTATCACTTCTGTTCATAAAAAATGGGGACATGGAGAAGATTTATTCACATTTTTGTGCAAATTTTTGTAGGCATAACTACTACAAAACTCACTGTATAATATGTGTTGACTACATTCAGAATACTTAACATGTATCAAAACTATTAAAAAAAATTCTGTAAGTAAATAAATAAACATTAAATAATACCTAGATTTCACATTTTAACTAATTATGAATATACATGTCCCATATTTAGTTGCTTTTTTCAGGTAAGTAAGTCTAGGTTGAGGGGGAAACAACTTACAGGATTACTCATATAAATTAGCATGGCATTACAGCACTACATGTATTAATTTTCTGGCATTTCCCCAAGATTTACATGGCATTACTGGCAATACATTCACAAATTTTGGGTCAGTTGTTACCCCCTTGGTCTAGGTATATCTGATATTCTAGCAGTGGCATGTTTAGAAAAAAGCTTTTTGGGGGTGAGACAGTTTTGGGGGGCCTGATGCCCCATAATGCCATATTTTATGCTATTTTATGTTTTTATTCATGAACTGTGTGGAGAATATCTAAAAAAAATCTTAGCTTCGGGGGGGACCAGTCTCCCCTTATATATGCCAGTGATTTATTCAACCAAGGGCTCCTGCACTCCTTAGAGATAGAAAAAAGTGTACAGTTTTATCTAACAAAACAATACAAGGGGGTAACAGCTGACCCAAAATTTGTACATGTATTGCCAGTTTTGCCATGTAAACCTTGGGGTACTGCCAAAGATTTTTTTTATGGGTCAGCTTTACTTATTTAAACCCTTAAAATTATATTCAAAGATTTTGATTTAGATGGGATCACAAGAAAGATTTATTTTGCCTACAAGATTTAGTTTTTTGACAATATTTAAAAGACTTTTCCAAATTAAATGAACTGATGAAGTACTTCTAGTGTTAAAATAAATACAAAATACAGAAAAAAGCTGACAAATGCCAGCCAAGATCAGTTTGGTTGGTTGTAAGTTGTCAGACTTTTTTTACAAAACAGTATTTTTGCAGATGTCACCATACAATAAATTATTGTATTTTGTTTTCAGAAGACTATCGCTGCTTTTGTCAAATTGATTTTATTTTGGATAGTACAGCAATCCAAGGAATTTTGGAGAATGCTTTGAAAATTAGATAACATTTCAGAATGATGAACCATGAATTTTTTTTTATGGAAGAGGATGGCCCATCGTTATGAACTTATTTTTGGTACGTTTTTATTTAAAATTAGAAAAGGTTACAAATACAAGGTGTCCTATTTAGGATGACTTCTGGATTTATCTCAGAAACTATTACAGTCTTCTATTTAGCAAAAAAATATTTATGACATAATCAGGCCTTTGTGAATTCATGTAAATCCGTAAATTTTGGCTTATAACTTTCAGTAAATTAGTTTGACAGAAGAACTGTCAATACATTTTTGTTTGTAAGAGAACACCAATTAATATAGTGAAGAAATTAGCTTTATATCTTAAAAACTAACAAAGATATAATAATATAAATAAGATAACATCTTAGCTAGTCCCCCCTTATATATGCCACTGATTTCAACCAAGGGCTACTGCACTTATTAGAGATAGAAAAAAGTGGACAGTTTTATCTAACAAAACAAATAATTATCAAAGAATTATAAAAAACACAAACATGGTAATCTCCAGGGGGTACATGTATTGCCAGTTTTGCCATAATGCCACAGTTTTTTTTATGGATTAAGCCAATAGGACTTTAAACAAAACCCTTCCTTCATTAACTTGACAGTTCAACAATGAGCTTTACTTATTTAAACCCTTAAAATTATAGTAAAAGATTTTGATTTAGATGGGATCATGAGAAAGATTTATTTTGCCTACAGGATTTAGTTTCCTGATTATCAATATTTAAACGACTTTTTTGAAGTACTTCTAGTGTTAAAATAAATACAAAATACAGAAAAAAGTTTGGTGGTTGTAAGTTGTCAGACTTTTTTTTACAAAATAGTATTTTTGCAGATGTCACTATATAAATTATTATTTTTTTTTCAGAAGACTATCGCTGCTTTTGTCAAATTAATTCTCATTTGAATAGTACAGTAATCCAAGGAATTTTTAAGGATGCTTTGAAAATTAGGAGGAAAGGATGGCCCATCGGTATGAACTTATTTTTGGCACTTATTTATTTATAATTAGAAAAAGTTACAAATACAAGGTGTCCTATTAAGAATGGCTTCTGGATTTATCTCAGAAACTTACAGTCTTGTCTAGCAAAAAAATATCTATGACAAAACCAGGCCTTTGTGAATTCATGTAAATCCGTTTTTGTGGCTCCCTGCTAGTAGTTGAGATGCTTATCATCATAAAGCGTGTCCCGTGGGATAGTTGTGAAAGATTTTTTAAAACTGCCTTAAATTGATAGGTAATAGATTACCCAATTGTAAGTCACCGGGGGTTTGCCTCTAATTTGAGTGGGAGGGCCTGTGTGAGGTTATAAATAGATGGCGGCTTTTCTAATGTTTTTTTACAAATTTTGGCTAATAACTTTCATTAAATTAGTTTGAGAGAAAAACTGTCAATACGTATTTTGTTTGCAAGAGAACATCAATTAATATAGTGAGGAAATTAGCTTTATATCTTAAAAACTCACAAAGATATTAATTTAAAAAAAACAAAATAATAGTAACTGTTTTTTACACACAAAAATATTTACTTTATTTAAATTAATTTAAAAGGAAGTTTAAGACTATCTCATATCGATTGGCTATGGATCACTCAATTTTAAGTCACAGGGTATTTGCCTCAGATTTGAGCAAGAGCGCCTTCGTGAAGTCATAAATCAAAAAATGCGATTTTTTCCATGTTTTTTCACAAAATTTTTCTTTTTACTTTTGTCATTATAACTTAGAGAAAAATTGTAATGTGTTCACAGTAGAACTGCAATTTAATTGTCTTGTTAACAAGCTTTATGTCTCAAGAACTAAAAAAAATATTGTTATTTTTTTAAACATTAAAAACGGTATAAAAATTTTAGATGGAGCAAGAAAGTTTTAGACTATACCCTCGATCGCTGAGTGTTTGCCTCCAATTTGAGCAAAAAAAGCCTGTGTGACGTCATAAATCCAATATGGCGCTTTTTTCATATTTTTTCACAAACTTTGGCTTATAACTTTCGCTAAATGTTTACAGAAAAACTGTTGTTTGCCCGCAGTAAGAAAAGCGATAACTGCAATGGACTGGATATATTTTTATTAAACGAAATCGCGCACAAACATAATAATTGATACAGAATCAAGAAAACTAAGGGTCCATAAGAAAATCGCTGTAATCACACAACTGAAAGTCAAAAACAAGAGCACTCACCGATATGCAGCCAGTTTCTTCACGTCTCAGGGGCCCCTGTCAGGATCAAATGATAACACCACGTAGCTGAAGGGCTGAAGATACCAGTTCTATGGTTTTTAGTCCACAAACCGAGCACTTTCAAGTATAGAAAATTATAATAAATTGGAGAAAGTAATTAACACGCCATTTTCTCGAGGCGGTCGTGAATGAATCTCTCTGATTCCTGTTGCGCATGTCCCAAGCGCAGAAAAATATACCTTGCTTCTAGTCCAATTGTGTGGTTTTAAATTTTTTTAAAAACCGCGAATTTTAGCGCGAGCTAACAACTGTAAATACGTTTTTTACTTCGCTTTATACATTAAAAACTAACAATGATAAGATACTTTTTTTTGGCTAAAAAATGTTACTATATTTTATTATTAAAATTTTTTAAATATATTTGTTAGTTTACTACATACATATAAAGCTAATTTCTTTACTATATTCATCGTCGTTCTCTTGCAAACATAAACCTTATTTACAGTTTTCTGTAAAACCAATTTAGCAAAAGTTATTAGGCAAAGTTTGTAAAAAAAATTGAAAATACCGCCATTTTGGATTTATGACGTCATATAGGCCTTCCTACTCAAATTTTAGGTAAACACCTGGCGAATTAACATTGATGGATCTATCACTAATCGATCAAGGGTAGTCTAAACTTTTTTGCTCAATCTTACATTTTAAAAAATTTTTTATATTAAAGAAAATATCAATATCTTTTATAGTTCTTGAGATATAAAGCTTACTAAAACGATAGTTCAATTGCTGTGCTATTGCAAACAAATCATAACCTATACAATTTTTCTGTAAAAGTTATATGGCAAAAGTTTGTGAAAGAGATGGAAAAAATTGCAATCTTGGATTTATGGCGTCACAAAGGCGCTCCTCCTCAAATTTGATCCATCACCAATCGATTTGGGGTAGTCTAAAAACTTTCTTCCTCAATTTTCTTTTTTTGGGTATAAAAAGTTGATATTTTTTAGTAATTTTTATAAAATTAATATCGCTGTTGGTTTTTAAGATAAGAAACTCATTTCTTTACCATCTTACTTCGTGTTCTATTGCAAACAAAAAGCATAGGTATTAACAGTTTTTCTGTGAAACTAATTTATAAAATAAGTTATAATCCAAAGTTTGTTGGATTTTGTTTCCTTGGATTTATGCCGTCACACATATCCTACTAAAATTGGAGACAGACTAAAGCCGGTAACTTAAAATTGTGTGATTTATTTGGTTTACTCTCCTAGATTGGTATCTATCTAGGATAATTTAAAAATATCTTCCACAATTATCTAGGGGGATACAACAGGTCACTCAACATACGGTGCAGCAATCACATTTCCTGACTGGAAAAATTCCCTTTTACCTTCCTAGCCCACGCAGCAATGGCTAGAGAAGGTATTTTTTTCAACGAATTTGTGCAACGCCGAAAATGTGTTATTTGGGTGTCTGTGTGTGTATATCTGTCCGTAACACGACAGCTGCTAAACCGCGAAACCGATTTTAATCAAATATTTAAATAAAATAGTTTTTGACACTAATGAGCTGATTAGATTTTGGCCAAAATCCATTAATGCTTATTTAAAAAATGATAACTTTTTAACCGAGTATCGCAACAATATGCGGTTTTCGGAATATACTAGACTACATTGTGCTCAATAATTTGTGTTATAACCAAAAACTCTGTAGGAGCTTTAGTTTATTCACAAAAAACTGTTTTTTAGGCTGATATATCATGGCTGCACTTAAAGTGTGCTAATAGACTAGCTAGGAAGGTATCAGATCCGTCATGGATCCATTGATTTTTTTGGCAAAACATAAAATCTTATTCATCATATTCAAATTTTTGAAAAAAATTGCAAATATTGGCCCTTCACATGTTGCACAATTTGGATCCAAATGTTACTAAAGTTGTTCTATTTTTCAAGACCTCTTCTGGGAAAGGAAGTTTTAAAAAAATACTGAATTATTAAAGCCCATCAAAATATATTTTTAAAAAGCTTTTTAGTTTGGTGTTAGGTATTGTGCATTTTTCCAATGAATATAGGGTGAGGAAAAAGTACCGGGACCCCTAAATATCTTGATAACTATGAGTTATTTGAAAAAATGTTTCAAATTATAGAGTTAAGATTGCATTTATTCTATTTAAGCGTGACATTGACGCATCTGTTAGCATTAGGGTTTTTTTGGGGGGCCAACTTAATTTTTTTTTGTAAAGGGTGATGTTTTTAAAGGAATTTCCTATTTTTAATGTTGACAATTTTGCCACAGATAACATGGGCGCACCCAGGGGGGGGGGACTCGGGGCCCGGGCCCCTCCCAAGCCTTTGATTTTTAGATATTTTCCACATATTTCATGAATAAACACAAAAAATAGTATAAAATACAATATCATGCCCCCCCTCCCTCCACGACATATTCCTGGGTGTGCAACTGCAAATAACCCCTAATATCCATATTCTGAAAGTGCCTGTAGATACCTTAACAGGCTATTTAAAAAAATATTTCTAATTAAAAATGTTGTTTTATTTGTAACTTTCAGTAGTTTTTTAAATAACCAGATATGAAACTTTTTTGTTTGTAGAGTGGACTTTCTATGCAATACATTGGATTTCAATGTTAATCCATTTGCTTTTACATGGAAAATAAAAAATTTTTATAAACAATATAATTAAAAAATACTGAAATTTTTTGAAAAAAAAAACTCAAAAAACAATAGTTAAAAATTATATAACGTAAAAATTCCTTGCAAGATCTATCAAAATCCTATTAAATAAGCTCCAAGATTTTTTGATTTTGAAACTTGATTAAATCATGAAAATTGTATATGATAAATTCCTAATTAATTAAATATAACCTGTTACATGTTGGTGGAGAGTGTATAGTGTGATTTTTTATAACCAGACACCCCCTTTACTTTTTTTACCATTGAGTATAAAACTTTTAAATAAAAAGCAGGCATTAGAGGAAATTTTTTACATTATTTTAAACCAATACTGTCAATTTTTTTATTTATTTATTAAAATGTGCATTAATATCTACTTTTAAGTAATTTTTTTGTTTTCGTTTTGGTAAATTAGTTTATGAGGTATTCGTTGATAAAGACCTTTATTTTTTTTAAAATTTTACTAGATTATTGACATTCTGAAACGACATTTTAAAATGATAATGAAACTGAAAAGTTTTATGTATTTTGCTACTACAGGGACATTAATAAAATCATACATAAATTATTTCCATAATGCAGTAAATAAATATTATAATTTAAAAATTTCACAACTAAATATCTTAAATACTTATTAAACAAAACTAAAACTAAATAGTTATTTAAGAGCAGATTTCATAAAAAAATAGGGTGTACACATACATAAAATTGACATAGTTTGAACAGTACACAAGTCAAATTTGACAATTGCGGTTAAAAAAAACGGAAATTTTTTTATTTATTGACTGCTTTTTATTTGAAATTTTATTATTTAATAGTAAATAAATGGATCCATGACGGATCTGATACCTTTCTAGCTCGCATATTAGCACACTTTAAGTAAAGCCATGAAAAAAGTTTTTTGTAAATATTTCAGAAACTAAAGCTCCTACAAAGTTTTTGATTATAATACAAATTTTCTAGCTTAAAGTCTCCTATATTCCGAAGATCGCATATGGATGCGATGTTCGGTTAAAAAGTTTGAGCATTTTTAAAAAAAATTAATTGTCAAAAAACTGTCATTATTAGCATTAATGGATTTTGACCAAAATCAGCTCGTTAGAGTGTCGAACACTATTTTACCTTAAAATTTTATGAAAATCGGTGCAGCAATTTAGGAGCTATCGTGCTACGGACAGACACACAGAAAGACATGACGACGATATTGTTAAGATAGGTCAAAATAGACCCAAA
Source organism: Aspidapion aeneum (assembly GCA_963576565.1). Classification (NCBI taxonomy): domain Eukaryota; kingdom Metazoa; phylum Arthropoda; class Insecta; order Coleoptera; family Brentidae; genus Aspidapion; species Aspidapion aeneum. The sequence continues at coordinate 107,333,059 of OY755040.1, read as the reverse complement.
TAACACATTTTCGACGTTATCTCATAAAACATTTTTTCGTCGAAAATAATACCTTCTCTAGCCATTGCTGCGCGGGCCAGGGGGTGCCAGGTTATAAAAAATCACTGTACAGGTGAATTTTATTCGATAGTTACTTTCATGAATATTCCTACACAATAAAGTTTAAATGGGCAAAGTTGGAAGATTTCTTCTAAATTTTTAGAAATAATATATCTAATAATATACTGTCATAATTTCTTTTTAAAATTTAACACATTATTTCTCCATTATGAGCCCATACACTTCATACAAAGTGTTTCAACTAAAAGGTACGCCAGGCCCAGGCGAACCGGGCCTCTGCACGGGCGGCAAGTTGAGGGGGCGGCAAATTGAGGCAGCGGCAAATCGGCTGTATAATTTATAAAAATAAAAAGAAGTAAATCTGCTATATAGAAATCAATTAAACTAAACCCCTTCATACACCATAAAAAATTTTGATTTACACATAAGGGTAATGTGTAACACAAAGAACTACCTTAAGCACTCACCTATGGATGACCTTTTTTTGTCCCAAATTTTTTTAAGGGCGCCCTTTTTAGCCTTTTACCCGTCAGCTCACGCCACGCCGCTGTGGAAATGGTTTACCTTATCGCTTTTAATTTTTGTTACGAAGGGGCGGCATTTTACCTTTTTGCCCGGGACGGCATTACTGCGAGCGCGGCCCTGCCCCTATATTTTGAATCGGGAAAGTGATACCTCATTTTGAAGGTCTCTACAACTGTGTCAGAACCGTGTAAAAATTTAAATATCTATTTATTTTTATTTGCAATATTTATCTCTATGTTTACGATGGAGCGATAATAAAAGAAAAATACAACAATAAGAAATCCCTTCGATAAAAAATAAGTCGACGTGTATCGGAATTTTTTAATTTTATCTCAGAAATGTACATAAAAATATTTTTTTTTATCGCATTATAGTAACTTTGGAGGCAAATGTCTCAAAAACTAGTTAGATTTTTAAAATACAAGGTTGCAAAGACATTGAAGAGACCTTCAAAACAAGGTATCACTCAACCCACTTTCCCTATCCAAAATATAGGGGTAAATTTTAACCCTCAAAGGGGAGCTCTGTTACCTTTTTGTTGAAACACCATGTATAATTGTTTCAAATTTCTATGATCAAAAAGAAAAGAAGCATCTAAAAATGTTAAAAATAATGTCAAAGTTTTGACACGGGATTAACATATTTAGGTATTGTTCTACAACTTTACCCCTTACACTTTAAGTGTAATCAATATTCATGAAGATAGGTATTAAGTAAAATACTAATAATCACCCTGTACATTACTTAGTATTAAAAACAATTTTTTATACTTATTGTTATCATTTGTTTTAGTAGCTGTACTGTCAATTGAATACATGGCACAATTAGAGTAGGCTAACTGCAGATAGAAGTCTACATAATTTTTACCTTTTGGAAAATGGAAAAGTCCCTAAAGGGGGTGTGAAAGTTAATACTATATGAATTTGTAGAACACATATTAATTAGGGACTTGCAATAGTGCCAGGCACTATTATGACAGTATCGCATTATAAGAACAGCTGCCTTCTTTCAAAATAAGGCCTTTGTGTATTATAAGAGCCGGAATGAATAGTGTCGGCATTATTAATGAAAAATAAACGACTGGATTTATAAATTGGACTTTCGTATGTCAATTTTGAAAGATCATCTGTCAGTTTTCAGTGGAAAACTGTCAGAATAAGCATTGCAATAAGTCCCTAGTGTTGTATTTGTTATGTAGCTGGGTTCAGAAATATTGTTTCAGCATATTGTTTTGGTTTGTTTTAGAACTTTATTATAAACCTTATAATATAAACTTTTTATATACATAATTATTGAATGCCAATATTTTAAGATTTGAAGAGAAGAATGATTCCTTAAATATACCACCAAAGGGAAGATGGGGGGGATAAGAACACAAACATCCCAGCAAACATGGATTATAAAAAAAGTACTTTTAAGTATTGGCTTTCACTGCTGCCCATAACGGCAAAGTACTAAGTAGAAGTACTTAATTCGTATTGATTTGGAACAATGGCCTGCATCAGGCCAGCAAGTATATATTTTAGTACAAAAAAACTCTACTTTTAAAGTAATGCATTTTTTTTAACTTCTTTCTACACAAAAGCATGTACTTTTAAAGCAATGTATTTTCTTCGTATTTTTAGTAAATACAAAAAAACTGAATTTTTATACATTTTTAAAAAAACCTGCACTTTTAAAGCATTGTATTTTATTAATTTTTTTAGTAGTACAAAGAAACTATAGTCGTTGTCATACGCAGTTACACTTTTGTGACTTTGACATGAAATAAACATATTTCCTAACCAGAAATATATTAAAAAGTAAATATGTCATGTTGGTATAAAATTAAAGATAAAACTGTCATTGTCTCTAAATAAAAAGATGCTGACTGTAGGTTGACAAAAAAACGGCACAGATAAAAACAACTCAAAGACATGCCATTTTTCAGCTTTTTTTTGTAGCTCTTAGTATGCTTATGACAAATAAAGAGGTTGGAAATGTCACAAAAGTGTAACTGTCTATGGCAAGGACTATACTTTTATTGTAAATATTGTAAGGACATTACTTCACTCACGTTTCATATTTACGGAAAGAAATATTTGATCATTATATAAGGATCTTTTATATTTTTCCAAGGATTATGGAACATTCCACATCAATTTAAAAATAAATAAAATCATTAACATTCTTAAGCTTGACATTCCTTAGTGTGCCTGTAAAATTTTGACTAGTGTTTGCCATCTAGTGGCAAGGACAGCAAACATCAACTTGTCAGTTTTTTTGTAAATATTTTATTTTCACAGTAAAATATTTAATATTTTTGTACTAAAATAAAGTGCTTTAAAAGCAACTGTTTAAAATACTTTTAAAATGTTTTTTCACTGTTATATTAATTTTGCAGTAAAACTTTTAATAATAAATTAAATGTACTTTGGGTACCTTCTTCAAAATGTTATTAAAATGTTTTTTTTTTGGAGTATTTTATTTCCACAGTAAAATATTTAATTGTTTTGTACTAAAATAAAGTGCTTTAAAAGCAACTGCGTAAATATACTTTTAAAGTGTTTATTGGCCATTAACCACGGCTGCACTTTTCATAAATAAAGTATAACTTTTCGTTGTATTAAAAATAAAGTACTAAAATGTTGCGTTTTTTGTACTTTTAAATAATATGCAAATTAGACAATACAAAAATAATGCATATCGTTGCCGATGCCAGCAGTTAAAGTACAATATTAGTAAAGTACCAGCAGGTCAATGTTTGCTGGGATGGTTCTGTATGTACAACTCAGTAATTCGTTCAAGGTATGTACAGTTCTGTTCATAAAAATGTGACCCCCTAAATTATTCAATTTTTAGTTATTTAGAGAAAACAATGTTGTGTCCTGAAATGGTGGTTAATCCACCAAAAATTTGGGTGATACTGAAAAATGCAAATACATCTTTGCGATGTCATCGTTTTTTATGAACAGAAGTGTATGTACCAGACTTTACACTAGGTAGGTTACTGATTTGTTGTTATCTAATATGTATGGAAAAATCGTGACAATTAGCGGCTGTAAAAAGTTAAATAAATGTTATTTAAGTGGCAACCATTAATTTTGTGCTTAAATCCAAAGATTTTATGATATCAACATGAAAAATCGTTTATCCTACAAATTAGATGCTTTAATTGCTGTGTGAGATTAAAAATATAACAGAATTAGTAACCGGCTATTTTTTTTTCTGTGGTTTAAAAAATGTGTTTGAAAGTCAATTACTACGTTTATGCGCGCCTAAAAGCGGTTTAAAATTAAATCGGTTTTAGTACTTAAAACGGTTCTAATAGTGTGTATACGACAAATCGGCTTAAGTGCTTAAAACGATTTTAATAGCGTTTATATGACAACATTTTCAAACCGTCGTTATATAAAACCGCTGTAATAGGCCTGTATAAACAAAGCAACGGGAAACATTGTCGTACAAATAGTATGCTTGGTTTAGTCTACCCGACGCTCTAATAATATTTGCGCCTAGGCACTACAAATTCAGCCTATTAAAATAGGCCGGTGTACTGTGAACAAATATTGATACTGGAAAATAAGCAACCAACAAATTTTCTTAGGTTTACCAAGACTTTGTAGAATCGTAGATTTCTCTAGGTAGAACCATAATCAAAGATTATAATATACCATAATGAAAGGATTGAAGGGAAACTCCGAAATACTTCACAATTTTTTTATTTTTTAAAACACACTACGCGTTTTGATATATAAATATCATCAAGTGTGATCTGTAACTAGAATAAAAAAGTATCTTCGTTAATAAAACAGAAAAGTAACAAAACTTACTTACAGAAAATAAAAGTCCTTTTAAGGCCTAAATCAAGGACACAAATCAAAAAATAAAAACTACCAAACATCTTAACCTTAAAAATTTAAATATAAACAACAATATTAAAAACAAAATAGATAAAATAAATAAAAAAATTGATTGTACAGTCGGGGGCTTTTTAAATTGCCGCCCTCGAAAATAAAAAATATTCCTATTTAAAATTCGGAAAATTAGTTTGAACCAAAACAAACAAATTGTGAAACTTACCTCTGTCTGTACAAATTAAAAAAAAAATTGATTTCTTTAAATGATTAATTTTGACAGAAAAAAAATACAACGGCAATTTAAAAAGTCCCCAACTGTACAACTAACAACATCTCACAAAAGTTTAAAATATTACAATAGTTAAAAAGATTAAAACTATATATTAAATACAACAGGTTAAAAATCGATAAAAAAAATCAAAAGTACATAATATGGGGTAATAGAAAACATGATTAAATGTCTGTGTTTTATTACCCATTTTTTTTATACTTTTTTCTAAATAAAAAGAAAACGGAAGAGCGAAAAAATAAAATATCGAATAAAAATATCAAAAGTACATAATATCGAAACTACAAAATATCGAATAACAAAGTATCGAAAACACAAAATATCGAAACTAAAAAATATCGAAAATACAAAATATTGAAATAAAATATCAAAAATAAAAAATATCGAAAATACTAAATATCGAAAATACAAAATATGGAAACAACAAAATATCGAAAATCAAAAATAGAAAATTTCGGAACCTTATTCTAACCTGACCCTGGCTTAATCTAACTCAACCTAATCGGACGTAAAAAAAAACTTTCCCGGGATAATAGAGGGTGTGAACCGAACCGAACCTATCCATACCTAACAATACCCAACCTAACCTAATTAGCAGTGTTGTAGTTTAGTTTGGTTAGGTTTGGTTTGATTTGATTCGGTTCGGTCTGATTCACTTCGGTTCGGTTTGGTTCACATCCTCTAGGATTCCGGGAAAAAAGTCAGGAAAGTTTTTTTTGAAAAAAATTGTTGGTTCAGTTTGCTTTGGTTCGGTTCGGTTAGATTTGATTAGGTTTCGTTAATTTAGCTTTATGAAACTATCTATTTTCGTGTGGTTACGTCAGATTAGGTTGAGTTAGATTAAGCCAGGGTCAGGTTAGGGTAAAGTTTCGAAATTTTCCATTTTTGATTTTCGATATTTGGTAATTTCGATATTTTGTGATTCGATATTTTTTATTTTCGATATTTTGTATTTTTGATATTTTGTGATTCAATATTTTGTAGTTTCAATATTTTGTGGTTACGATATTTTGAAGTTTCGATATTTTGTAATTCGATAAAATGTAGTTTCGATATTTTGTGGTCCGATAATTTGTAGTTTCGATATTTTGTATGTTTTTGATATTTTGTATTTTCGATATTTTGTGTTTTCGAGATTTTGTGTTTCGATACATTTGACATATTTTTCAATATATATAAAGTTAGCAGAACTTTGTAAATTTAAAAAAAATATATGCTTATTATTTGCCGTTGCCGTAAATAAGTTGTAAAAACAAAAAATGTGCCATGCCCATTTAAAAAAAAAAATTGTGTTCTGCTAACTTTATATAAAGGTAGTAAAACACCACAGACTTCTTGAAATCTGTGTACAACACCTATAAAAATAATGGATTAAAAAAAATTAATAAATAATTTATCGTTAATTATCCAAAAAAAATTTGCCATACCTGTAAAAAAATAGTGTTCTGCTAAATTCAAGGTGTTATCTGAACATATGTCTTGTGTTAACAATTCATTTAAGACAGGAATGGCAAATCATTGTTTTTACATCTAATTTACGGATAATTAACGTCAAATTGAGCACTAAACATTTTTAGATAAATCCATTGTTTCTATGGGTGTTCACTTCATATAAAGTTAGCAGAACACCATTTAACAAATTTTGTTGTTTTGACAACTTTATATAAAGTTAGCAGAACATAATTTTCTTTGAAAACGGGCACGGCAAATTTTTTGTTTTTACAACTAATTTACGGATAATTGACGGCAAATAATGCGCATATAGATTTTTTAAATTTCCAGAGTTGTTCTGCTAACTTCATGTACATTATTTTTTAAGTAACTTATATTATTATTGTTCCTAAAACAAAAGTAAAAGAAAAGGGGTAATAAGAAACATATGCTAATTTGTAATGTATATGAGCAATGTATTAGGTGTTTTTTTTAATTAAATTAAATTTACACTCTAAACTCCTTGTTTATGACAAGCATAAAAAATACGAAGGTCTTGTACCTATTTGACCACAAACGCACGTATAAGAGAGGAAAATAATTTTTTTTCTTACAACAAAAAAAAATATATTATCTGAAACTTTGAGGTTTGCGTACTAGAATGATCTTGGTATCCTCTGTTTCTTATATCCCCATCTTTTTCCTACATTAAAAAATTTTTATTATAATTTAAGTATAATTACATAAACAAAATTATTTTAAAAAAAGGAAAAAGTCTACAAGTACCTACTAACTATACCTGGTATAACACATTTATGGGGGTCAAGCTCCCCATGTTCAGCAGCCAGATGCAATGGACTGTATCCATGCTTTATCCACACTCATCAACTACATGCCATATTCCTGCTTGTGTCAAAATTAGCTGAGCAGCTTTGTAATTTCTGCCATACTGCACTTCAGTGGTATGAGTCCTTGCGTCACCTGAAATTTATAATCCAGAGATAATTGGTGACATTTTGATACACTACAATGTCTTTTTCGGTGAGCTGAATTATCCTAGTGATGCACAAAAAACCTTGTCTTGCAAGACAAGAGCAAGTTCATATCCTTGTGCATTTTACTAAGAATTTGTTTGTAAATAATACTTGAATGGATAATTTCCATAAAACGTCAATAAATCAATGATTTGTTTTTTAAAAAGTTTAACTTTTAATACAACAGAAAAAATATGAATTTTAAAAATATCGATTTTCTTAAAATGTAATTTCTCAAAATGATCTGTCCGTTATCTAACAAAACAAATGAATGTCGCAAAGTTATAAACATGGTAAATCTCTTTTGGAACACCCTATATATTAACAAAAATTAATAAATATTTTTCTTCTAAATTTAAAAATATATGCTGTTTACATTTGGTCCACCCTTTGTTGAAATATTGGCATTTTAAAAATCTAATTATATTGATTGTGATAAACAAACAACTGATTTCAATGTTCTTATTGTTTATTCATGTTTTTAAAATCCAAATATTTCAAAAACGACTGGACCAAATGTCAACATATCATATACTTTTAATTCAGAAAGAAAAGATATATACATTTGGGGTTTAACATACTTATAGGGTATTCAGTAAGAGATGATATTTGACCACAAACGCAAGTATAAGAGGTGCAAATAATTTTTTTTCTTACAAAAAAATATATTATCTGAAACTTTGAGCTTTTGAAGTATTGAATACACCTGGTTTGCGTACTAGAAGGATCTTGGTATCCTTTGTTTCATATATCCCCATCTTTTTCCTACATGAAAAAAAATTGATCATAATTTAAGTATAATTACATAAACAATTATTTTAAAAAAAGGAAAAGGAAAAAGTCTACAAGTACCTACCAACTATACCTGGTATAACACATTCATGGGGGTCAAGCTCCCCATGTTCAGCAGCCAGATGCAATGGACTGTATCCATGCTTTATCCACACTCATCAACTACATGCCAAATTCCTGCTTGTGTCAAAATTAGCAGAGCTGTATGAGTCCTTGTGTCACCTGAAATTTATAATCTAGAGATAATTGGTGACATTTTGATACCCTACAATGTCTTTTTCGGTGAGCTGAATTATCCTAGTGATGCACAAAAAACCTTGTCTTGCAAGACAAGAGCAAGTTCATATCCTTGTGCATTTTACTAAGAATTTGTTTGTAAATAATACTTGATTGGATAATTTCCACAAAACGTCAATAAATCAATGATATGTTTTTTAAAAAGTTTAACTTTTAATACAACACAAAAAAATATAGATTTTAAAAATTAAAAAAATATCGATTTTCTTAAAATGTAATTTCTCAAAATGATCTGTCTGTTATCTAACAAAACAAATGAATGTCGCAAAGTTATAAACATGGTAAATCTCTTTTGGAACACCCTATATATTAACAAAAATTAATAAATATTTTTCTTCTAAATTTAAAAATATATGCTGTTTACATTTGGTCCACCCTTTGTTGAAATATTGGCATTTTAAAAATCTAATTATATTGATTGTGATAAACAAACAACTGATTTCAATGTTCTTATTGTTTATTCATGTTTTTAAAATCCAAATATTTCAAAAACGACTGGACCAAATGTCAACATATCATATACTTTTAATTCAGAAAGAAAAGATATATACATTTGGGGTTTAACATACTTATAGGGTGTTCAGTAAGAGATGATATTTGACCACACACACAAGTATAAGAGGTGCAAATAATTTTTTTTCTTACAACAAAAAAAATATATTATCTGAAACTTTGAGCTTTTGAAGTATTGAATACACCTGGTTTGTGTACTAGAAGGATCTTGGTATCCTCTGTTTCTTATATCCCCATTTTTCCTACATTAAAAAAAATTGATCATAATTTAAGTATAATTACATAAACAAAATTATTTAAAAAAAAGGAAAAAGCCTACAAGTACCTACCAACTATACCTGGTATAACACATTCATGGGGGTCAAGCTCCCCATGTTCAGCAGCCAGATGCAATGAACTGTATCCATGCTTTATCCACACTCATCAACTACATGCCATATTCCTGCTTGTGTCAAAATTAGCTGAGCAGCTTTCTTTGTAATTTCTGCCATACTGCATGCTTCAGTGGTATGAGTCCTTGCGTCACCTGAAATTTATAATCCAGAGATAATTGGTGACATTTTGATACCCTACAATGTCTGGTGAGCTGAATTATCCTAGTGATGCACAAAAAACCTTGTCTTGCAAGACAAGAGCAAGTTCATATCCTTGTGCATTTTACTAAGAATTTGTTTGTAAATAATACTTGATTGGATAATTTCCATAAAACGTCAATAAATCTGCGGGAAACTGGCTGCTAACTTCACACTTTGGCTGTGGGCAACTGGCTGCTAACTTCACACTGGCTGCTGGCAACTGGCTACAGTTTCACACGGATCTCTAATGGTAGATCATTTTTTAGTTCTTACTATAGGCCTAGTCATGTGCCCTATGAATCTACAAAAAAGTATTTAAAATTAATTAAAATAAAAAGACTGTAAATATCAAAAAAATATATGTAATTTATTTTGCAAGAGAAGCTGGTTTAGTTTAGTGAATATTAGTGTGGTACTTGTAGTGCGAACCGAACCGAACCACTGAGACTATTTTGGTGCTACTAAAAAATTGCTCCTGTGCAGTTTCAAAAGAATACAAAAGTGCACCAGGGTAACATGAGTGCAGAGGCCTTAGTGGTATATCTTTGAGCCACAGTGTTAAGCCTAAATCATTTATTGTTGTAATCTGCAGAGTTTTTTTATGTGCTGGGTGGAAAAAAAAATGTGCCACTTTAGTCAAACTCAGTATGTAGGTATGTGACACAATAGATCCATATGTGGTCGCAGTACATGGAGGTCCAGTAGGGCCTGCGACCACTTTTGAATACATACATACATGAGCTTGGAGAGTCCATAGCAAAAAATTTTCACGGAGTGTCACACGGAGTTTGTCAGTTGCTCAAAAGAATACAACAAGTTGCACTAGTGGCACACCAGTGCTGCATTTTTTCCCAAAAGAATTTACTATAAGTGATTGCAATTACCAACTACTTACTGAGAAAAAAACTTGGGCCTTTTGAGAGCACTGTGCCCCAAGTACTATTGTGCTCCATTCACTTTTTGAAGCACTTTGAAAGCATTACTGCCCAGCTTTCCGCACAGCCTTTCAAATATTTCCTTAAGATTTGTATAAACCACCCTTATACCAATCTAATCTATGATAAACATAAAACCGAGGGCTGAATAGCTAACCCAAAGTCTGTACACTAATTGTGAAAATCCAGAATCTTTTCCCAGATTGTGAGGGATTGTGTGTGTAAGATTGTGAGATATTGTTTAAGGATTGTAACAAGATTGTGAAAAATGTGTACACCGATTGTGACAGCACCCCATAAAACAATAGTTAGGTACCTACTTACCTATACATTAACACATTTTCTGCTTGGCTGTCTGCCCTACAGACACAGCAAACTTTTAATGAAGTTGCTTCTTCTTAGATCGCAGTTCAGAGATAACCAAATTTTATATTTAAGTTGGTAGTTCGTGTCCATTTAACTACAATGCAGGCATTTATAATATAGGTTTTATGTTATTTAGCTTTCTATTGGCCCCAGAAGGTCTTGAGTAGTATTTTAAGCATTAGCGAACTCTCAACTGCGGCCGCGAACTGCGTTTATAAATCACGTGTTATATCTTTGTACAAAAATCACAAAAAACATTTAGAATTTAAAGACAAACCATCACCAAAACAAAAACGATAAAATGGCGTCATAAATAGACTCCCGTCATCATTCAACAGGCGCGGTTGCCAAGACGCAGAAGAGACAAATGGATCAAGGGAAAATCTCACAGCCCCCTGTGTTGCTTACACTTTTTTTATTATTGGGCATATATAGTCCTTTAATAGATATATGTTCGTATGGTTAGTAATCTGCTCCCTTGGTGTTTATCAAGGTTCCGCATTTTCAACCCTTGTATAGGGGTGTTCCGTAAAACCACTCAACTTTGGGTGCCGGCCCAAAGTTGTACCGAAATCTGAACAGCATTGGAGGACCGTCAAGACTATTAAGAGCATTAAGAGGCACTAGCGATAGGTATGATCAAAGAGAAATGCAGGTTTTGTTTTTTTTTTATTTTGTTTAATTTAGTTTTTGTTATTTTGTAAATCGTTTGTAAGGTTAAAAAAAAAGAAAAAAGAAAGGTAGTTATTGAGTTTATTTTTTTTTTGTTCTTTTTTTTTGCCGAAGTAGGTGGGGAATGTAACGAAGTTACTACTTTTTTTTATTGTTTTAATTAGTTTTCTAGACTATTTAAGCTCAGACAGTTAAAAAATATTTTTATTGAAACCTGACTCAATTTTCGCTTATTAATTTTGTTTCATATTTTCTGAGGAAAAATGCCGTTTTGACATATGAATGTCATTAAAGCCTTTCAAAACGTTTGTTGCAAAAGGACTAGATAAAATAATATTCCGAATAAGTCAATCCACGTTCATTTTTCAAAAACGTGGTTGTGTTTCATTCGGTTATTTCCGTTGGTTCTCGATTTGTAGCCGAGCTCTAGCCTATAAAACAGCAATGCCTTCGCCCATACGGGGATTCGAGATTTGTTTCTCGTTCGAGCACAATGTATAGGTGGTACGCGGTGTGTGTAGATGTCGACCGGTTTCTGGTAAGAATGGGACTTATAAAAGAAACCTCGTTTTTGTCTAGTTAAAGTTTTTATAATTCTATTTGATTTGAATTTATTTTGAACCGTGCAAATTACTTGTTTGTCCTTTCCCAATTCCATCCTTTCCCGATAGTATCTTACATGTTTTCTGGTATTTATTAATTTTCTTTCGCAAGAAAATAAAGAAACAAATCGGGTTTATTACTTGTGGGCTGCAGGTTCGTCACCAAGTAATAATCATCCCGGATTTGACACACCAGTTTCCCTTTTCCTGGTTTTTATTATTTTTGTTCTCTTTCGAGAAAGCAAAAATGATAACAAAGCTATAGATTATATTTCGTGGGCTGTATGTTTCGTCACCGACTTATAATTGTAGCGCTTTGCTAAACCCCCGTCCTCGTTCCTTTTTTTTTAAATTATTTTTGTTCTCTTTCGAGCAAGCAAAAATGATAAAGCTATAGATTATATTTCGTGGTCTGTATGTTTCGTCACCGAATTATAATTGTAGCGCTTTGCTAAACCCCCGTCCTCGTTTCCCGTTTCCCGTTTTTTTATTATTATTTTTGTTCTCTTTCGAGGAAGCAGAAATGATAACAAAGCTATAGATTATGTTTCGTGGGCCGTATGTTTCGTCACCGACGCATAATTGTAGCGCTTTGCTAAACCCCCGTCCTCGTTTCCCGTTTCCAGTTTTTTTTATTATTATTTTTGTTCTCCTTCGAGGAAGCAAAAATGATAACAAAGCTATAGATTATATTTCGTGGGCTGTATGTTTCGTCACCGACTTATAAATGTAGCACTTTGCTAAACCCCCGTCCTCGTATCCCGTTTCCCGTTTTTTTTATTATTTTTGTTCTCTTTCAAGGAAGCAAAAATGATAACAAAGCTATAGATTATGTTTTGTGGGCCATATGTTTCGTCACCGACTCATAATTGTAGCGCTTTGCTAAACCCCCGTTCCCGTTTCCCGTTTTTTTAAAATTATTTTTGTTCTCTTTCGAGGAAGCAAAAATGATAACAAAGCTATAGATTATGTTTCGTGGGCCGTATGTTTCGTCACCGACTCATAATCATCCCGGCTTTGTGTAGCCAGCTCTCCCGTTTACATAAAACCTGGTATTCGTTAACTTCTTCCTAATTCTCTTTTTATTTTTCATAATTAACGATTTTTTTCTGTCACGATTATTGCTTCGTTATTGCCCCGTTAGACCCGTGTCCCACCGCGACCTTATAAACTTAAAAGTTGGTATAGTTACATTTTTTTTATCCGTTTGTTTTGTAAATAACCAGTTACTGTAAGATATATATGCTCTCACCGTAAATTAAACCTGTTAAAGTGGTACCACCCTCCGTTTCTATTTGTAAATATTCTGTTTAATTTTTTTTTTCCGTTTCTTTTGTACATAACTGACATGAACCGAACCGAACCGAACCGAACCGAACCGCGAGACATATATGACCCGACCAGTCCTGTGAAACTTCAAAGTTGGTAAAGTTTCGTTTTCTTTCAGTTAAATAGCCGTAAATTTGTAAAATTATAGTATGTAATTAACTACCAGCTGTTTAAGGAAATCTTTCTGCAATTTTTTTATGTTGGGAAAAGTCTTTTTGGGGAAAAAAGAAATCAGTATTTAACTAACGCCCATCCGATCTAATCGGACCTAACCAGATTTGTTAAATCCTTTTGTTAGAGTCCCGAGGTGATAGGGCGTTGAGTTTTAAGTCCTTTTTCATAACTTTCACTTTTCCAAGTAACTCACTGTCTGTGCTAAAATAGAGCAAACAGAGTAAACTGGAGTTTTTTTATTTGACTTGATAGAAATAAGGGATTTATAGTTTTGTTTTATTTATTAAGTTGCATATATTTAGTTATTTTCTTTGAGGGTTTGTACCACTAAATTAAAATGACAAAATACACATAAAATAGTATTTATAGAAATTGAGTTTTTAATGAAATTGTGGTTTACTTACCTGGTTATTCTCCACTGTTTAAAAGCATACCCGAGAGGCAAGGGAGACTCTAGGCTCCCTTATTTCCTAGAGTGGCGCCCGAGGCAAAATTTCGATCGATTCTATCCCTCGAAATCCCAGGATTGAATCGACCGAAACCCTGGGACGTCAAAAGTAGGGAAAATTCGTTAGATGACGAAACCCTCTTACAAAAAGTTAAACATAATAAACACTTGGGCGCAACACCCCGAATTTTTTTTCTTGTCTCAAAATTCTGAAACTACACGCTTGCTGTTCACACATACTAGACTACAAGTTAAAACATTTAAAAAAAGATTCCTCAAAAACTATATTATACAATATAAAAATAGAATAAGCTAACCCATAACATCGAAGCTCTTTAAAAAAATTGTCAAATTTTTATGGCTAGGTATTATGAAATCGACATGATTTTGCCCAAATATCAAAAAAGGGAGCAAAAAAAAAAACAAAATGCATTTTTTTGATATGATGAATATATCATGAGGTTGGTTATTTAAATCCCAATAGAACGAGCCAATGAATACAAAATTCCACTATATATTGCGTTTATAGACTTTCAAAAAGCTTTCGATAGCATTGAGCACTGGGCAGTAAAAGCATCTTTAATTAATAGCCGAATAGATCACAGATACACAGATTTAGTAGCCAATATATTATTATATAGCGAAGCAACAACATCAATCATTCTCCACGAAGGAATCAAGCCAATCCTTATAAGAAAAGGTGTTAGACGGAGTGACACGATATCCCCTAAACTATTTAACCAGGTCCTAGAAGATGTTTTATACACATTAGTTTGGGAAAAAATAGGCATCAAAGTAAGCGGACAATACTTAAACCCCCTAAGATATGCTGATGGTATTACCTTAATAATAATAAGAACTGGAAGAACTGGATACAGCACCTATATATAAACTTGAGTATGAACTACACTAAAACTAAAATCATAACAAACACAGACGAAAATATCACGATCAGAATAAACCAAGAAAAATAAAACAAGACAGAAATATATATATATATATATATATATATATATATATATATACCTGGGACAAATTATTAAACTAAAAACATGAAAACCAAACAGCTGAAATCAAGAAATATCCTCAGTACTTTAAAACGAAAGTATATAACCAATGTATCCTTCCTGTACTTAGCTTTGGATCCTAAACCTGGACACTTACAAAATCAAACATGGATAAGGTAACAAACGCCCAAAGAGCAATGGAAAGTCAAATTTTACGTGTAAAGATACAAGAAACAAAACAAAAGTAAGAGATGTCAGAAGAGAAGTCGCAAAATTAAAATTTTCAAAAAAATATCAGACAGAAAGACGATCGTTGGAACAAATCTATTATAGACTGGAGACCTTGGGGAAAATAAAAGAATTAGGGGAAGACTTCAAATGAGATGCGCGGACGACGATGGATGAACACGGCGATAGAGAGAGAAGAGTGGAAGTTATTGGGGAAGGCCTATATCCAAAGGTGGATTGAAGAAGGCTAAATAGATAGATAGATAGAAGTTATTTAAAATGTGATGATATGAAAAAAAGTGTTGTTGTGTTGAATTTTATCTAGAGTCTTTCCGCCACGCCACTGTTGGTTAGCTGTATTGTTTTCCCAATCGAAAATTGGGCCTCAGCTGTTTTGTCGACGTTATTACGCCGGTTTTATTAGCCTTTTGGCTTAACTTTTTGTCAATTTTAGTGTTGATTTATCGCATGATGGTTTAAATGGCCATTTAATGTTCAATAGAATATAATTGCAATTTTTGCTCATTTGAATACCTCATAATTTAACATTTTTATAACAAGAAATGGTATAGTTCCTGTAATTATTTCAAACCTAACCGTAAGTCAATCTAGTTGGTTGGTTATGTGGTCTTATCTCCACAATAAGTTTATAGTTAAGCTACCAAGTTTTGGAACTTATTCAAATGTTATTATTATTATTATTATTATTATGGTTATGGCAATGGAAAGCGGCATACCACCGATGAGTCCATTGCTTTTGATTTTTCACTGATAGGTTTTTGTTTAAGGTATTTCTTTAAAAATAATGCACTAATGTGTTGTTTATAGTAGAAAAATTTTAGTCTAGTCTATTCTTAAAAATGTTTTTGTTTGATTCATTTATTGTTTCTAGATTTAGGGAATTCCATTTATAGACTACGCGATTAGTTAGAGAGTTTTTTCTTCCAAGAAGAAGGGTTCTTTCTTTTTAAAGTTTTTGGTGATGTCCTCTGAGGTTTATGTTTTGTTTTTTTTTTGCAAAATATCTTCTAGTTATAAGTCTGTAGAGTAGTAGCTATTTAGGATCTTGTATGTTTCAATAAGGTCTCCCCTATCCCTTCTTTCTCTAAGTGTAGTCTACTGAAATTTTTGTAGTCTTATTTCGTAGGGCTTTTTTTTTAGTTCTGTTGAGATTTTGGTAATTTTTCTTTGAACACTCTCTAAGAGATTCATGTCCTTGATGTAGTAAGGAGACCAAACTGTATGGCCATATTCTAGTTTTAGTCTAATGTAGGTGATGTAGAGTTTTTTTTAATCATTTTTACAGTTTGATTTTCAAATGCTTGTCTCATAAGGTAGATTAGTTGTCCATTCCTTTACAGTACTCATGTCTTCCTTTAGTTGATGCAGTTGTGTTAAAGGATTTCCATATAGTTTTTTTATCGTCTGCAAATGATTTTACTTTGGTGTGTATAATTCTTGAAAGGTCAGAAATATACATTACAAAAAATAATCTAGCAAGTACAGATCCTTATGGTACTCCGCCGACGACTGGGTACCTATCAGAGCTGGTTCCATTTGCTCTAACATAAAAAGTTCTTTGCTTAAGAAAGAAGCTGCTGCATTGCAGGTACTTACCTCTAATTCCATAATGGTTTAGTTTGTAACAGAGTCTCTAATGTGGTACTGTATCGAAGGCTTTCTGAAAGTCAAGATATATAACATCAATTGGCTTGCCTTCTAGACTTGTAGATCAATCGTCTTGACAGCTAAGAAGATTTCTTGTGGTAGACCTTTTTGGCATAAAGCCAGAGTATGAGGTACGATGCTATTTTCTAAGAAAAATGATGTTGTTTCTTTTTATATAATTTTTTTCAGTCCTTTGCAGCTTTTTTCCATACTAATATACTTGGTGACGTCTGGCGAACCAACTACATAAAGCCAAGTAATTTTTTCTACTCAGCGTAAGGTGAGAGGCAAATATCGGTAATTGACGAAATTTCAATCAAAGTGTTGCCTGCAAAAAATATTTTTCTCGTTTGATCATACCGTTGCAAGCATGTTTGCCAACCTTCAAAATTTAAACATATTTACTAACCTCAGATATTCAGCTGTGGGACTCAGGATTTATGGTAAATATTATTTTTATCTGAGATTCAAAAAAGACAAGCAAAGCCAAAAGGATACGCAGAAAACATTAAAAAAAATGACACCATGTGGAAAACTGGGATACTGTTTGGTTAGTAAATATCAAAAATCCCTTTAACTATCAGGCTAAATTATCCGGACTTACTAGTAGGGCAGGCAGTAAATATTTTTGAATCTTATTTTCTCAGTGAACAAATATCGATAGAATTGTCCATTGGTCATTTCTAAGCAAAATTTGTTACATGAATTTTTCTAATGGGTTTAGGTGCAAAATACAAAAGAAGATATAACTACGAGAACTTTATTTCCTTAGTAATAAAAATAGTTTGACTGGTAAAAAGTATACTTAAGTTAACTATTTTTAGTTATAGTGTATTATAACATCAGTTTAAACTTTCAGTTTTAGGACGTAGAAAGCAAGGGCAAACATCAGTTCAATTTTTGGATCTACAAATTGTCAGCCACATATTTTCGATCATTTGTGATAAGCCAGATTTCTTTTCTTATGATCTTCCTAA
The DNA here is from genome assembly GCA_963576565.1 of Aspidapion aeneum. Lineage (NCBI taxonomy): Eukaryota > Metazoa > Arthropoda > Insecta > Coleoptera > Brentidae > Aspidapion > Aspidapion aeneum. Next base: position 107,315,298 of record OY755040.1, on the reverse strand, counting down.
TCTTTTTTTCTTAGTGTAAGAGATTTAAAAGTAAGAAAATAAGTCGACTCATATTATTCCTTAACCTTTTCAACCCATCGGAAAATTATTACCAGACTGAAAAATTGTTGATTATTATCATTAGCATACTTATTTATATACACCGACTAAGAAAATAAGTTTCAGAAAATAGGACCAACAAAATGATTGCCTGCAACAATCAGCTGGATTTGCACTGTGTATGCGCTCTGTCTAAATTTCCTGACATTTGTATGCAACTGATAGGCATGGGTAATATAGCAAATTATCGCGTGTTAACACAATGACGCTGTTTCTGCTTGCTGTATCAAGGCAATGTGTCAGCACAATTGTGTCACGAAACAGTGAAAGCGGTGAGCTCTAAGCGACTCAAAATTGTGCCAGCTTTGGCAACACTGATTTATGTTTTATCGTTGTTTGTTTTATTCTAGGTTTTGGTATTCGAGAATTCGAGGTATCCCGACTTTCGACTTAATTGTAACCGAAAGAGAGAGCCGTTTTGCAGTATGCGCAACTAGTAGTACAAATTAATGTAATTTATGCAGTTTTTTTTTAATTGTGTCGCGTCATATCTGTCCGCAATCTGCACACCTCGTACCCCTTCTCATCTACTCTTGTATACCCTAAACATAAATCAACCTTGAGTTTGCGGGCTTTGCAGCCGCTCCGAAAGTTAATAACAAGATGGCGATGACTCATATCCTTGACAGTATCATGAGTATCATAACACTCCGTGTTATGCAGTCGTGATATAATACGTATATCCTATCCACGGGCTTTTTAACAATTGTGGCGTTACTTTTAATTGTTTAAACGACAATTAAAACAACTGTCAGTTATATTTAACAGAATTAGACTAGATATAACGGGTCGAAAAATTAGATAGCGCACAGTACGTCAGCGACGCCCCCCAGCTCACCAACCTTCAACTTCCCCCTTCTTGTAAAGTGTCATGGTGTCATACAATTTGTTGTGACTATATCAACACTCATGACACCGGGAACGGTATCGATACAAAAGTGCCATTCAACACAGGGTTGCCCATACCTAGCAAGTCAACTTGTCTAGAGACGCTGTATATGACTTATTTTAAAGAAATAGAGAGGGGACAAACTTATCAAATTTAAATGGTTTTAAGTCAAAATCAAAGGAGGGAAATATCGGTCCTCTATACTCTAGCCTTGTTTAGAGAGAGACGCACCTATGTCCTTGTTAATTCATAAGCGTCGAAAAATAGAAATAAACGATTTTTGATTGCATGATGATTTACCGCTGAAAAAAAATTATTTTAAGCAATAGAAGTAACAGTAGCGGTGGACTGAGCAGCCGCGAAGTTACTTCAAGAGCCTTTCTGCCCTACATCCCTAGAGTGACGGATAGGAACGGACGTATTCTGGGAAAACACAACATAAAAACGATCTTTAAGCCATCTAAGAAGATCGAGAACCACCTCAGATCTGCGAAGGATATAGGGAACCCACTAAGTTCTTCGGGGGTATACCGCATTCCCTGTACCTGTGGAAGTGTCTACTTCGGAACAACCAAACGGTCCGTAAACACAAGAATCAAAGAACACAAAGCCAACTGTCGACTCGGACTTACGGAAAAATCCGCAGTTGCAGACCACACACTAAACAATGAAGACCACCGAATAAAATTCGAAGACATACAAGTTCTCTGCGCCTCCTCTTCATACTATCCAAGACTCTATAGAGAAGCAATCGAAATTCATAAACACCAGCAGAACTTCAACAGATCTGAAGAAACTCTTAAAATTAACAGAACATGGGTACCGGTTCTTAAAAACACTAAACGGCTCGCTTACAAGAACAAAACTGAATCTTGGGAAAGTGACCAATCACCGACCAGCTCTGAAATACGCCCCGCCCACCATAGCGTATATAACCTGCGCCCGCGACAGACTAACCACCAGTCTTCGAGAAGCCGACAAACAGTCAACATCTCCTGAAAATGCCATCCACTCGAGATGGCGAAACGTCGAGAACGAATTTCCAACGACGACGGCCGAACAGCCCGAAAGCACACCCACCATTGGACGATGGCCGCGAAAGCCTTTCACAATATCCACCCAGGCTGGAAACTAATAGAAATATCGGAAATATCTCACTCCTGCAAAAAAAATTCGCCCTCGCAAACACAATCGACGTGTCTTAGTATTTTTTGCAAAATTTACTTTGAATACTCGAAATCGCATCGTTTTTTATTTGTTGGGCCATCCTGTATATATAAAATTTTGTAAAAAACTAGGACTAAAAATTCCTTTAAAAACATGTATTTTACCGTTAGGAATCATACATAAAACAATTTTATTTTTAATGCTTTCCAATCAAAAATGCAGCTTTATTTTTTTTTCAATGTGTACGTGTATGGAAATCTAAACCAATGTGGCGGTAAAAAATATAAAAACCAATTTAAATTTGACAGAATCTGCCATGCATTTTAATTATTGTATATTCTGTGGTGTGCCCCCGATATTTTTTAACGAGGCTCTGCATGGAATTTATTTGATGGTAAATTATTTGTGTTTTTAGTTGGGCGGTTATGTCATTTTTACAAGTGATACGAATCAGTCTAAATGACAATCAGGCGCCAAATTTTAAATAAAACTTAATTAGAACTACAATGTAAATATTAGTTTTAATTTTGCAGACTTATTTAGTATTAATTTTTATTTACCTATTTACTTCAGGCTTTTATTAATAATAATATAAAAAAAAAATATATAAAAAATTTATATTTTAAAACCTGGGTTTATATTTTATATTGTAATATATGGATATATTAGATAGACATAAGTAATTAATTATGATTTCATTATTAAATAGGCGTCTTCTATACGTACGTGCCTTTCCACAATTTAAAGTATCATATACAAACACAAAATAAATATATAAATTATTTTATCTTATTAAAACAGGAACTTTGGTATGTTTGTGAAAGTTTTAGATGCTAATGGATGTTTGTCGTTATAACGATAAGATTGTGGGGGTAGGTTTCGAATATACCTACCTAGGGACCATTTTTAGATTTTAAGGACATTTATTCTATTGCCAGTTTTACTTAGAGTAAGAGCTAAGTTTATATTAATTATTATGTACTTCAAATTTAGAAAGAAACTAATTAAATATATTTAGTCAAAGCACCTATTTCTGTGTTACATTATTTACAAACACAAATGAACAGATTTAGTAAAAGTCGTGTTTTATGTTTATAATGTCAACAGGTTCATGACATAATTTTGGTGGCAACGCTGTTCGAACACGGGGGACTTATGTGTAGTGAAAATTACCCCCGGAAAGCCAGAAGAAGAGATGGTGAATTCATCCTTTTGCCTAAGTTTAAGACCGCTCGCTTAAAAAAAATCAATATTAATGTACTTCATAGTAAAAGGTGAAAAAAACGGGGGACTTATGTGTAGTGAAAATTACCCCCGAAAAGCCAGAAGAAGAGATGGTGAATTCATCCTTTTGCCTAAGTTTAAAACCGCTCGCATAAAAAAAATCAATATTAATGTACTTCATAGTAAAAGGTGAAAAAATATTATTCTTTGTGATTTTTTCCAACGCCAACGCTACCGAATAAATAAAAAATTAAGTAGAAAAACAATTATCGTGGAAATGATGTGCCAAATAAAAACAACTTTAGTGAAAAAAACTATTAAGGAAATGGTTGATGCTTATTGGAAATAGACGTTGAAATGAAGATTTTTAAGACTCAGTGACAAAAGTTTTAATTATAGTTTTGTTAATTCATGTAAGTAATTTTATATTTTATTTTGGGCTAATTAATTTAAATTAATAATAATGGAACTTGAAAATATTTTATCTAGTTGGAGGCGGCATGTAAGCTATACACAATACAAAGGGCAACATATTTTTGATTACGGATCTAATTTATTAAATAATCACGAAAACTTTTTAAAAAATTTCCATCAAATTATAGAAAAATTAGATTTTCAGGCTAAAAGTAAATTTTTCTTGATAACAGATAATGAGCTTAAATGAATTTACTTGTAATGGGTTAAGGGACTTGACCATTAAAACACAATTACATCAATTTTGGGAATCCGATGATTTTCATTCTTAAGTTAGCATGGAAATCGAATTAGAAAAACAAAAATTGTCACACTTCAATAAAAGTCGCATGCGAACAAATCATAATTATCATTTTAATTCACAATTTCAAGACAACTATTATGCACCAGGCTCAAACTTTAACCTAATCCCAACGAAAAAATCAAATTTTCCTAATAAAAGTCAGCAAAAGCAACATTCTGGTTCATACAGAAATCAAAATTTTAATAACTATTACGTCCAAAATAATTTTAATTCATCAATTCATAATCAAAATTTAACAATAAATTTTAATCAAAGACAAAATCATAGGCACAGTAACTTTAGTAATATGAACCAAAACAAAAACCTAACCAAACTCTCATTACATAACTTCGAGAATGATACCTCAATAACGCCTCAAAATGATTATGATAACCAAGTATATTTTTTTATAAACAATACAAAAGTTAATTACATTACTTCATGTTTTCGAAAGTCACAATACCATTTAACAGATGAAAATTTACCGCAAAAAGCACCTTACGACAATTTAAAAAATATGAAAAATAAAACAATTACCTTATTTAATCAAAATAATAATAAAGTATTTTGGGAATCTTGCCAAGTATTGCCAGACACAGAGAAATATGATGTAACTAATGATTTAAAAAATGAAATAAACTCTATCAAATTAGTAAGTTTGTGTAGCGAGAAAAAAAACAATAATTATAATAGTTTTTTCCAGGATAAAAACAATGAAAATGATGATTTAATGAAAACTGATGATACGGAATATAGTTTTTTTTGGGAGAAAAATAGTAAGCTAGATTTAATGGATAAAGAAGATAAAAATGATAATTTGATGAAAAGTGATGATATAAAATTAAGTTTTATTTGGGAGAAAGATGCTGCATTGGAGATAATGAGCATATTAGAAAAAGATAATGATTTGATGAAGACTACTGATATTTAAATAAAGATAAAAATAAAATTAATCTAAAAGAAAAGTTAATAAACAAATATACGCAAGAAGATTTACTATTGGAAAGTAGTTTTAAGAGATGCAATTTACTAAAAAAAGATGATATAAAAGCTTATGAGAATGAAAAAGATGATTATAAATATGATTTAAAAAGAGATGATAGAAAAATTTATGAGAATGAAACAGATGATATAAAAAATTATCAGACTAAAAATGATGATATAAAAAATTATAAGGATAAAATAGATGATACTTTAAAGAATGAAAATGATGACTTTTTATATAACTTAGAAAAATCTAAAAATAAAAGTAATGTTTTAGAAAAAGAAGTTATAGAAATCGATAAAAATAAAAAAGATTATTATAGAGATTTAGGAAACGGGAATGACGAAAAAGAAAAAATATTTTACAATAAGTTATTTAAAATAGAAAAAAATAAAAATTATGAAAATGAACAAATAATTATAGACGAATCTAACAAAGTAAATAGTTTATTAGAAAGAGAAAATGTTAATCATGAAGTTATACGTGCGTTTTTAAACAAGGCAGGAAAAACACTGAATAAAATATTAGAGAGGGAAAAAGAAGGATTGAAAAATGATAAAATTATTGATAAAGTAGTAAAAAATAATAATTGGATAAGATATTATGATGTTGGAAAAAATAGATAAATGAAATTAATATTCAGAAAAAGAGAAAAAAGCAATATAATACAGATGAAGATTTAGCATTAGAAAATAGTTTTAAGAAAAGGAAAATACTTGATCACACATTTTATTGGCAAAATATGAATTTAGATATTTTTCGAAATACCTCAAAGACCATAAAAGTTTTTTGTAGAGACGTGAATAGCCCATTACCGTTTGTAAAAAATTTAAAAGAGGAAATTGCTAAAGTGCAGAAAATTTAAGAAAAAAATCATATATTAAAGTTAAAAATAACAAAAACAAACATTCAACAAAGTATAAATTAAAAAAATATCGAACGATAGTAATAAATAAGCAAATTTTAATTAAAAACAAAAGGAAAATATATTTTAATTCTATTTTACAAAAGTCCCTACCGGAAAATCCACAATTTTTAAATGATCAGATTAGACCTTCATTCGGAAGAGACTTTTTAAAAATCATGAACGCCTCTGCTAAATTTTTTTGTAAAAAAATAAACTAAGTTTTTAAACAAATAATTTTTAGATATAGGATTTAAATTGAATCAACCACATAGCATTTTAAAAAAAATTGTAGATTAGTTAGTTGTAGTTATGTTCAGTTTTTACCCTCGATTCTACTCTGATTTAAAGTTAAGTTTGCAAAAAATTCCGAAAATTTTTATCGATTTTTATTTTTTTTAAAAAAACCTTGTCTAAAGATTTAACTTTTTATCAAATAATAAAAAGAAAACATTTTAAACTTTATTTTTTAAAATTTAAAATGTTTTTTCCATAGGGGGCGAGATGTAATATATGGATATATTAGATAGACATAAGTAATTAATTATGATTTCATTATTAAATAGGCGTCTTCTATACGTACGTGCCTTTCCACAATTTAAAGTATCATATTTACATTACAAGGGCGGACAAAATAAATATATAAATTATTTTATCTTATTAAAACAGGAACTTTGGTATGTTTGTGAAAGTTTTAGATGCTAATGGATGTTTGTCGTTATAACGATAAGATTGTGGGGGTAGGTTTCGAATCTAGGGACCATTTTTAGATTTTAAGGACATTTATTCTATTGCCAGTTTTACTTAGAGTAAGAGCTAAGTTTATATTCATTATTATGTACTTCAAATTTAGAAACAAACTAATTAAATATATTTAGTCAAAGCACCTATTTCTGTGTTACATTATTTACAAACACAAATGAACAGATTTAGTAAAAGTCGTGTTTTATGTTTATAATGTTAACAGGTTCATGGCAATATAAAGCAAAAATAAATCGTCAATTAAATATTCACTTGTCATTTGTCCATTTTAGCTCACACATATACTATACTATAATGGTGTGAGCTATGGTGATCCTAATTTTTTCGAAAAAAAAAACTTGCTCCGATTTCAAAAATTTTTATATATCTTTGCGTTTCAGATGATTTTGAAACTTTTTTGTTGCGCCGTCTGTCTGTCTGTCTGTCTGTCTGTCTGTCTGTCTGTCTGTCTGTCTGTCTGTCTGTCTGTCTGTCTGTCTGTCTGTCTGTCTGTCTGTCTGTCTGTCTGTCTGTCTGTCTGTCTGTCTGTCTGTCTGTCTGTCTGTCTGTCTGTCTGTCTGTCTGTCTGTCTGTCTGTCTGTCTGTCTGTCTGTCTGTCTGTCTGTCTGTCTGTCTGTCTGTCTGTCTGTCTGTCTGTCTGTCTGTCTGTCTGTCTGTCTGTCTGTCTGTCTGTCTGTCTGTCTGTCTGTCTGTCTGTCTGTCTGTCTGTCTGTCTGTCTGTCTGTCTGTCTGTCTGTCTGTCTGTCTGTCTGTCTGTCTGTCTGTCTGTCTGTCTGTCTGTCTGTCTGTCTGTCTGTCTGTCTGTCTGTCTGTCTGTCTGTCTGTCTGTCTGTCTGTCTGTCTGTCTGTCTGTCTGTCTTTCTGTCTGTCTGTCTGTCTGTCTGTATGTCTGTCTGTCTGTCTGTCTGTATGTCGGTATGTCTGTCTGTAACGACCAACACGCATAACTCAAAAACGACTTGCCCGATTTCAATGAAATCCGGTACCTAGGCTGGGTCTTAGGTCGAGATGGTCCCATTTAAAAATAAACAAAATCCATTGAACACAAGCCAAATAAAAGGGTGGGGGTAGATTTCAAAAATTAGAGTTTATGTGAAAATATAGCGTGTGTGATATCAAACGAAAGGTAATTGAGTCTGCAGTTAAACAAAATACATTTTAATTTATTTAAAAAAAAGGGTGGGGTATATTTCGAAAATTAGAGTTTAAGTAAAAATATGGCGTGTGTGATATCAAACGAAAGGTAATTGAGTCCGGAGTTTAACAAAATACATTTTAGTTTTTGTTTTTTTTAAGGGTGGGGGTAGATTTCAAAAATTTGAGATTAAGTCAAAACATGGCTTGTGTGGTATCAAACAAAAGGTAATTTAGTCTGGAGTTGAATAAAATATATTTCAGTTTTTAGTTATATTAGCTCACACGTACACTATAACTATAGTACCTAGTGTTATTTAGGTGTATTTTGTTTTCCTTATTCGCATTTTTAAATCTATCAATTAATTATTACAAAAATAATCGTAGATACAATCAACATAGCCTTATACATTTAATCCAAGTGGTATTGATATGTATCGGATTTTGCAGGATTTTCACATGAAAAAACGATATGTTTTCTGCTACAAAACTAATAAACACTGCGACCGAAACAGGAAATTTTTATAAATGGTATTTAGTTATCACGTTTTCGGATCTTTATTTTGCTGAAAATTTGAGCTTTTCATTTGCTTTATTGGTTAGGTAATCACGACATAGTAGAGTGCCATTGATGCACGTCCAACAAGACCAGCTTTGATAGGTAAATTGACGTCTATTGCATATTTTGTTATATAGTGCAGACGTTAGAGATAGTTAAGTATACAAAATATGAGTACTGCAGTTTGACAACGGATACTAGCTGAGAATAGGTCGTAGATTAACGATGCAGATTTTGCCGGACCAAATTTAGGTCCAATTTCTTCTATCTCTTTGTTAATTTGGCTTTGATTTTTGTTTGTTGACTTATACTTTTTAAATGTATTTTTTGTTTTATTGTGAATTTTAACCTCTGGTTATATTTATTATTTACAAAATAATAATAAAATTATATTAGATTTTTAAATTTTAGGTAATTGCTAAGACTAAATCTAAAGATACAAAACTAATTAAATGTTCCTTAATAGAAATATAATAACAAGATAATATAATATAATGACTTTACTTCGTCACAAATTGCATTTTAAATTTATAAAAAAAAATCTTTAAACTGAATAATGTGATGATGTTTAATTAAAAAAATCTAGTTTAAACAAAGCCACGATGATATTTATTTATAAACTTTTTAGGAAAAACCCAAATACCTGCTACTACTACTGCTACTATGTCGGTTTAGAACGTTCTTCTACGTTGTCCGACGTCTATTCTCCATCTCCTTCGATCCTGACAATCTTGCTTTCCAGTTTAGGACGCCCTCTTTTTCTTAGCCCTATAAGTTGCCATTCTATGACCTGCTTTGGTTATCTTTCATCTTTTATCCATTGTACATGGCCGTACCATATCAGTTGTCTTTTAGTGCTGTCATCCGTTATGCTTCTTTCGCTTCCCATTCTTTCTTTGATGATCTCATTTCTTATATGATCTCTTCTAGAGATTGTCATTAATCTTTTTATTGCATCCATTCTAACAATTTTCATTTTTGTTTTATATTTTTTGTTACGCGACAAGTCTCTATTTCATACAATAGCGTGCTTTTTACCACTGTTTCATATATGTTAAATTTTACATTATTTTTGTATATCTGCTCCATAAAATACTGTTAAAACATCCAATAACCTTTTTTGCTTGTACTATTCTTTTTTCCAGTTCTTTATAGTCTGTTCCTGTCTTATCAAATCTGTTTTATCCATTGTCTAGTTCTAGCTCACTTGATTCGTTTCTAATACATAAGTACTGTATCTTGTTCATGTTCACTCTTAACTCCCACTTTTGGTATTCTTTGGTTGGCTTTTTCATCATATACTCCATGTTATTTTATTATTAGCTACAATTACTTGGTCGTCAGCATACTGTAGTGTGCATATGGCAAAACTGTCGTTAAGTTGTATTCGCATGCCGTGTACTTAACGTTTCCAGTTTTTTAGAGCTACTGCAATATTTATTTTAAAAGCAGTTGGGTGATACAACATCCCTGTCTTAAGTCTTTTGTTACCAGGAATTATTTTGAAAGTGGATTTCCAATTTTAATTTTAGATTTTGACCCTTTGTATAGTATTTTATCGCTTTTATGTATGTATGATTGATATTAGTTTGCTCTAACACTGTCCATAATTTTTCTGCTGGACGGTATCATATGCCTTTTGTAGATCCATAAAGGTAACATCTCTATATTTCTGGCAGTCCTTTTCTCAATTGCTTGTTTAAGACAAAACGAAGATCTGTCTGCACGAAACCCACTTTTCTCTTCGTCTTCTTGTTCATGAAAATCATTCTCTATTAAATTTGTAAAAATCCTGCGGTACAATCTAGTTAGAGTAGTGGTGACTGAAATTCCTCTGTAATAACCCAATTACCTCATAACATAAATTCAGGCCATTTTCGAATATTTTTACGCCCGACGCTTGAAGCCAAGACCCGCCTTAATTATTAGGGTTACTTGTGCGGGTAGACAAAACTTTCGTTACTGCGCATTTGCTAGTTTTAGTTGTTTTGGAACATACCCCGTCCCAGGCGACTTCATGACATGTCTGTTATTTTTGTAAACATTAGTTGATTTGGTAAAAATTTATTAAATTGTGGATTAAATTTGTATTGTTTCTTAATATAATTGTGTGGAGTTTATTGTGAGGGACTGGAAAGAGTGTGTGTATTTGTGCGTTTTTGATGTAAGAAATTGATTAAAACTGTATCTAGCTGAAATTATTATTGCAAAAATGGTCGAGAACATCTAGAATGTTTATTTGGTAAGTAGGGGGCGATTCTTCACAATTTGAAAAAATCTGACACAATTTGACATGCCAGATTTTAACCTTAAATCTTGACAACATTGCATTAATTTTCTAAGGATAAATACGATACAATGCAATGTAGAATTCAAATAAGGCATTGGCATAATTTTAATCTGATTTAACACAAAACAACTTACGGCGACATGCGTGAATCTCATTAATTTGCTTGAAAAATAATAATCTATTAAAATTATAGACACTATTCGTCCTATTATGATAATTGATAATCCGTCCACCTGCGAAACAAGGCCACCAACGACAAGAGGTTTGATTTGAGTGATATAATAATAACAATAAAAATTTTTTAATAATATAGATTTTTAAAATGTAAAACCAAGACAAGAAAAAACTTATTTTTGACGAAATATGCAGAGAACATTAGGGGCCGGTTTCTCAATAGAGGATTACCCCTGACCCGTGGGTTATCTTTAATAGCTGTATTTTTTTGGCATGTGGTAAATATGTCAGCCAACTCTTTTTTTAACCCACGGGTCAGGGCTAACCCTCTATTGAGAAACCGGCCCTTAGAGACTCAACAAACAAGATATATTGAAGCTACCTAGGTACTATACTGTTACAAAGATACGAACCCTTCAACATCTTCAAAACGATTGTTTGCACATTTTATTCAAAACAAACCAACTAACATTTTTAAATTTAACTAATTTTGTTGGACACTAAACCCTAGATGCACCGTAAGCACATTTCTTGGATTAGTTACTTAATCGCGATTAAGTCCTTTTTGCTCACATAAAACAACAATGATGGATTAGCTAAGCCTTCTTACGGTACATCTAGGGGTAAGCCTTTTGCGCAAAAAAACTATAGTATATAATTTACAACAAAATATTGATTTAAATCATATATCTCTCAGTGCAAATTGTGGGTAATACTTCATTGGCGTCCGTAAACTAAGAACTTTTTTAAAAATCACTACAAATATTTTTTGTTTTTTACAATTTTTTGAAATGTATTTAATAATTTATTAGGAAAATTAACTTTGCGTTCCAACAATTGATAATCAAATGGAGACAATTTCACTCTCAACGAGCCAGTGGCATCCATCAATGTGGGCGATTTACAGAAATCCTCGAAAAATCTATTGATTTTTTACATTTTCATTGAATTTTCAACAAAAAAGCTCTTTCAAAAAAAAAGTGTTTTTATTATTTTTTATTTTCAGATAAAGTATAACATAATTTGGTCAACATTACGGATAACATTTCATTAGCGTTGCAAAAAAATCTTTTTAATTTTGAAATTTTGCAATTGTCATAAAAACTAAGTGCTGCAAGAAAACACTGATATTTATTAGGAAGACCAAATTGTTTTTTAGCAATGTATCATTTATAATTATTTCTAACGGTGTATAAATTTTAATTATACTACGTTATAGACAATAAAATTTTCTTTTAAATGATTAGACCGAAGGTCGTCATAGGTTATACCTTCCCCCTATATGGGATTTCCTGACAGATAGATAGATTTTTGTTGCTATTGGAATGTAGTTTAATCAAAGTTTTACTTGTTTGCCACATTGTCAACTACAGCCTACATCTAGGGTGGAGAGGGGGACAAAAGTGGTCAAAGTAAGAAACTCGTAACGAATAAAACTTATAGAAAATTACATTTTCTTTCATAAAAATAGTTCGATAATCTGCCGCGTGGTCTTCTAAAGAAAAACCGATTTTTGTGAAAGTTACATTTGAGGAAAGGAAGCGTTATCTTCTATAAGTTTTCGTAATGAGCTTTACTCTTTGGCCACTTTTTCCTGGGTGGTCTTCTGCCCCTCTAGGTATAACGACGAACATAACTGGAGACAATTTGTAAAAATCGCCAAAAATTAGTATTATTTATAATACATACTGCCGTTCCTAAGAAGAAAATTTTATTTTCTAAATAGTGGCAGAAATTATTTTTGCCTAGAGTACTTCATTTTCAAAAAAATTATTCTGTCGTCGCTAAAAAGACTGTCGCATGTAGAAATTCTATGTTTTGAGAAAATCAGGTTATAAATAATTTTGAAATAAAAAGCAAAAAATTAAAAATTTCACTTTTATTTTAAAATTATAAGAAAATAAAAAAGTGTAAAACTAAACCCGTTTATCTCAAAACGTAAAATTGCTACTAATTTTCTTAAAAATTAAGTACTCTTGTACTCTTTTCGAAAATAAAATTTTCTTTTAAATAATGCACAGATTAATTATGTAACTGCGACCACCAGTGCAGCTGCGGCTCGTGCCGCAGGCAAGGTGAAGCGGTGCATTAAAAACATATTATTATACAGGTATTCTCTGAAGAAAATTTATTGCGTCCTCGTCCTCAGTTGAAAGAGATCAGAAACATACTTATGGGCAAAAAAGTTTTATTTATATTGTCGTTTTTCTCTTTCAACTGTCGTACCATGCTCCAATAGTTCTAGGACGCAAAGAGTTTTAAAGAGAATAACGTTTGTACCGGTGTTTATAATGTGGCGCTTCACCTCGCCTGCGGCACGAGCCGCCTATTGCAATAAAGCCAGGCACAAATTGTGCCGGGCACTATATTGACAGTTTCGCATTAAAAACTGACAGTTGATCTTTCAAAATTGACATACCAAAGTCGAATTTAGAAATCCAGTCGTTTATTTTCCAATAATAGTGGCGTCACTATTAATTCCGGCTCTTATAATACACAATGACCTAATTTTGAAAGAAGACAGCTGTTCTTATAATGCGAAAGTGTCAATATAGTGCCCGGCACAATTTGTGACTGTCACTATTGCTAATGTTTCATATGCTTCATATAGATAAAGATAATTAGTTACATCGAAACTTATAATTATTTTTTACGATTTTTGTAAATAATCTTCATTTATACATGCCACTGTACCATTTGTTGTAAATTAAACCCTGTAGTTTTACATCATTAAAAAGAACATTTTATGCTTTTAATAAATGCTATATTTTTTCCTAAAAGGCGTTTTAACGAAAGTTTAAAAAAAATCATAAAAAGTTTTATTTATAAGAAATTTAATCATGCCTGTAAAAATTTTAGACGCCTTGGTAATTCCTATCTGTTCCGCCTCTGCTAGCGCCACCCCGCGGCAACCGTCTAAACTAAGCGAATAAAAAATTGACCGAAGGAATTAACGCCACCACGCGACGTGGCTTTGTACGCAGAATGAGCGCAATGAATTATATGTTATTAATATATAGAGATCTTTGTTTTGGATTACATACACTACATACTTTATGTACACCTCCTTTGTTAATAATATAATAATATAATATAAAAACAAACTTAAAATTAACTAATTATTCCTGAAATCTTAAGAGTTGGCTAACAACGCGTATCGATGGTGTTGTATAAGAATCATTATTCGGTAAGTTATTATCGCACAATATTTTCATTTTCGCGATTATTTATTTATCTACGATTTAAGTGATTAAAGATTAAATTTTTTGTGCACTTTGAGCAACTTAACTTTTGATTTTCATGCTTATTTTGCACTGGTGGCAGCTTATGTCTAAGTTCTAGAGATGAGCGATATCGTGATTTTCCAATCACACTAATATTTGTTACTGTGATTTTTTAATATAAGCGATTTTATCAAAATGGCGGATCCAAAATGGCGGACTTTCTTATTTATGAACCGATGTGTATCAAATATAGAAATTGGCGGTGTTTCAAAAAGCTGATTATAATTTTTGACCTAAACTTATAAAAAATTCAAAATGGCGGATTTTCTTATTTACTAACCGATTTGTCTCAAACTTCAAATATTACATTGCTTGAGGTCATTTAACAAAAATTTTTACTCAAACTTAAAAAAATCAAAATGGCCGATCCAAAATGGTGGACTTTTATGAATGAATTTATGAATCGATGTGTATCAATTATCGAAATTCGCCATTTTGAATTATTTATAAGTTTTATGTCAAAATCATAATCAGCGACTTAAAACACCAATTTTCATATTTGATACATATCGGTTCATAAGTAAGTTTAAGTAAAAAATTTTGTTAAATGACCTCAAGCAATGTAATATTTCAAGTTTGAGACAAATCGATTAGTAAATAAGAAAACCCATCATTTTGGATTCGCCATTTTGATTTTTGTAAGTTTGAAGAAATAATTGTATTAAATGACCTTAAGCAATGTAATATTTGAAGTCCCCCCCCCCTTATATACGCCACTGGTAAAATTTGATTACGAAAAACTGTTACAACGTGACGTGCAAGGTCGTACCTAAGGAGGGATCAATCTCCCCCCGAAATTTTCAGGAATAAAAAATAATCAAACATTTAGTATTGATAAGTAGTAGAGATATGGATTATTCGCATTTTTTATGGTAGAATTGAATTTGATTTTTTAGATTTTTACTTATAACATACTCAAACCAAAGTTTGGTAAGTCTATTTTAAAAAAAATCTAAATCTTAAACGTATTTTTTTATACTTAAATGCATGCAAAGTGAGTGGAAAAATATATCTGTCTCGAATGGCATTTTGTTTGAAGAAATCTTTTTCAAATCGCATTTTATTCAAATGGCGTTTTGTTCGAAAACTTAGCTCTTCTGTCCCCTTTCTGGCAGATCGAAATCGGTGTTAACATAACCTTTGTCAATTGATCGCAAACTTATCCCAACCTGTTAACTCAACCCTGGTCATTAATTTGACCTAACCGATCAATTGAGGACATTTTTTTTGGTGGAAAAGGTGTGTCTGCACAGGGTAGGATAGGATGCGACGCACGAAACATCGAAACATCAAATGTCAAAAGTACAAAATTTCGAAATTATAAAATGTCGAAATGCAAAATGTCGAAAGCTTAAAATGTAGAAATTATATTTAGTGTTTTGATGTTTCGTCCGTCGCCCCAATTGACAAGGGTTAGGTTTACAGACAGGTTAGAGTAGGTTTGCAATCAATTGTCAAATGTTAGGGAAACATTTTTCAAGTCTTTCGTTCAAGGAAAATGTTTTCAAACAAATATTTTTTGAACAAAATGCTATTCGAACACCATGCTTTCAAACAAATTGTGATTCGAAAAAGATGTTTTCGAAAAAGTGCCATTCGAGAAAGATGCCATTCGAACAAAATGCCATTCGAAAACTATAGTTTTAAACAAAATGCTTTAGAACATGTTGTTTTCGACTTTCAAACAGGTTACATCGACCTATTACAACACCCTGTGAACGTTTTGCCACGTCCCCTACAGTGGAATAGCGTGGGGGGGCGCGGATGGGTCGTCGCCCCCCCCCCTTCCCCGCCCCGAGAGTACTGGCGCACCATGGGTGGCCGAAGCGCCCTATGCTGTATTAAGTACCCCAGGGCTGCCAACGGCAAATTGAGAGGGCGGCAAAGAAAACGAACGACATGATGACCTTTTTTTTTTTTGAGGGGCGTCCTTTTTAGCTGTCGCCATCTCCCCCCCCCCCCCCGGCCCCTTCAGGCAAGCTACGCCGCTGGTCCCCTACGACATTTAAAAGTTCTTTAAGCATGTCCAGGGGAGGTTCTCAATTGTCAATTCTCAAGACATTTCCGGACCGGATAGTAGAACCTAATAAGATATTTAAAATTATTTTTTTGTATCATGAAATAATACTTAATTTCCTTGTTTTTTAATGATTTTATACTGGGTTTATACAGACAAAAATAAAAATTAGAATAAAAACATTTTGCTGTTTATTCAGCCAAAAAAAAATTAAAATTATTTTTTAATACTTTTTTTTGCAAAAAACAGTGTGAAAGTATTTTTGTATTAAATCACTGGCTTTTTATGGCCCCCGTAGTTTATCATAAAAAACAAATAAAAAATCGTCTAAAGATCATAAATAAACAAAGTTATAACAGTTCTATGTTAAAAACGGAATTATTAATAACCGGACATTATCAAAAACGTCATTTTGCAAAACAAGGCAAGAGCAAAATCGAAGTTCTGTATAGTCTTTTAAATTATCAAAACCGGACAAAATTAAAAAGGACAAAAACATAAAAAGGGCTCGGGCCTAGCTTTCGACGTTCACCTAAAAAAGAGCGGTTCTGATATAACTATGCAATTAAAGCGTCCTTCACTGCAATTTTTTTACTACCATGCCTAATAAAAACACCGTCTCTACATAGGGATTGCTATAGCACATAAGGCGTTTGCATTAAGCAAGGGCCATCTTTAAAAAAGGTCAAGTGTTGGACCCTAGGTTAGGATTCGTTTGCAATTAATTGACCAACAGGGTCGGTTCGATTCGGTTAACACCAATTTGCCGCCAAACTTTCATGAGACCGATTTGTATGAGAAGAAGAGAGACGGAACCAGTATACATGAAAAGATAGGAGACCCCTTTTTATGATTTCGTCCTTTTTGATTTTGTCCGGTTTTGATAAAAGACGTTATACTAAACTTCAATTTTGCTGTTGTCTTGTTTTGATGAATGACGTTTTTGATAATGTCCGGTCTTAATACTTTCGTTTTTTTCATTGGACTGTTAGGCCATTTTTATTTAATGATCTTGGATGATTTATTTATGACGATGGATGGGGATTCGCTTTTAAAAGTTGGATTGTTTAAAATGGTACGAAAAAACAAAAAAATACTCTATCAAAACAGCAACAAATATCACGTGACACGATGTCGCACATGCGCACATCCAGTTCCAGATAAAAATTAAATAACTTTTATTTTTATTTTTATATGTTTAAACCCAGCAATAACGTCTTTTAGACGAAAATTGGTCGTTTTGATAACAAAAGTACAAAAATAATCACCACTTACAAAATCTGACCAAGTCCCATTTCAGTCAGAATATCTGGCTAATTCTAGGGACAATATTTGACATTATTAGACTTTTCCGTAAAAACCCGATAAAAATATAACGGTGGCAACAGCGTGGAGCAAATTCTGTAGCGAGCCTTTCACGCATCTTCCACGACATGAACTTAGTGCCTCTTTGTTAATTTTGCCGTGAAAAACAAAGAAGGAAAGTAAACTTAGCTGACCTCATAAAGAAAACGAATAGAAATTACAAATCTGAAAAAATTTGGCGATATTTGAAATGTCAATTTCTAGTGACGGTGTGAATTTATTTCCAATTTTTAAATTAAAAATTTACAACGACTAACGTATTTTTGGGGTGGGAAATTGCCTTGTAGGTAAGTTTTTAAGTTTAAAAATTGCCTTTTAAACGAGAAATCTTAACCGCCAAATTATGTCACATTTTTTCAAATTTCGCCAGATTTTTTGAAATGTAAAGAATTGCCCCCGTAATATCAGATTTTCTAAATGTCATACCTAATTTCCTAGAGTTTCTCGGCTTACTCTAGTTTTTTAAGATTTTATGCAAACTGTAAACAAACACAAATCGTGACGTCGACACAGCTGTCCGTTTGTCCGAAATTTTCCATTGTTTCCAGAGCAAACTTGCTGTATTATTTGGAAAAAGCTAACAATGACAAAGCTAGACATCTTCTTTATGAAAAATTTTCATAAATTGGCCATTATGAACGATGGTGTCAGGTGTAGAAAACGCTTTTAAAATTTTATTTTTCAAGAAACAGAAACTGCAAAAATTTACAAAGCCCTTTAGGCGAAACTCTTCGCATAACTTAAAAAAATTGTTTTACCCTTACACAAAAGCCCCCCATTCGCCTGCCAGACTTGTTGCGCACCAGTTTAAAACTAAATTAAAATAAACCTAATGCATAATAAAAAGCTAATTTGAAAGTTTCACCATTATATTATGCGGCTATAACAATGCACAAAAGTTTTTCCCTTTTAAATTATAGCTCGGGCCATAAAACTCACTCACTGGGCAAATTAAGAAAGCAAAGAAATTTTAGTTTGTTTACGAGAGGTAACCTTACTTTAGCTCAGTGGTTCACAAACTTTTGTAGAGTGGGGAACACTAAAGCTTGCTTTTTTTTTCTAGGGAACCCCTATCCTAAGTACTTAAATATAAGACATAATGTTTAGTTTTGTGTAAAAAAAATTAAATTAACACTACTTTTTAAGCTTCCAAATAAAAAGTACGTAATATATTAATAACTCGGAAACAGTAAAAACACTAAAATAAGTATTAAAAACATTTAGTTATTATTTTTTTTAAACTTAATGCGATGTATGGGCCTGTTTGTTTAAGACAAGTTTCTCAATATCGGGTTCAATGTTTGAAAATGCGCATATCTGCTTCAGGATTTAGTTTAGTTTATTTCCTAAGTGGGTTTTTGTAAGAGCATCCTTTGAAAACCCTACTTCACAATGGTAAGTTGTAGCAAAAGGCAACAATTATTTAACAGCAAAATTAGCTAATTGTGGATATTCACTTCTAAGGTGGGTTCAAAACTCCAACAAAGTAGGCGAATTAAAATCGGCTGCAACATCAATTAGCTGTTCAGTTTGTTTTACAGTTAGAGCTTGATGAGCGTTTTCAGCTGAGACTGAGAACGGATTGCTTGCCTAATCAAGATCCTCTTCTTGCCTTGGAAGATATTCTTTGATTGAAACTTGCAGGTTTTGAAGACGGTTGGTTACCTCAGAAGTGATTCCTGCTGATAATAGACTGACTGACTCGGACATAAAATCATGCAGTGTTGGAAAGCACTCAGTTACTCTTCTATTTAGAGAGGATTCCCAAAACTGTATTTTATTTAACATAGTCTGGACTTTATTATGTAGTGAGATAACTGTGACAGATATCGGCAAGATATGCCGAATATTGTACCCACGTAACATCAGTTATTCTTGATGACAATTGAAATGAAGAGTCATTAAGAAATACCATCATTGACCATCACCTCATTTCACAGAGTAAGCAGGTGATTGCCCCAATTCCCAAACTTTACTTACTAAGAATATTTATTTATTGGCAACATGACACTATTGACTATTTCATTCACAAATATTTTTTTATTTTATTAACTTTAAGCGGGACGCCAATTAACGCTTCGCGGAACCCTGGTAAAAAATATGAACTGAGTTCATCACTCCGCTTGTTAGAATACCAAAAATTGCACTAGTTTTCACAAACGAACATAAAAATTGCCCTAGTGGTGCCTTAGTGTTGCATATTTTTCCAAACGAATTTGCTATTAACCAAAATTGAAAACCCTAGGAATCACTGCATCATATGTTTGACATTCTAGTCTCATTTCTGTTGGCAACACTGGTTTTTGTTTTGGTTTACGCTGCTTCGCATCACTGAGATGGAAGCAGCACGTCGTTTTTTGAGAAGTTTGACTTGCGCCACATTAGTTGAGCTACACAGTCTTCTGTGTGAATCAGCTGATCGTTCTTATATTTTCTAAAATTTAATTTTTAATAACTTACCTTTTACGGATTTTACCAAACGGTTTGTTTGTATATGTGCCAAATTGTACCAATTAGACGAAAGTTCAACAATTTATTACTCAATCTCAAGTAAGTCCGTAAGTGTGGTAAAACTAAAATCAGTATTGCCACCAGAAATGGATCGACAACGTTAAACATATCGTGCAGTAATTTATCATAACAAGCGTTAGCTATCCATGTTAGTCCGCGACCAAAAAAGATAACATTGGTCTGCGGCAGTTCTAAGGTCATGGGTTTGTTAGGCAAATTATTATTATTACCATTTTTGCATGCTAAATTCACAACAATATTAAAGTTTTTATTCTCTGGTAAAAAATAGTATTAATTAGTGGATAACAAAAATCAACGGAAATTTTACAATTATTGATAACGCCGCGCAAACATGGTGCAATGATCAAGTGTTTTTAATCTCACGATGCACGCAAGGTGACCTCAGTGCATGGGCAGCATTTAAATCCATTGTCCAAAACTTTTTAGGAAACCATCGAAGTCTAAAGTATCAAAAAGACCTTTTACAAGGCTTTCAGTCACTGGGTGCACGCATGTCTGTTAAAATGAATTTGTTGAGTTCGCATTTGGATTATTTTCCAAAAAATTGTGGAAATTTTAGCGAAGAGCAAGGCGAACGTTTTCAACAGGACATTTCGCTAATGGAAGAGAGATCAGGGCCGATGGGATGTAAATATGTTGACAGACTACTGCTGGTGCCTAAAAAGAGACGTTCTGTTCATTCCGGGTTATTATTTATTTAAAAAATAATTTATTTTGTGTAATTTTATTTTAAGCGTTTTTTTGTTTTTACTTTATTTTCAAATACGGCCTTTTGAATTAATTAGGCCATAATTGGGCTTCCTATAAGTTACTCTAATCAATCATAATTAAATGGTTTATTAGTTGTTAAAATAATTATAATTAAGAATAAAATCTTAAATCCATTTTTCTACTTTTAAATTAAAATAAAAATACACCAGTGAAACTCCCTTAGCGCCCCTCTAAAAGTTAAAACTGGACATATATGCGCGAACTCGCTTGTGAATTCAATAATGAAAAAGAGAAGCCTTCGCGCCTTCAGCGAGTATCTCACGATCAACCGAACAGTTCAAAAATAAGGAAAAACAATGCATTTTTTCTGATAAGAAATACGTGACAATGAATCTCGCCTGCACGTTTTTCGGCTGTGATTAATATATTTAACATTAAAACCAAACCCACAATAAAATTCTCACTTTTGCTAATTAGCGCGATTACGCGTGTGCTAAAACTATTAGAATAGAATCTGGACACATGGAGTCATCCCTCTGGAAGGCCTTTCACGATCTGAAATGAAGACAATACAGCAGTAAGTGATTATATTTTTTAGTGTCGAAATTCGCTTATAAAATTATATTAACAATAATAATTTCTTAGTGCATAAATTTAGTGCTAAGTTTTGAGCGGAGCTGGTTTTAGTATTTATATATTTTTATTTAGGGAAATTTCTACCCTTTTAGCTTAATATTATCGGCCAACTTAAATGCTTGTAAAATTAAAATAAACATAATCCATAATAATTCTAAAAAATAAAATAAAATATAAAATTCTAATTTCGAATTACAGTCCGCTTTGCAAACTAATTTTAACTGGGCGAGAAGTAGACATTTTTGATCCCTCCGACCCCAGATGATTTAGTTTTTTTTTCCTTTTACAAAATAGAATAAAAAATTTGCGAAAAATAAAATAATAAGTTTTGCAGTTTTTTAATTCGTGAAATCAATGACCTTGTTAAAATAAAATCCTTTTAAAGCTGCATTAAAACGAATTTGTAGGTGTGTGAGTATTCTAAAAATATCTTTGCGATAAAAGAAAAAAGACTGTGATACCGTACGAATTGGGTAGGTCAGTTTTTTCGCTAGTTAGTTATTCTTGATTAAAAATTAAAATAGCACAATATTTTGTTTTTTCTTAATTTTTTAATAATAAAAAATGGTAAACGCAGAAAAAATTAAAAAACGTAAAGTTCAGCGCGATATTGAATATGATAAGCTAGAAGATATTTTTAACACAGCTACAGAAGCAAAAACTGGTGCTTCAAAAAAGGAATTTTTGATGTGTAATTGAAGATATTGAGTTGATCCGTGAGGAGTTCGTAAAACATCACACTGCGTTAATAAATGACGTTTTCTCCGATGTGGAGGAGGTCAGGTCAGTTACTAAAAAAATGTTTGATTTTAATAAAAAATACGCAGAAATTAAATCAATTTTTAATATAATTTTTTTAAATGGTGTTAACACAGCAACGCAGCAGAGGCTCTCTATAGGGGCGAATTCCCCTCAGCAACTGCCAGCGGGGGCAAGTAACTCTCATATAAGGTTAGAAGAAATTAAATTAATAACTTTTGAGGGTGACATAAAAAGCTTTCCGTCTTTTTACGAGTTGTTTGAAAACTTAGTGAATAAAAATCCAGCGTTGTCAAATATGGCTAAACTTACGCATTTGGTTAATCACTTAAAGGGTCCCCCATTTGAAATGGTAACAACGTTGCCACTTTGCGGAGCAAATTACGCAATCGCTTATGACAAATTGGTCAAGCGATACTTAAATAAACGCTGCTTGGCAAATGAATATTGGAGTTCCATAGAAAATTCACAAAAAATTGATTCTGAGGACCCCAATGCCTTAAGGGACTTGCTCGATACATTTTCTAAAAATCTAGAAGCCTTGAGAGGGATGCAAATTGACGTAGATGGCTGGGATTACATTCTTATGCAAATGCTTTTAAAAAGGGTAAACACTGACTTAATAACGCGTTTTGAAATTTTTCATGGCAAATCTAGCGAAATACCTCAATATCAGGTAGTTTATGATTTCTTTGATAAGCAGTGTGAAGCGCTTTTTTCTACTCAATGCTCATCGCCTGGTTTAAGTAATCAAAACTCTCATAATTCATTTGAATATAAAAATAAGTCTCCTAGATTTAGAAAAAATCCAGCAAACAATAACTCGCAAAAATCCATGCTTAGTAAAAATAATAATAGCGGCAACAGCGCGGATTTATTTTGTTTTTGTTGCAATAGCAACCGTCATTTAATTTTATCATGTCCTGATTTTAAAAGTAAAAAAGATTTAATTTGGCGAAAAGTAAATCTTTATGCATTCTATGCCTAAGCAATTTACATCTACTACTTATCCTATTTTACATTACATTAAAATATTAAGTTTTTTTAACAAATTTTAACAAGTTTTCTAGAAGTTTTTAACAAATTTTAAAACTGTGTGTCAATGTTTTATTTTGGGTGGATTTAACATATAGGGTCAAAATAAACATTGTGCTGAATTTTTGAACAGACCCAATGAAATCAGTCACGTTTTATTAATTTAACATCTTCGTTACCACTTAGTTAGATTTCAGTGCCCCATATATACATAACCTCACAGAAGTGTATAATAATATAAAAAAAACATTAAGGGAAAATTAATTAGAAGAAAGATATTTTGTAACAACAAAAAAAATAATTCTAATAATCTATAAACCATGGTGGCCTGCTGGTATGCTGAGTCGCACCCTGTAAAACTTTGGACGCTATTGTAACCAGCTCTTGAGTAAGTGTTGTTCTGTTTAATTTAGTTGTAAGGTTAGACAATCAAAATTTAACATGTTTATTTTAAATTTCATGACTGTGTCCTAATAAAGTCTGTTCCTTGTAGGGCTTGATAAAGCTCCAACACAGGAGCGAAACGTTGCCGAAAGAAAAGTGGTTTCATTTCACCTAACCGTCTTCACCCCTATAACCCAACTAAAACAATTTTGAATGTATTCTCAAGGGGAAGAAATCATCTCACAAAATTTAAATTAATGCGCCACATAAATATTTTTTCTGGCAATGCTTCTTACGAAATTCACTCCTTTGCAGACGCAAGCACACTTGGTTACGCATCAGTTTGCTATTTAAGAGTTTGCTGTAAGAATGAAATCTCGGTCTATTTTTTATGTAGCAAAACAAGAGTAGCTCCTACTAAAAATATTTTGAGCATAGCTCGCTTGGAATTATCAGCGGCTCTCTTAGCTGCGCAACTCGCCAATTTTGTTTACGAAGCTTTCAACAACCATATAAAAATAAATAAAATTTTTGGTTGGTCAGATTCAACAGTAACTTTGTGTTGGATTAAAGGACGCCCTTCTCGTTGGAAGACCTTCGTTAGCAATCGGGTCTCTATGATTCAGGAAAAAATACAGCTGATGTGGCTAACCGGGGCGCCTTTCCCTCTGAATTATTAAACCATGATTTGTTTTACAGTGGTCCAGATTTTTTATGTCAAAAATCTGAGCAATGGCCTGCACAAAAATTTTTATCTGAAAATAGCGAAACTAAAGCAGAAGGAATGTCCGCCACTGTGCTTTTTACCATCAATAAAAATGCTGAAAATTATTATGAGATAATTTTGAATAAATTTTCGAACTTTTCCACAACGTGTCGAGTTTTAACATATGTTTTTCGATTTTTATGGAAGTATTTTAAACCAAAAAATGAACATATAACAGGTTTATTAACATTTTTGGAAATAAATAAAGCACTGATAAAACTCATAAAGCATGTTCAAAAATTAGCTTTTTCAGAGGAATCGAAAGAATTAAAAAATAACGAATGCCCTTACAAAAATTAAATCTTTTTTTGGATTCAGATGATGTAATAAGGGTGGGTGGTAGATTGCATTATTCGTCTCTGGCTTACGATAAAAAGCACCCTGTTTTGCTACCCCGCGATAGTAAATTAACCTACGTGATTATTGAAAACATTCATTTAAAATACTTTCACGCTAGACTGTTGACGGTAAATCATCTTTTAAATCAACGGTCTTGGGTCCTCTCATCAAAACGTGCTATCACTCATGTTTTGTCCAAATGCGTAAGATGTTTTAAAGTCAAAACTCAACCTTTGCAGCCGTTAATGGGGTCACTTCCTACTGCTCGATTGGAGAAATGCCGAGCCTTTGCTAATGCTGGGGTGGATTTCGGCGGTCCTTTTCAAATTTCACTAGGAAAAACAGTGGGAAAAACTAGGGCTGCAAAAACTGGCAAAGCTTATTCGTTTGTCTCGCAACTAATGCTCTGCATTTAGAGCTTGTGAGTGATCTGACAGCGGAAGCTTTTATTGCTGCGCTGCGCAGGTTATTTGCGCGCAGAGGGAGAGTCCATCAGATGTGGTGTGATAATGCAACTAATTTTGTTTTAGCGAATAAAACGGTACTTAATTTAGACCCTTCAAACCCTACTGAGTGGCATTTTATTCCCCCCAGTAGTCCGAATTTTGGCGGTTTGTGGGAGGCCGGAATAAAGTCTGTCAAAAGACACAGAATTTTACACCTTTTTATGTCAGATAGAGGCCATTATATACTCGCGGCCCTTAACGCCCTTGAGTTCGGATCCTAACGATTTGAGTGTCTTAACGCTTACGTTAGAATCACCGGCTTCACCGCCTGATCCTGACCTATCCCATTTGAAATTAAATAGATTGAGTCGTTGGCAGCTAGTACAGCGCCTTCAACAGGATTTTTGGCAGAGATATAAATTAGAATATTTACACACTCTTCAACAGAGGCATAAATGGTTAAAGGATAACACAATGCAATCTGTTGGAACGTTAGTTTTAATAAATGAGGATTGTTTACCTCCTCTTCAATGGAAGCTTGGCCGTTTTGTCGCCTTGCATTCGGGTAAAGATAGAATATCTAGAGTGGCAACATTAAAGACCGCTACCAATGCAGCTTTAAAACGCCCTCTCTTAAAACTTTGTCCACTTCCCATTGAGAATGCTGAAAATGCGTAGGCATTTTACAGGGGGTGTGATGTTTATTCCGGGTTATTATTTATTTAAAAAATAATTTATTTTGTTTAATTTTATTTTTTAAGCATTTTTTTGTTTTTACTATATTTTTAAATACGGCCTTTTGAATTAATTAGGCCATAATTGGGCTTCCTATAAGTTACTCTAATCAATCATAATTAAATGGTTAATTAGTTGTTAAAATAATTATAATTAAGAATAAAATTTTAAATCCATTTTTCTACTTTTAAATTAAAATAAAAATACACCAGTGAAACTCCCTTAGCGCCCCTCTAAATGTTAAAACTGGACATATATACGCGAACTCGCTTGTGAATTCAATAATGAAGAAGAGAAGCCTTCGCGCCATCAGCGAGTCCCTCACCATCAGCCGAACAGTTCAAAAATAAAGAAAAACAATGCATTTTTTCTGATAAGAAATACGTGACAATGAATCTCGCCTGCACGTTTTTCGTCTGTGATTAATATCAATATATTTAACATTAAAACCAAACCCACAATAAAATTCTCACTTTTGCTAATTAGCGCGATTACGCGTGTGCTAAAACTATTAGAATACAATCTGGACACATGGAGTCATCCCTCTGGAAGGCCTTCCACGATCTGAAATGAAGACAATACAGCAGTAAGTGATTATATTTTTTAGTGTCGAAATTCGCTTATAAAATTATATTAACAATAATAATTTCTTAGTGCATAAATTTAGTGCTAAGTTTTGAGCGGAATATCTACCCTTTTAGCTTAATATTATCGGCCAACTTAAATGCTTGTAAAGTTAAAATAAACATAATCCATAATAATTCTAAAAAATAAAATAAAATATAAAATTCTAATTTCGAATTACAGTCCGCTTTCCAAACCAATTTTAACTGGGCAAGAAGTAGACACGTTCCACACCCCAAAAATCTTTAAAAAAACCTTTCCTGTCACAATAATTTTTTGTACAGTATTATTAGATCTACTGTAAACACACCTTAAATAAATATATTTTTATTTCTTATGTTTGTCAAATTAAATGTGTACAAAATATTTAGAGTCGTATACCTTAGATTCTAGATTAATTAAATTTAAATATATGGTTAGCAAAAAACTTGATCTGATAGAGACAAACGCGCCAAAGTTTTAAAATCAGCACATATCATTTGCCCAAAAACAATTTAAAAAACGTTGACCTCAGAAAAAAATATAATAAAACGCAGACCAGTGTAATCTTTAACAAAACTTTTCTAATAACCAATTTCTTGAATTATTTTATATGAAAAAGCCAATCTTTCTAATGTACTAATAAACAGACGTAAACGACAGTAAAAAAGTAACATTGTGCACTTTCAGAAACGCTAGAGAGCTGAGCTTTGGAAGGCTGATAGGAACTACAATCAAACCATGGAAAAAAATTAAAAAACCTCAAAAATTTAAGTGAGGCATTACAAAAGTTTTGAACAATATTCCGCATATTTTACTACTTTAAAAATTAAATATTATCCAATTCCTTTAAAAAAGAAGTGAAATCATAACAAAAACATTTCATGTAAAAAAATGCCAAGTACGCGAAAATGGCATTCCGTAAAAAGAATTGAGATAAACGTATAGCCAAGTTCTCCAATACAAATTTCAAAATGAAAGGTTCTTATTAGTTTGGAAATATTTTTCTAAACTTGGCTATTACGGCTGTAAATGACTCTTAGGTACAGTGCTAAATTGAACATAAAGAAGTTTGGCTGTAATAGCAAAGTTTAAAAAAACATTTCCAAACTAGTAAGAACCTTTCATTTTGAAATTTGTATTGGAGAACTTGGCTTTACTTTTATCTCAATTCTTTTTACAGAATGCCATTTTCGCGTACCTGGCATTTTTTTACATGAAATGTTTTTGTTATGATAGTTGTATACAAATTATATTCTTGTCTTTTAGTTTAAAGGTTTATCCAATTCGTTTTTGAAACCTATGATACATAGACATCTTGGTTCATATTTAGATATCTTTAAGTTAGAACTTCAATATTTTCCTTATCAGAAATTTTATCAAGGCCACACACCTCTCCACCTTTGGTTTGCTTGACGGTACATATAACTTCATCTTGGAGAATTTTTGGTTTTATATCTTCCGCAAATTCAAGCTGAAATTCATTAATTAAAGGTAGTTTATGAACCTCATTACGTGACTATAGTGTTCCAACTTTTTTCCTTTTCAGACTTAGACTAATTTCTTTTACTTTTTAAACAATCAGTTCGTATTTCGTGACTGTTAGTCCAAGAAATTTTTAGCATCTGTTGATAGCACCATCTTTTTATTCTCCATGCCTCAATATTATCGATAAAGTTGGGTTAGGAAAACTTAGCAGCATAGCATTCTTATCCTCGGCTTTAAATTGATGTTTCTGCTGCAATGGAATGTTTGTATTTGTGGAAGTGGGCAATGTTAGTTTTATATAAATTTACATTTATAGGAGAGGGAAGTAAATTAAAATGTTGGTGTTTTTACATTTTTTCATATATTTTTATCATATTGTCTTTCAGTCAGTCAGTTTCTATAGTTTTATCATTGTTCCTATCAGTCTGCCAAAGTTCAACTCTCTAGCATTTCTGGAAGTGTGCGATGCTAATTTTACATAACTTTAAATGTATAGGGGAGGGGAGTAAATTGAAATTTTTGGGCTTTTTGATTTTTTCCAGGGGTTTGGTCATAATTTCTATCAGTCTGCCAAATTTCAGCTTTGTAGCATGTCTGGAAGTACAGTAGAATATTGATGATCTATACATGAGTGAGTGAGTGAGTGAGTGAGTGGCAATTTCGACGTTTTTTGAAATTTCGTAACTACTTTAGTACTTTATGAAATTCCATGAAACTTGGAAAGGTTGTTAACTCCATGGAGATCTACGACTGTGCAAAGGTTGAGATTCGTAGCTCATTCCGAAGTAGAGTTTTATGTAGGTCAAATATCGGCTGAAATGTTTCAAGAAAAGATGGTTACGGCGCGCGAACTTGGCGAGGCACTGCCGTGCCCTCAGATTAAACTATATATTTTTGATATCTACTGATAAACAGGTTTTATTGAAGCTTTGAGTAAATGCAAAAAGTGCATAACTATGAATGGTAAGGCCTTGAAGGACCTTACCATTCATAGCACTCTCAACCTCCCGATTTTTTTTAAACAGGGTTTTAAAAAATTCCCTGTCTAAAACTGGTAAAAAAAGAGATGAAAAACACTCTACAAGAAACATTTTTTCGAAATGTTGGTCATGCTTCATTTACAAAGCACAATGACGTGAAATTGTTCAGTAGTGCTCGCTGTAAGAAAAACGAGGCATTAGAAGGGTTAAACGCAGTATACCAGAATTATGGACTAAAGTGTTATTTAAATTTGTTTTTAAACTTGATTTAATTTTTTTTATTGTTGTGATTTTGATAGGGATTATGTATCTCTATTGTTTTAATATTTTTATTTGCACATTTGTGATTTAGGTAAGCAAGGTTTTGTCAATGGGTACTATTGTACTCTGTCTAATAAAGTTAATTTTGATTTGACTTGATTTGATTTTAAAGATGCTCTGTAAGAAAATCACATATATATGATTATATATCAAAGGCTCCAAAAGTCGCATCGTCCTCGGCGTCGTTGGGAATCTGACGATCGATAACACACCAATAGAAATAACATATACAAATATCTAGGCATGTGGATAGCGAAAACGTAGATCAATCTCAGGAAATTAGATCAAGAATTGAAATAGCCAGAAATGCTTTTGTACAAATACAAACATTCGATTGCAGCAGAAACATCAATTTAAAGCCGAGGATAAGAATGCTATGCTGCTAAGTTTTCCTAACCCAACTTTAACGATAATATTGAGGCATGGAGAATAAAAAGATGGTGCTATCA